>CM018097.1:1080252-1547816 GCA_008658365.1 Alca torda
CCTGGCGGGCTCATCTGGGTTAATCGCAGCCGAAAAAAGGATTTGTTGCTTTGAGCAGTGATTGCATCTTTCAGGACCTCTCGGTAACGGCACCTAATTGCTTCATGGGGCTGATGAATATCGCGTGGTGCTGCTGGGTCTGCCCAACCGGCCCACTCCTCCGAGGGCAAAGTGTTGCCACACGCGAGATTTGGGGCTTGAGAGTAGTTCTGCCAAGGTTGCTGCAGAGCAAGAGAGGGCATCCTACTTTGTTGTTGTTGGGGGATGAATTTGTCTGACCAGCTCAGAGATCCCCGGCTCACTTATTCCACTGCTGAAAGCCCAGGGAACATGCCGGCGCGGAACGTGGCGCTATCGCAACGGAGCAGCCCTGCACGTACCCGGGCCTGAACTGGATTAACCCCAATATCCTGCTTTGGACCCAAACTGCCCGAATTAACTCCATTTCTGCTGTGCTGCGAGCAGAGGGCCCTGAATGAATCCTGAACTAAGCATCATTTTTTCCTCTTTTTAACCATATCTGCAGAAAGCCAGAGGAGCTCCAGGTCACGCATTTTGAACCTTTTTTTCATCTCAACCTGTTTTTTTTTTATGAAAGCCTTGTGAACAGCCGCCTTTCCCCACCTGCCTGTGTGAACAGGATGTCACGCGGCACTTTCTTCTCCTCGAGAAAGGAAACAGCAAGCGTTTTAACCCAAAATCGTGCAATTCAGCCCAACGCTGGGTGGCTACACTGCAGCAGCTCAGCCCCCTCTGACCCCCTGAAACAGCCCTTCGCGGGCACCCAGAGAGCTTTTTCGGCTGCCTCCTGCTTGCTCCCGTCGGGGACCTGGCGGCTGCCTCCAGGTTTGGGAAAGGACGGTACAAGATTGGGGTTGGTTTTTTTTTTAGCAATCAAGCTGAGCAGCCTGTTCCTGAACCGAATGGCCCAGGGGAACTTAAAAAGGGCAAATCTCAGCCCAGAAAGTTGTTTGTTTTGGTTTTACATCCCTCTTCTATCAGGATCTCATGGAAAAAATGTGTCTGGACAGAGGGCTGCACGAGACCTGCTCGCACAGAGGCAGCCCTGCTTGGAGGCTCCGTGTCTCCGGGTGCGGAGCACAGCCAGCACCAGGGAATTCGCCGGTTTTGATGTTTGATTTAATTACACTGGCACGGGATGGGGAGGGAAAAAAAGGGGAGATCTTCAGCAGAACAGCTGAAACGCGAGCGGCGCTGCAGATACGGCGGCGCAGAGGCTGCCAGAGGATGTGCCCGACTCACGGCAAGGCCCGGGCACGCAGCCTGCCCCGCTGCCGCCCGCCTCGGCCGCTTGCCCAGAGATTCCCTAGTCCGTTTTCCAAAGCATTCAACACGGAGGCATCTTTCAGGACCTCTCGGTAACAGCACATAATTGCTTCACGGGGCTGATGAATATCGCGTGGTGCTGCTGGGTCTGCCCAACCGGCCCACTCCTCCGAGGGCAAAGTGTTGCCACACGCGAGATTTGGGGCTTGAGAGTAGTTCTGCCAAGGTTGCTGCAGAGCAAGAGAGGGCATCCTACTTTGTTGTTGTTGGGGGATGAATTTGTCTGAAAATGCCCACACAGTGTGACAGGAAGCAAGAAGAGGGCTGCTGATGGGCTGGTTTGGCTTAGCTGATAAGTCAAAACCAGTCAAAATAACACGAGAGCTAAACCCAGTATGTTTTGCTGGGTAAACAGAAGGATTCTGCTCTCCTAACCCCACGCAAGTCAGGAGAAACGGCTGAAATGAAGCAATAATTTATGCTAGGTGGAATTCCAACAATTTTTCACATCCCCAATTAAATCTTTAGGGTAAAATGAGCTGATTTGCAGGGGGCAGCGGTGCCCACGCTTCCCTCACCTTTGATCAAGGTACGCCTGTGTGATCTGACCACAACTTCCACTACGAAGCGCCCTGGAAACGTGGCCGTTTGTGTCCGCGGCACGGGACAGGGGTGACCCGGTCCTGCCCGCGCTCAGCCCGTCCGCAGCCTCCGCCGCAACCAGGTCTGCTCTTAGCGAGAGCCCCGAGGCAGCAGAGCGCCAGGGCACGGAATGGGGGAATCCGAGTTTAAAACAGACCAATCTGCTTTGCGGAGCACGGAAAGGAGGTTTTCAGCGTCTCCCCAACTTCCCGACGGCGCTGAATAAAACTCCACTATAGATAATGGAACTTATATTTATTTAACAGTAACATATAGTATATAAATAGGGTAAATACTTTAAAATATACAATATATCACATTCGGACATTCGGTCAAAGAAAGGCAACTCTACATGTGTATCTAAAACATTAATCAAAAGAACAATGCACAGAGAAAGAAGCAGATGGCAGAAACATGGCCGGTCTGGAGAACAGGAGCAGACAAAGGTCACAGTAGTACGAAATGCAGCTCCGGGGCTGGTTAAGAGGACAGGAACCACGGGAGCTTTCACGCGATGCTTTCTGTGACAAACGCCCATCCCCAGGAGGGTCTGGCTGGGCCGTACGGACGCTTTCCACACACCTCCGCCCTCCTCCGGTCATGCGGAGCTGCTCGGGGGAGGCAGGGGAGGGAAGAGATGCCAGGATCCCACGGCAGCCGAGCTCAGGGGAACTCACCGCACACACCACAAACAGCAGACACATACCCTGGGATGTAAGATACCAGCATCTTGCAACCCGGTGCCAAGCGTTAGCTGATGCTACAGGATTTCCAGCTTCATGAGCTGCCCAGGGTTCCATCAGCCCCAGGCAATGGCTGCCCCTTCAGATCAGAGTCAGCAGATTTCTGAGCCCATCACCCCAAAGAGTATCTAAATAATACCCGCTGCTCGGCACAGAACATGACAGCGTATGCAGAAACCAGGTTCTGGTGTTTCGCTCAGCACTGCAGGCCACGGTCTGGCCATTCATCCAATCTGCAAACCAATCTGGGCGACAACCAGCCCTGGGGAAGCGAATTCCGCTCAGAGCGTGCCAAGTGCTGCTCCGCACACACGCAGCCCGGCCGCGCCTGCTCAGCCCGTGGCTCTGACCCGCGTCTGACCGTATCGCTACATCACCCACCAGCAAACAAACACCATGAGCGTTTAGAGTGCCCTCCCCAGGACAGACAGCTTCTCACGCCATCCAAAAGCAGCTTTGGCCATCCCTTTGCTCATTAAATACGCTCCCGTCCCTCTCTGTCCACTCTTGTGAAGAGGTGGTTTCCAAACCAGCCTGTCCCCTGCCAGGCAGCAGTCATACCCTCCTAAGCTTCAAAGCGTCATATTGGCCAAATCCTGCTTTTCTCTTGCTTCCGATCCAAGCACACACGCTGGCCGATACAGTACCTCCCCCCTTGCTGCTCTGCTCTCACGGTTAATTCTCTCTTGCTGGGCACAAGCAGGAGGAACTTCTCCGGTCGCGGAGCCCACTGAGAACAAAAACTACTGCGCAATGCCGAGCTTGAGCCCCGCAGCCGGAGAAACTTCAGGTGAGCATCCCCGCGTCACCCTACCTGCACATCCCTGGTGTCGGTCTGGCCCCTCCAGCAGCACGTCAGCCTCCCTCCAAACCTAAAATCTTGCGAGAGCTGCAGCATGACCGAGGTCCTGCCAAGGCTTAACGCAACGCGCCTTGGTAAACGTCCCTTGGCATCACAGTTAACTCCTTTAGGGACTGCCAAAGGCAGTAACATCAGCTTTTCATTTCCTCTTACTTTCTAAGCCTGACTGGAAATATCTATGGCAAAGGAAAACCGCTCGCAGGATGGGGAAAGCCCACCGAACGCTCCCCGAGCCGGCACGCTGTCGCCAAGAGCTGAGCAGCACCATCACACACACTCACACCAGCGTATGGAAGTGGGTTTCCAGCCACAGCTCTCGGCCCGACGGAGGACACGCTACGGTGCTCCTCAGTATTTCTCAGCAAGATCAGCTGTACAGCTTGCAAATAATCTCAGCGACCCCCCCCATCTCCCTCCCTCCCTCCCTCCTCCGTTTCTCAAAGGGACGCACTCTTCCCGTTCGGTTCACTAAGCTTCGGTGCGGGATGCCAAACCCTTTCTACGTCGCTTTACCCTTCAGGATCAAACCGGGCTGGGAAGTCCCCGCTCTCACGGCTCTGCTGGGGAGGAGGCAGGAGTAGAGCTGCGGGCTCAGCGGGAAAGCCACCCCCGGGCACCGCTGCCCTTCTCCCCCAGCCCTGGGAAGCCGCTAACGCAACTGCTTTGCCCTCCAGCGTCGGCGTCCAGCACTGCGCCCTCCGCAAAGGCCCAAACGCTACTTCAAACCAAAAGCGTGCAGAAAAGCTTCGCGGTGGATTTTTGCCCCACTAATTACAACTACAGGTTTAAAGCAAGACGAGCAGGAGGCTAAAGACCCATATGAAAAAGTTCTTAACACGAAGAGCAGTACGCTTTTGCCATGTTTATCAACACTACAGCTTCTTCTGATGCCTGACTGCTGACCCGACAGCGCGCTACGAGGGGGTTTGGGCAGATGCTGGCAATGGGCAGGGAGAAGCCAGAAAAGCACCAGCTCGTCCGGCCCCACAGGACAAACCACTTTTCCGGGACCACACAATCCCCTCTCGCTTCCACAGCTGTTCCCAGCCCGGGTGCTCCCTGCAGGTGCCCTCACTTTGCCTGGCTAAACTCGGCCAAACGTCACGGAACACAGACCAAATGTCCTCCCTGGGCAAAGCAAGATGGAAGCGCTTTAATTCTCCCCTCCAATTTTCAAATCAGGGGCTTGGACCAATATCCTCTAAATCGATGAAAATAACTCCCTGCCTAGTTGAAGCTGGAAGAGAACAGTCTCCACGACCAGTCCAGGAAAGCCTCTGCGTACACCACTGGCATTAACCAGACGCAATCCTGACCTGGCTCCATCACAGCAGTCCTGACTCCGGCCAGAAGCCAACTTTGCCAGCACTGTCCTGAAAATACTTTGTGGAAACGGACCCTTCTTCTCCGCAACTGTGCTTCCCATCAAATATCCGTATTTGCAGTACAATGGGCACAAACTTCGGCCCTGTGGTTCCTGTTTGGGGAGATGAAGCAAAGCTTATGACACAGGAGGAGTCCTACGGAAATTCCCGAGGGAGGCTGGGATCTATTAATGCATTTGCACGCGCGTGCTCTCGCTCACTCAGCGCGAATGACAGCGATGGCAGAATCAGAATACGGAGTATGAGCTACGAAGTGTTTTCAGGTGGTTTATTTTCCGTCGATGCTTAGCTAGCTCGCAGCGTGTACGTGTCTCCGTGGGGGGGGGGGGTCTGCGTAGGAGGTTTGTTTCAGCAACTGTTTGAAAACGGCAAAGTACTTCTGTATTATCTTTCCCTGTCACTCATTCCCCAGGTTAAAATAAGGTAAAGTTTCTCTCTCCCATGCACAAACTATGGAAAGAAGTAAAATCAGAGTCACCTTGTACCTGGGAGCATTGCGTAAGGTATGAACCAGGGGTATTTTCACTGCCTGATCCCAAAAAAAGGAAAAGCTTTACAATCTTTAGGGCTCTCGTTTTTAAATAATAAAAAAGTATGACAAAATAAAGGAAAGTACTTAGATAAAACTTGCAACTATTAAGTACAAACTATTTATGACAAGATTTAGTAAGCGAAGCAGGACAGAAACCTGCAGGTAACGAACCCAGACTGAAATGCGACACAGACCACGATAAACTCAGCAGCACGACATCGAGAACTCAAGTAACGAACAGGTGAGAGACGTGATCCCTGAAAGAAAAACAAAACGCCCAGCTGGCGGCAGCGGCAGGGTGCTGGAGCCCCAGCCAGCAAACTTCAGAAAAAAACCAAACCCAAGTTGGAAACTGCTCTCCAAATTAGTTAAAATATCCCACTGCAGGGTTTCCAACCATTGAGAAATGAAAAAGTGTGGTTCGAAGTTTCTTAAAGGTTATTTGAGAGGGGAAAAAAGAACTAAGTTATTTAAAGGGTTGTTCTTAACTAGCAGGAATTACTCAACGGAACTTCAGTGTTCTCTAAAGCCTATTTACTTGATTCAGTTTTGAAGCAATTTGAACCTCACACATTCCCACAAGCACCTACTGGTTTCTTGACTCGTTGTCCCCTGTCTATTTCTGGTTTAATCGATTATAAAAATCTTATTTGCCAAAATATCAGCCGTAAGGGAGGAATGTGAGAGGCACTGCAAAAACCAGCAAGTGAAAATAGGTGCACGTGCCCGGGCAGAGGAAATGCGGCTGGATGAGTACAAGATCCTCCTCCAATTACTCAAGCCTTGTGCTCACCGCGCAGTCCGCAACGGAGACTGCGCACAGGCACAAACGTGGCTTTCTGGGAAAATTCACATTGCGTTCACAGTTACCGCCGGAGAAGACGATGGTCCCCAGAGTTGCCATCGTGACGGCAGCCCCGCGCCACGGCCGGGGGAGCCGCACGGCTTCACCTTCCCTGCGGGCTCCCGCGCGCGGAGGCGGTTGCGGGGACAGCGCTTTGTGCACCCCCCGCGTAAACACGCTCACGGGAGAAGTTCGGCTCTGCCCACACGCACCGGAGGTTAAGAAGAGACCACGAGGGCAGTCGTACCCTCCTACTTCACCCAACAGTCCTGCCAAGCCTTCGCTCCTTTTCAGCTACAAACCCGAGATTTGCTCATTTGAACCAAAGCTATATAAATACATTATTAAAAAAACCCACAAATGCAAACATTTACCGAGAAAGGAACAAAAGTTACAGTGAAATGAGGCCTTGTTATTGTCTTAAATCAGGCAAGCCAGGAATTTCCTCGAAGAGGCTTGTCTGGTCTCAGTCCTGTTCCAATCGCCGGCTGTCTACGCGTCCTCCAAACGACCCAACAGACCCTTGTCGACAAGGTGTGCTTTTAGCGTGTTGAAGATGTGGAGCTGCTGGTCTGGCCGCAAGGTTAAGAACTGCTGGATCAGTTTGCTCGGGTTAGGACCTCTGAAACACAAAAGCAGCATTATCAATGAGTCACACCGCTAAGGCTTTATATCTGGCAACCCAAGTGCAATTTCATCAAAATAATAAGCTTAAAAGTAACATCCACGTTGCCTGTTCCTTCCCCAGTTCTACCCAGGGAGCTTCACTCCATTTGAGGCGTGGAAATGGATTCAAAAGGCACAGGATGCTGAACCGCGAACAAAAAACCCACCCCAAGCCCAATCTGTTTCAAGAGGGTTGTGCATCTTCCCGTATCAGCAGGTGCTCCCCCGCAAAAACCAAAGCAGCCACACAAAGGCAGCTCCCCAGCTCCTTCAGTACCTCCTTTATGCACCTACAGGCTTTCTTCTGGGCTTGGCTACAGAATACTTGGTAATGCTGCAAAATCAGGTTTTTCTGCCCGTTCATCTCTGGAAATCCTGCTGAAGACTCACAGGGATGCAGAAGGGACATGGAGGCGTTTCATAGGGACTGGAATAACTGACCTTGGTAAATGGGGGTTGTGTTTCCAGCCCTGCATGACCCTGCTAAAAGATGCTTCCCTTCATCAAGCCTCTATTTCCTCTCTGTCTCGTGTTTTTGGATGTTAATCTAACGGACATAACAACGGTCTGTGTTATTACAAGCCTGTGCGTCACCCGAGTTGGACAGGGCCCCCAGACTTCACCACAAAGCAATAAATACCTGATAAAGCTTGCGATGTACACGTTAACAAAGGTAGCCATCAGGTACTGACAGTCAAAGCGGTCCATGATACCTCCGTGCCCTGGGATTGTGTTGGCAAAGTCCTGTGCAAAGCAGAAAGAATCGCATTGAGCAGCCTCAAATGCCCCTTACCTGGACTCGCTTGTGTACCTCTGTGCCCGACACCCACGCCCTCGCTCTAATTCTTCCCCGAAGGCAACAGTCAGACAAAGACAACATTTTGTTTCATCTCTCCCTGGTTTTAAAAACTTTCTCCTTTATGAAGACTACCAGCGCCCGCGGGACATCGAGGCTTAACTCGGATCTGTCACCCAAAGGTCCAGGAATGTTTCTTGCACCCGTCTTGCCTTTCAAGGCATCTTAACCAAACACAGACTGTTTATACGTAAAACCAGTCTGCAAGACACCAAGGGAAGCCTCGGATTGCAAAATTTCCTGACTGGGTCTTTCTTCCTCAACCTCAAGTTCTGCACCAAAGTGGGGTTTAGAATTTCGCAGCTGAAATGTTAAGGTCTCTCCCCATTCACTCAAAAAAAAGCAGATCCTGCTCCAGCGTTTGATCCGTGACCGAACAAACCTGCCCTCCCTTCCCAAAGCTCCCAGCCTGCCACCCCTTAGAGCACAGGACTGGTTAGAGCGGTCGCGACCATTTAGTCTTTCCTTTCTAAAACGTAAATTACCTTCACCATCCTCACCTTGATTTTGAAGGCCCTCTTAAATCCACTAGCAAAGAAGCCTCCGAACGGCCCAATGAGGGAGGCGAAAGTCGAGAGTGCGATGCTGTGGATTTGGAAGGGGTACATCCGGACGGTCTTCTGCAGAAAGAAGAACAGGTCAGAGAAGGATTTTCAACGAGACTAGCACTGCCCACCGCTTCCCCTCCTTCTGTGCTCTCCAGGCGTCAGACCAGTTGGTTTTCAAGTGGGTTAATGTCCCACTGGACCTGGGACAATTCCTTTGAGCCTTCAACCAACATGGAGCACCACAAAATTCCCCTTTTTCTGGATGTACCATCATCCCTTGTCATGTTCCTTCGAAGACCATCAAAACACAGCCCTCTTCTCTTTTCTTAGTGTTCCTATCCCAATAAATAAGATCCAGTAAACAGAGTCCTACCCAGCCCACCACGGACTGCAGCACCGAGGGGATGTTGTACTCCTGTAGCTGGAACAGCTCGGACGGCTCACAGTCCACCGTGAAGCTGTTGGTGTCGTTGTTGAACTCCACCGGACAGGTGAAGCACCGGTACCCAGACATCACGTAGGACAGCTTCAAGGAGAGAGAAAAAGAGAGGCAGCAAGAGAAAACAGGATTAATATTTTCCCAAGCAATGTGGCAGAGCTGATCTCAAGGGAAAAGGCCACTCAAGGAGACAAGGCAAGGCGGGAGCCACACTCCCAGCTTCGTTAAGAAGATTATTCTCCTGAGAAGCAGTAATTGGCTAAAGGCAGAGTAAGCATTTTCATTTAGTAAGTGCATCTGTTCAGCAAGCCGTGATCAGAGCCCCGTACGCACGGGCTGAGACAGGCTGCACCTTTTGGCCGAGAGGATGGAAACAAGCAGACACGGAGATCACCATAAAAACAGATAAGAATATTCCAAGAGCGCTGAATTCCCCACCCAGCCCTTGAAATGATGCACAGCATTCATCCGACAGCAGCAGAGAGAAAACTTCAAGGATAATTATTGTAATGAACACGTCACAGGGTCTAAAAATTTCCTCCAGGACTCTGCACCCAGCACAACACAGCCCTGGTCCAGCTCGCACCCGGGTCAGTAAGGAAAACGGGAAGTCTCTGCCAAGAGCTGTGAGAGCTAAAAACTTGACTATTTTAGACAAAACCCCGTCACCCTGCGAAGGGAAAAGACCAGTGAAGTGAGCACCACGGTTGCTACTTACCAGCAATCCAAACAAAACGGTGGCAAAAAATCCTCCAATAAAACCCTCCCAGGTCTTCTTTGGGGAGAGCTGCCAGAGAGAGAAGGGGGTAATTACAGCCTGTCCCTCTCCGCACACCACCGCCCACCTGAGCAGCCCTTCCTCACTTGGGAATTGCTGAGGCAAATACAAACTGGTGCCAACAAACGAGAGTTTGGTCAGAAGCTGACACTAATGTCTCGGCCTGAAACAGTTCATTTAACTTTACAGCCTGAGGGACTGGGATGCACACCAGCTTCAGACTGGAGGCTTGCTTCAGACCCACAACAAGCCACAAAGCTGGAGATGGGGGAACACAGGACTAGACCCAAAGAAAGCAAAATGTGTGTTTCGTCCACCAAAGTGTTACAAACCTTGATGAGCGGTGTGCGGCCGAAGAAGAACCCAAACATGTATGCCATGATGTCGTTGCAGATCACGCAGGAGATGGGGACGATGAACCTAGATGGAAGAGGAATCAAACCATTGGAAAGCGCCAAGGTCAGACAACTCCGAGACTTAAATAAACGAGCAGCTGCTTCACAAGATGCGTAGCAGTGCCATCACATCAGCGTCTCCCCCTCCAACACAACGCAAGGAGCCACCACTTGAAGCTCGTAGGGAAATCTGGGGGGTCGCTCCAGTGCTCTGGGCTAAAAAGCAGGTCGGGTACCCACAACGGCCTGGTTTAAGCACATTTTCTTTTGCCACACGTGACGTGCTGTTAGACAGTCACCTCCTTTCCCCCAGGAGATGTTGCATCGTAGCTGTAAGCAGGCGGCTGCCAAAGCACTCGGGGCTGGTTGTGGCAGGCAGAGGAACACGCACTCTTACAGTGGCCACAATTAGTTCCTGCCCCCGCTCTTGGGAAGATCACCAAAGGGGCTTCCCCTCTGCACAGCAGCTGGAGTAAGGCGGCAGGTTGCAATCTCCTTCCTTTCACGGTGCTGCTTTTTCCATTTTGCTAACAGCATTGCCCCAGATCAAGTGCCGAGCAGCACCTTCCCATCCATTTGCTAGATGTGGGTAGAAAGAGAAAGCATCTACACAGGCCTGATGCTGCCTGAAAGGTCCCTGCACCCCACAGCAATTTTCGGATGCTTCTTTACAACAACTCCCCGTACCGCTCAAGTAGAACAAAGCAAGTTCTAAGTCGCTGAGGTATCACTCAATCTTTTGCTCCTCTATTCTGAAGAGGTTGGGCCCTCACAGGAAGCACCGTCTCCTTGGCCATTTGTTTTTTAGAAGAACAGTTTTAACTCAAAACGCGGTCATTCGTTTCAGGCTGCAGAAATCAAAGCAACTCAGAACACACGGCAACTCACCATATCATTCCTTCAAACAGGTTGTGAATGATGAGGTGCGACTGGGTAACAACAATTAGCAACGTCACATGGGTCCATCCAAACTGGAAGAGAAGACAGCATGCAGTCCAGCCTGCCTAAAGACACTGCCCGTACGCAGCGCTGGCAGGAATCAGATGCTGTTCGACACCTCTCAGACAGAGAATGGCTCATGCAAATGCGCATTTCTAGTACGCACCTTCACCACGACAAACATCAAGAGTCACAGGAACAGTCACCTGTAAAATTTATGGGCACGTTCTTCAGCTCGAGCCCAGAGGTGACCTTCGCTGGGAAGCCGCCTGCTGGACCAAATGCTCTTTAGCCCACCCCTATCCCTGTCACACTCAGCTTTCTGGCTGCGTAAAAAGAGAAGACTGCTCGATACCCAAGCCATATCCCTGCGTGCCGAATATACTGGAAAGCAAAACTAGCCATGTCAAACGCGAGCAATGCCTTCCTGACGTTTGGGAAAAGGGGGGCATAACCAATTAACCCTGCTGGCGATCTACCCTCAGCACAAGAGTCAAGTAGCCTTGTGCAGTCCTCTCAGCTCGCTGCAAGTTTCTCAGCAGCACCCACAAGCGCAGAGAGAAGAGAATACATGTTTGCAGGGAAATTTGGTCAGAGCCAGATTCCAAAAAATACAGTCTGCTCACAGTAACTTTTCTTCCAGGCAGTGTTACAATGCACAACCAGCACAGAAGCATCTACTGACACGTATTCCTCTACACGCCAGCTTCCAGCAGCCCACACCACTCATTCTTCTGCCTCCAGCTGGGGCAGCCAGGCCCGGCATTTAACCTTACCATGTAGAACTGGAGGCGATAGTGTTTCTTCACCAGACTCAAGACGAACATGCAGAAACCTATGAGAGACAGGAGAAAAGTAAACGGTGGGAATGTACCTTCAACAATAAGAAATACTGTTTTACCATGACTTTGCACAGCTCCTTAGGAGTTTGAGTGAAGCAGTAATGCAGAGTGGGAAAACGCGCTAGTTTGGAAGTCACAAAATATCGTTGCCTACAAGTTACCCTTGGACAGATGAACAATCAAGCCCGGCTGTCCCATACAGTTTGTGGAGTTTTCTTCTACAGAGCCTCATGTAAGAGATTTGCCACCACTACTCTAACCATGCAGCCAAGTTACAGCCCCACTGAGCAGCAGAGATAATTCACTACGGATACTGCATTGGATACGATACTCAGGACAAGAGTACTTCAAGATTTCTTCCCTCCAGCCCAGACAAGATTAACCAACCGAAAATGTGGTCTCTACCTGTCAAGTATAGGGCGAAAGAAATGAAGCGGTGGTATTTGCTGAGAATTCGCAGGGGCTCCTCTCTCTGAACCAGGGTGAAGAAATA
The DNA here is from genome assembly GCA_008658365.1 of Alca torda. Classification (NCBI taxonomy): domain Eukaryota; kingdom Metazoa; phylum Chordata; class Aves; order Charadriiformes; family Alcidae; genus Alca; species Alca torda. The sequence continues at coordinate 1,092,504 of CM018097.1, forward strand.
ATCTGTCACAGTCTCACCATAGAAAAAGTAGTTTGCGCAGAGCAGGAAGTACCTGGGAAGGACGCAGATGCTCGTTAGCAGGACCCCTAAAAGGCTTCTGGACAAACACAGAACGTGACCGATCCCTAAGGTCTTTACATTGCTCTAGTACACCGCAAACGGGCTAACTTCAAGTGACGGCCAGAACTTTATTTCCCCCAGTTTAGAAATGTCACCTTCATTTAAAGAGGTGGCTGCACCACTCAGGGCTCCTCTTTGTGATGGATCAACCGTTGGGGTTTGGTTTTGGCCTTCTGGTGCACAAAGACTTTCTGCCTTTAGGTGGCACTCCTCAACAGGCCTCTGCGAGCTTGTGCGCGCTAAAAGCACCTGCTCCGTACCTTCTGAAAGCCCTGCTCCCGCCCGCTCCCCAGCCCGTAGGTCCCAATGTTCAGCCCTGCGTCACAACCACCCAAAAACTCCCATCCCACCCAAGCAGCCATGCCCATCTCTAAGTGGTGACGCCTGTCAATGCTGTCCCTCGCACAGATCATGGGACTCAAACCTCTCTGTGCTTCATTAACAACAGGACAAACGTTATCAACGCAGGCTCTTTCAAGATATTGATCTATCAAGATCTGGGGGGGCTTTTCCTTTACAAGAGCTGCTCACACATGACCCTGGTCAACACACGGCAATCCCAGGGTCTCTGGCTTGGAGGCAGCCAGATGATTCCCTTGCTGCCAGTCTGCAGCAAGATGAAGCGTTACCGCTGCACACAAGCCGGGGACGGGGAGCGGGGACGGGGAGCGGGGATGGGGAGTGGGGACGGGGAGCGGGGACGGGGAGCAGCCCCCTTACTCACCAGCTGAGCGTCCTGAACCAGGGCAGGTCATACGAGTGGTACACGTTATAGCCAATTGTGATAATCTCATGGAAACATTTGATCTGGACACACATCACCTGCACAAAAAGACATCCAGAAGCTGTAATACACGTTGGTTAAACATCTCTTTCCTCAAGGAGATAAAAAAACCATGCATGTTCAGAGCAAAAGATAGTTTAGCAGTTGCTGTCAGTCTGGCAGGAGTCCCCTAATCCAACATGGGAAGCTCACCATGTTGGTTTTCCCTCCCCTTTCCTCTGCAGGAGGTTTCTAACAACCCCTTGTATTACTTTTAATTGCAGCCAAATGCTACCGCCAGGGCAGGCGGGCACCGATTCCTTCCAGACTTCCTCCACAGAGAGAGAAATCCAGCAAGCTGAATAAAGACCTCTAAAATACGAGGCTCTGAGCTGCCCACCCCAGCAATGGTCCCAGCCACCTTCCCCCTTATCGCTGCGAACGTCGGGGCATCTCTCTGGAGCACTTACTATCGTCATTAAGACCATGGGTCCCAAGTAGATGATGATGAAGAAGAAGGTGATCATTGCCAGCGTGAGGATGCCTCTTACCCACCAGTTCTTCCATCTAGGCCATAGAGAAGCAAAGACATTAGAGAAAGTCAAAACAAAGCAAGGAAGCAGGACGGCACTTCTGCTCTCTGCACATCACAGGAAGGACACTGAGCCCTGGAAACCCTGAGGTTCCTCTTGGTGCTGCAGAGAGACCCTGACCCACCGATCGAGGCCTGGCTGCAGCAGCTGCAAGGCTACAGCTCCGCTCAGTCTTCCCTGCTATGAACTTTACTAAATGCAGAAGACATTAGGCAGGTGTAGAGCATCTCCAAAGGGCACTGAAACAGGGCAGGAGAGCATCTGCTCCTGTTCTACTACAGGTTTCCCACACCTTGGACAAGCTGCAGGATAAGTTCAAATAAAATGGGGACCATTCCCCCTCTCTGCACTCCCGAAAAGGAGACACGGGCCCTGGCGTCTTGTACCCTCGCTACTCTCAAAGAGATCCTGCCTTGAGCCTCTCCCATCCCCACAACACATCCAGGAGAGACACTTTCTCCCATGACAGGAACAAGATGCTTTTTCCCCAAAGCAGTGTGCAGAAAACATTCCCGGTTTGTTCTTAAATCTTGTCCTTATCAGCATGCTCTCCTCATGCAGTCCTGCAGAAGTCGGTCACACCAGTTGTTAAAAACCAGGGCAGATGAAGACTTTGGTGAGTCAAAGTGAAACACAACGTCTTCTGCCCCACCCGGGCCTCTTTTCACCTGCCAAGACCAAGCCCGCGGCGAGGCAGCCCTGCCGCAGCCCTCCCCGCCACCGGTGCTCTCCCACGCGCAGCACAGCGGCCCCGAGCGCCGCGCTCTGCTCTCCCCGCTGGCATCACCCCCATCTTCTGTTTCCTGTGGCCCGGGGGCACCTTCCTGCTTGCACGCCAGGGAGGGAGAGCGCAGCGCTTCCGAGAGCTGCTTATTCGGCTTCCAGCCACCGCCGCCACGCTGCCGGGGCTAGGAAAGCCGCAGTGAGGACGCGGGGACCGCGGCAGCAGAGGGGAGCGATGCCCAGTGAGTGCTACCTTGAGGACAGATTGGAGAGAGCTCTGTTCAGGACCTCTGGAGTGTCATCCGATGTCGGCACCGGGGGCGATCCTCCAAATTCGGATTTGCTTTCGCTGTCTGATGCTGTCTCTCCATCCAGCTTGTTCTCAGACTCTGACTCCTGCAAGTTAAAGAGAGACAAAGAGCTTCACCAGACACAGCGCTGGCACTCGGAAGAAACCCGGAGCAGCCCACGGGATGTAACACCAACCACCGCCCTGCTCCTGCATGAGACAAAGAGAGGAAAATATTCTGGGCATTACATGGGGTTATACCCACGCGAAACACCGCCAAGTGTTTCAGGTGACATACGTGATGGGTTTTACTCTCCGTCAGCCTCTGCAGCACCCACAGAAAAGGATCTGTTCCCTCTGAACAGGTAGAGACGCCTCGCAGTTGATTAATAAGTATCTCCAAGTGCAGCGAGCGCGTAAGGGACAGGGGCTTGTTAGCAGGAATTTTTACAAGGTCTCCCAATCCCCAGGCAGATCTCCAAGTATGCAACGCTGCCCAAATTAGACAGAAAGAAAGGCCTCCAAGTAGACAGGCTCAAGGCTTCCAGACAGACTTTTCAAGGGCTGACTTTACACGCAGGCACCAAAAATAACACCGAGCCCATCCTCAAATAGCTGAAGAGGAAGAGCATGGCTTATCGCTCAGGGCCAACCATCCTCCCTGGCCACAGAAGAAACCTGAGGTACTGGAAAGAAACGCACGTGCTTTCCCCACCCCTCGTACTTGGAGCAAAGTCCTGTGTTTAGGGGGTAAATAAACACAGGCGAGGCAGGAGGTTACTGAAGGCTCTGCAACAGGCCAGGGGTGGAAAAAGGATTACGAATGGCCTCCTGTCTCCCAGGCAGCTCCATGCCCTCTCCCCAGCAGCACTGTTTCCTCCGCTACAGCTCCTGAAGGGAACAAATCCAAACTTCCATGTTTTGCCCCTCATTTCAGCGGCAGAGCTTCATCCTGCTCCTCGGTCCCTGAAGGAAGGAAGGAAAACGCCATTCCCTGGGGAGCGCTCGTGCATGAGGCAAAGCAGAGCCCATGTATTTGGCCTCAGACCACGGGCTATTTTAAACCTCCCGGAAAGGAGAGCGTGTTTGCAGGAAAAGCAAGGAGGGAGCCGAGCTGACAAACACTGGGAGCTCTGCAAACAAAGCGGCTTCGTGCCGTTGGGCTCCCAGGCAGCGCTGCCCCGCGCTTGGAGAGGGGGGACCCCCACCAAAACAAGCACCCCCCGGGGCCGGTTTGGTGTGACCAAATGGAAGGGTATTTGTAGTTCACTGGAGCAAGAAGACTTGAGTAGCTCCCTTATTTAAAGCAGGAAAAGATAATTACTCCCCAAGGCTGCAGGCCAGGTTCGTACAACAGACAAGGACAGCTAGAGACCGGCAGGTGGAGGCAGCTGAAAATACGACGGTGTTGTCAGAGATGACTTCTGCGGACGAGCAAAGCACCAGCCACCGCACCCCGCGTCGCCGCCTCCTCACCCCGCTCCACACTCACTTCTTTCCGCTCCCACCGCCTGGGAAGGGCGAGGAAAGCACAGCTGAACACCTCCGGCAGCGCTCACGTGGCTGTGGAGAGCCGGCAAAGAAACGCAACTTGGCTTTTCTTCAGCTGGTTTTTAACTGACCTGTAAAATCCACCTGTCGCTCAGGCTTCGGGGAGACTAAGGGCCATTTAGCTGAGAACACACAAAAGATCAAATCCGTAAGGCAGCTGCAAAGGGCAGCAGGTGAAAAGACTGGAAATGACAGAAGTCGCTGAAGACCCTGGGTTTGGCACCCTCCAGCACAGGCCCTGTTCCTGAGCAGGTTTTGGGAAATGACTGTGTTTGGCTACACTCTGTTTCCCATCGCAGTGCTTGCTTTACGCTTTCTCCAAGAACAGGATCCTCTGAATTATTCCCCTGTGAGCAATCTAAATAGCAGAGAAAAGCTTCAGCTCCAGCCTGACCAAACTCCGTTTCTCCTTCTGGCCTTCTAGAGTACGTTTAGGATACGGGGGCTTTGCTTCTCTTGTTGCACATTTCTAAAAAAGAAAAATCAACGTGACTGATTCAAATCTAACGGGCAAGGAAGCGCTTAGTACTTAAGGCAACCGCCACCACCCGTATAGGCTAAAACCAAAAACCTTAAGCAGAATTTCTAATGCAGTCCAAGCATCCATCATCTCATGCAAGCCCCAGGCTCGCCAGCGTGCGATAAAAGGAGCAAGCATTGGAACGAGGAAGCAGATCCAAGCCAGCATCCCTGCATTTTATTCCCCAAAGCACTAACATTGCAGGGCGAAGTGCAAAGCAGGCAAATCATTCCTTGCCTGTAGCCCAAGTTTCGCAAAGTGCTCAGAGACCAAAAGAAGGGGAAAGAGCATCCATGCCTCCCTCCCTTCCACTCCTGGCCAAGAACATGAAGGATGAAAGCGACTGCACGGCTCAGGAGACAGAGGAATTTGATGTTGCAGCCGAGCGAATCTGTCAGCTGCTGGAACGGGCAGTCCCTGTCTCTGCCACAGCCCAGCCCATGATTTCTTGCACCGACACAAGGGTGCAGCCCAGTTCATGTGAACCACATCACCAGCGAGCGGCTCCACCGCTTTCGGCGCGATGCCAACCCAAACCTCCTGCTGCAAAGTGGTTTGGTCTCCCAGAGCAGGGGCAAAGACGCGCTGGATCAGTCCAGCGGCACCCGCGTCCCGCTGCTCCCCGCTCCATCCTCAGCAGTGGGAATAGGAGAGGTTGTGCAACAGACACGCAATACCCACAGCTCCAACAAACATTGCCACGCCGTTTCCAGAAAGCACAAAGAAGGCAATCAAGAGGTTTGTCAAGATAAAGGGACGCGGTTAGGGTGCAACATTAATGTAGGACTCATTCCCACCACGTGCCTTGCTTGCTCAATTTAAGCCTGATGGGAAGTGGAAGAAAACATTTTCCGTGATGGAAGAAATCAGCAGCCAAAGTGAGGGCCACCGTACATCTTGACATCTTCATCTTGAAAACAACTGAGCAGTGTCAGGAATCAGCTCTTCTCCCTACTTAGATCTCTCCTTGAAACAGGCTGCTGAGATTATATAGGACACTGTGCCAGATACAGGCTATGGAGAAGGCTCAGTAATTGACACTATTTTTATACCTTTTATGCAAATTGCAGCCACGAGCCTACAAATCGCCAGTTTAAGCAGCTGAGCGGGGTGCTAAATAACTTGTTTAAGCCTGAGCGTGATGCGCCCTGGTCTGGGCTACTTAATCCAGCTGTGGCGTTGCCTTGGTCACCCCCTCCCGCACGTTCCCACTGCCCTCTCGCTGCTCCTCCAACCCAGCCAGCCAGATCCCCGTCCCCAGGGGATAATCACCAGATAGCAACGCTCTCCACAAAGCAGCTTGCAGCAGCAAGCAAAGAGCGCAAACCGGCACAGACGACAGCGAGTGATGCTCGTCGAGGGCTACTGCCGGTGAAAATTTAAGCTCATTATAGTCGGTTCTTCTGCAAAGAGCTTGTGACTGCACGGGGCAGGTTTGGGCTGTGTTAAGCCACTGACTGCAAACAGTGTCCCGCAAGGCCAGGACCAACAGTGTTTCAGGGAAGCTGGCTCTAATAGATGGCATTCTGTCACCAATTCTGCTGCTCCGCCAAGAAATACTGTGTTTCTGATGCCTCTTCTGTGCTGTTTTCTCCTATTTCCGCCCTGGTAGCAAAAGCCTGGAGAGACCCAGACTTGCAGCGAGTTAACCCAGAAATCATGACTTCTCTCCTTGCCCGGCTACCGGACCATACTCCCTCCCTGAGCCTTCAACGGACCTTTTCTCAGCCCTTTTTTGGCTGTTATTTAGGTTCTTCCTAAAATCAAAGCTATTTAGACACAGGCTGATCCTCACATCCATCTGATCACGCCTGAACCAACTCTGACTTTGAGGGAGAAACTAACACCCCACAACCCTGGTACTTGAGAGCTTCAATCTTGCACCAGGGTCTCACTGACCCAGACGCTGCCCAAATGAAACCTCTCAGCAATCCCACCGCCTTCCCCAGGTGTTCTGCACTGGGACAGAGCTGACTCCAGCTGCACTTACTCCATATTCTCTTACCACACCTCTCCCTCGCCAATTTTTCCTGCTATTTCAGTTGCTGATATTCCCTCTGCCTCGCTCCGCCCGGGCAGGAGGGCAGAGCACCCGGTGCAAAGGGTGCCAGGGCATCAGAAATCTGCCTGCGCGATGCAGAGCCGGGAAACAATTAAAACCCATTAGCAAGAACAAAACAAACTTTCCCTCTGATTACGCTGGAATCTGGCTTTATTCTTCCATTTCTTTTCCAGGGTAAGCATTAAGTCTATTAAAATACAATCAGATGCAGTAGCTTTTACTGTCTTTTGTTACCAACACGGAGTTATTAAATTGAAGGACTTCCTTTTGTGCAAATCTGCCTGTCCGGCGCCGTAGGCGAGCCCCGTGATCCTTCTTCAATTTACCATCTCAGTATTGAAGGCTTCTTAAAGAATCGAGGGAATAAGGAACGCAGGAATAAAATCAAGATGGCAACATACATTTTATCCTAACTCCTTCATTTCTACACAAGTCGTGACGAGAAGAAAGAGTAAAACCCCCAGATCCCTGCAAGGTCTGTTTCTCCTGACCGATGAACCAGAGCCGACGGAGGAAAAAAGCCAGATCCCCGCTTGCTTGTTCTATCTGTGGGATCAGTGGATCTAAGCAACATTCGTGAACAAGTATTTTACCACCCTAAAGAAAGATGCACGGAGAAATGCGTTGCCTTAGCTCTCTTTAAACAACTTAACTCCGACAAACACGCAGTAAGAAATTTGTGCTCACATTTTAAATGGCTTTCTCGCAGCGGACGCCGTGAGCCACCAGGTTTTTTGCCCACGATCTCAGTTGTCATAGAAACAAGTCAGCTGTCTCCTTGCCAAAAATTTTCTGCCCAATACAGAGATACCATTAAGTATTCAATGCTGGTAGATTAAATTAGACCAAGAAATCGCGTTATTTGTGCACCTTTCTTGAAACAAGGTGCTGTTTTATTGAGACTTCCTGCCAGATTTTAACAAAAAGCTGTGATGGAAAATGCTAATACGCTGCTAATGAGAAAAATACAGTTGCTTTTTCAGGCAATAAAATCAACAGCTAGAACAACAGGGACCGACTGTACTGAAGCCTCTACTGTTCTCACCTCTGAGCACATCTGCAGGATCAAGGCCACTATAATTAGTCTAATGGATGCAAACCCAGTGGCCTCAGTTATGAAAACCTTCATGTTTTTCCAAAGTGGGTTTACTTCCTACGTCCGGGAAAACTGTCTGCTCCGCTCCCCTCTCCCCTTCTCCGCGTTACCCACGCGGCACCCGCCCGTCCCCGAGGGCCGAGCCACCGCACGCAGCGCAGCCACCCAGCCCCGGCAGGACCCCGCGGTACGCTATCACCCCCTCACTCCCGAATGATAGAATATTCTCTTTTAAAGGTTTACAAGCCCAGAAGGGTGAAACAAGAGCGAGACGTCTGGAGGCGTCCAGGCTTCATTTGTACTAGGGTCCCAAAAAAGCACTGGCTTTTGGCAAGTGGGCACAAAGCAGCTCATGTCCTGGTGCTGGTCTAGGGGAAAGTGCTTGAGCCTCTTGGGCTGTGAAGTTACCCGCAGGGCAAGTAAATTCAAGTTTCTCATGTCCCCCAGTCAAGATATGGATTGTGCCCCAACCAAGCCGGCATCTAGTGGTGCCTGCTTGATTTGTTGCTCAAAAAACCAAAGATCAGTTTTCATTTATGTTTATACAGGGCTCCCTTCCCCGCCACAAAAAAAAAAAAAACACATTCCAGTTGAAAGCACGGACGGAAATTAGGGCATGCCTAAAAATGGAAACCATTAGCAGATAACACCACAAAAAGCATAAATGTTTGCAGAGTGGCTGAAGTAACTACGAAAACTCCCTTTGCCACCTCATGCTCCCGAAGCCGCCCGCTTTGTTTTGAAGAGAAGCGAGCTCAGCTCGCCCGCGGGAGGCGGTGGGACGTATGCACAGTCTGCGTCTACCCGCACAACGCTCCGACACAAGAGCCTGATCCCAGCGTCAGCAAACACGATTCATGCGAAGTCGCACATCCCTGTGACTCACTCGGCACACGCTAATCCTCTGCCTGACCCCCAGCACAGCACCCGCTCCGGGGTCTGTTTATTCCAGGAAATCAAGAGGGTAAACGCATCAGGCTCCGAGTCCTTTCGAGAAGCTGTTGTATACAGAAGAGCACAAAAATAGGTTGCCGGTTCTGGCATCCCCCCAGAATTTCCGACGGCTGAGAAAGGAACCTGCCTCCCCCTCTGACACACGTGATGGAGATGTTTTGGAGATAAGCTTCAGTGCTGGGCTCTCCTGGATCCAACCGGCACCCCTCTGCTGCCGTGGCATTTACCGAAGCGGCAGACTTTGTTGTCCCTGCAGAGACAGGGAAACGCGTACGGAAAGAAGGAAGCAGAGCTCCTTTGCACCTCTTGGAATCGGTGGCTGAAAGAGGCTGCATTTCGACATTTCCATCTGTTGTTATTTGGAAGAGCTGTGAGAAACAAGAGGGAGAACAAACAGCTCTGCAGCAAGGGCCACGCTATTTGCATCGGAAGGTTAGTGCAGGAAAAGTCTATTTTTGTCCTCTGAAATGAGAGCTTGCACCATGCCAAGGCCGATGGCTTCTGACCCTCAATTCCTCTGGAGTTATACATATTTTTCCAAAACCTAATCAGAAAAAAAAACTTACCAGTGTATTTAATTTGCTGACTATAAGGCGGTACCACAATCTTGTTCACATTTCTCTACCAGTCAATCCCGTTGGCTTTATTTGAGCTAATCAAGGAAAGGAGCCATGTAGGAGTTGGACCAGTATGTTTAGACACAATCCTGATGAACCCAAATCAGTGGTTTTCTGAAGATATGGCTATCAACATAAACCTACATAAACCTATCGCACGACTTGTTCTAAAGAGAAATCTGTGAATCTTCACGGTCCTCTATAATCCTGGAAAACATAAATCAGAGAAAACTCAAGTGCAGCAGGTCACCAGGAGGGACACCTGCTAACACGGACCACGTTTTGGGGGAAAACAATAGAGCTATTGATTGGCACAGTAATAATTTTCTGTCCCAAATTCCTGCAGATGTGTCCTGGCCAATAAAAAGGAAAGCGGCAGTATTCTTTCCTTTCAGAAAGGACATATGGATTTGCCTCTTCGCATAAGTTGGTTTCCTAAGGGTTTTATCTCCAAGGGTAGACTACCCCTGGTGCACACCACTGCTCATTAAAAGCTGGAGGATAAAATGGTTTTCTTCCCACCTCGTGTGTGGTATGCGGTTGATGGACAGCACAATCGGTCCTCGGCTTTTCTCCCCGCTGGGAAGAGAAACGCAAACGTCTCACCACAACTTCCCTCTCCTCAGCCCCAAACATCCCTCCATTCACAAGAATTCCCCCCCCCAGCACATCGTTGCAAGCACACGGCTTCGGCAGCGCGAGCAGAGACACCGCTCACGTAGAGAACAGCTCATGGGAGCGCTGGGCAAGAGCCCTGGCCTCAACCTGCCACGGGGGGGCCAAAGACAGCAGGAACATCCCTCGGGAGCCGCGGATGTGCCACCGCCTTCCTCCATCACCCTGTGCTACCCTGACCTTATTGCACACAATTAAGAAGACGCGGTCGGGAGCGAGGACAGATCGCTGGAGCGGCAACTCGGTAAGAAGCTCCCAGATCCGCTAAGACGCAGCGGGAGCGCTGCGGAAAACAGGTCAGCCATCTGCCTGGAGGTACCGGCGGCTGCCAGGCACTGCCAAGAGAGACGCTCTCTTGTGCGGCCCTCCAGACCAGGCAGAAATAAATCTAGTCATTAACTAAGGATAGGGAACAGAAGCCAGCTATGAAATATCCAAAGGGATGAGTAACAGAAAAGCCCTGTGCACCTGAGGGGTTTCACTTCGGCACCGAGCGTCTCCGTGCTCGCTCCGCCATGCACAAGTGCCGCGCGCAGCTCCCTGCAGGCCGGGATGGAGAGGACCTCACGGCCCGAGGCGCAGTCATCCGAGTCATCCGACCCTTAACGTGACAAAGTCTTCCTGGGATCAAACTTCTCTGGCATCGCCAACGAATGAGCAAGGAAACGGGCAGTTCAAAGGAACTCCTCTGCAAAAAGGAGCAGCGGTCAAGTCAAACGCATCCAAAGGACGTGAGGAGCAGCCTGTAGCTCTTTCGGCAGCTCCAGGGCAGGCCAGAAGCTGGCAAAGGTATTAAATTTGACAGCTGGTTATAATGAGCTCCATTAGAAACGCAGTTGGTCCAATTTCTCCTTGCCACAATTAACAGTAACGGGTAACGACGCAGTCCTGTTGGCAGGCACACGGAAAGCTGAGCATCAAACAGCAGGGAAGGCTGAAATTCTCACGAGACCTGGTACTGCTAGCCTCTACCAAGAATAACGGAGGCTCGTGCTTCAGCAGAAGCCAAGCAAACTGATGCTTGGTATCAAGCCTCAAATAATATTACAAGTTATTAAAAAAAATAAGCCTTTAGGGTGGGTCTGGAAGCGGACCTGTACTTTTGCCTCTCCTAACGAAGATGAAGAGAGGCATCGCTGCAATGGTTCATTGGGTTTGGTCCTACAAGAGCCTCATCTTGTTACCGCAAACTCCCAACTGCTGGGAGCTCTGCTGCGACCTGGGGAGTGACGGGATTTGAAATTGCCTAAACCTTCAGAGCGCCTGCACTGTTATTTCTCTGTGTCCTGCACCTCGCCCACGCCCAACGCCAAAATCGGAGCTGCTGCATCCTTTCCCGCGCACACCAGGCAGCCGTTCACATCTACCCCGCGCCCCCCCAAGCAGGCCTAAGGGACAGTTACTTGTCAGCGCCAGCGTTCGAACGCCCGGCATTCGCTTAGCTCAGCATCTTCAAGGCGCTTTAGATCACTAGGGAAGTCTTGCAAAATGCCTGGGAGCACAAGAAATCACAAGGCTTGGAAGCCAGAGCCTTTCACTTTTTGTACCACGCGATACAGACGTAGCCAGGTTAAAAGTCACATCGTCAGTCCACGGCAAAACTGGGCTGGAAAGAACCAGAATCCTCATCACCGAACCCTTCACAAGTACAGAAACATCTCACCCTTGCTCACTTCACGCCTGCTCTTCAAGGCCTCGTATCGGCGACACAACGCTCCTGCCATCGCCGTCACCCCTCTTCCCGTAAGAGACGAGGGTGCCCGGCTGCTGTGGGTGCAATGAGGTGCCCGGCGCTGCACGGTGCAAAAACCCACCTGCGTGGGCCATCGCACAGAAACGGCTGCCAGCACGGCGGCTGCAGGGACCGCTCCCGTTTGCTCTTGCAGCCGCCACTTCTCCTAAAAGGAACAGTATTTTCCAGCAAGACACTGGCCGCCAGTGACAAAGGGGTCGGCACACAAAGCCACAAGTGATGCAGGGGTGTGACGTGCAGCCCGGATAAGCCTGCTGCTAGAGACCTGCTCTCCTCTCCTTCCCTGGGACTAGGCCATGGGATGTCTGACACCCCCCCCCGATTTCGGACAATGTCCTAGCAAAAGGATGGAAAAGGAAAGAACCCTCCGTCCTCACTGTCGAGTCACACCAAGTACAAACCACTCCTGAGAAACGATCTTAAAATCCCACTAAACCAGCAGAAACGTTCAGGAGTGCTGCACTCGTCATGAAACAACTTTCTTTCTCGCTTTCCTTGTTCTCTTTGGAAGCTGGAAGAGAAAATGTGATTTAATGGGATGCACAGAACACAGGAGAGAAGGCACTGACCTCTGGTTTTAGATAATGAGTCTATAAAGCAAAGGAACGAGCCTGTAAAGAATGGGATCTGTAAGGCAGCAAGAAACTAGAACTCGTATCAATCACCTAATCTCAGATATCTCCACACTAACAGCAGCCACTAACAGCATCTAAGTCCTTTGGGCTAAGAAAACGGGTACCAAGCACAAATAACATCAGCGCGAGTTTCCCTGTTTTTCCACTGGCGAGATCAGAGGGAGTTCACCGAGCAGAGTACACAGATGTCGCCTTGTTCCCTCTGAGACGAAGATTGTGTGTTGCACAACAGTTTTAACAAAAATCGATTTTATAATGTTCTGGCCCGACGGTCTCGACCGAAGCAGCAGTTTCAGCTGTACGCACTGCCCTGTGCCAGCGGGAGGAACACATCAAAGCTGCGACACTGTGCAAGGGTTACAGGACCAGAAAGTGAAACCAGCCTCTCGCTTTCCATTATCAAAACTGCAAAGTGGGATCAAGTACAAAACACGACTTTCCGCGCCTAATCTTAAAACCAGCCTCGATGTTTACGTCTCGTTTTAACTCGTTTCCTTTAATACGCCAAGAGCTCTTCTGAGAAGACAGAAGGGTTCCTGTAGAACACAATATACGTTGCTAAATTATTTTTCTTGGCAAGGCGAACCAAATGACAAAGCAGAAACGGGAAACTGCCCTCTCGACAGCCATACCTGCAGGAACGCACCGGCCGGGCTGAGACCACCGATAAAGAGGACACGCATGAGCAGTTTTGCTGCGTTGGCTTTATCCTGATGGCTTTATCCTGATGTTATTCCCAGGCTCTGGCAGGCATTTCCCGAGCGCTAAAAGCACAACGGCTTGATCTCAGGGGAGGCAAGAAAAATCTGCCAGCGAGGCGTGCTGCCACAGAAAGCACGACGCTGTAGGGTTTTACTCATGGCAGGATTACAGTTCCCAGGTGACCTCCTGCCAGGCTCGATTTTAACAGTTTTGGGAAATTCTCTGCCTCCCGTAACGGCTTTCTGTTGCTCAGCACCTCAGAGGAGCTCTTCTTCACTGCTTGGAAACATCTTTTCTTTTTCTTTTTTTCTCTTGCAATTCATTTCAGCTGCTTTAGGATGAGCAGCACGACATAAATGTTCCCTCTCTCTCGTAAGGATGCTTCAAGTCATTGACTCGAAGGTGCTATTAGAGGAGCCCTTCAGAAGGCTCATTATATGTAAAAAGCAGACTTGCCTGGAGATAAGATTGCACTCAAAATAGCGGCCCTCTGACCTTCTTTAGGAAGGCATCACAAGTAGCTAAAGGGAGATGGCAGCTTGGCCGAGGGAGTTTGCGTACCGGTTAGGCAGTACCAGTCCTCCCAGGCTGCTGAGGGACGTCTTCCAACTCCCACAAAAGTTCTGGAATATAAAAGTCCCTGAAGATTTTCTGCTGCAAAATAAATTCCAACTGAGAACAAACGTACTTATCTAGAGGATAACAGCTTTGCCCTACGCACACCAACAACAAAATAGGAGCCATCTTACTGCTCTCTTCACAGGGGCCAGGAAATCTGGATGTCTCTCAACTTCACGTAAGCTGCAAAAAAGGCAGAAGCGTCAGGTCTGCATCGAGGCAGCCCATGCTCGACACCGTCAGCGTGGTCTGTCCCAGCTCCCTCTCGAACCTCATCCGCACAATAAACCTTCCTCAAACCTGACTGTACAGCTCCTAGCAGGCGCTACAGTGGCATGCAAAACGGCATTAAATGTGACGTTTAAACTGCAAAAGACATTGCGCCTGATGATTTCACGCTTCTCTGAATTGTGTACTTCAGGCGTTAGCAGAGGGACCGTCACTATGATGCTACTACGGGCAAATGGACAAGCGAGGCGTTGTTCCCAAGGTATAAACGCGGTGAAGAACCGATTCTCCCTCCAGTGTTCGCTCTCTCTGACCCTGGAAATATTATTAACAAAAGTTTTTCTTGACTGCTTATTCTTCTTGTTCCTCTCTGGGGAGGAGGCGCAGGGGTAGAGATGACAAGGGTGACGACACGACTCACGGAGCGACTGCCGACCTGGGAGCATCCCACTGGGCTTGGAACAGGAGAGACGTTACAGGAAAAACGGAGTCGGGGTTTAATTTTCACGGTTTTTCTTCGGAGAAACGCCACCGTTAAACCTCCTGAAACCACCGACGGCGACCAGGCACCCCACCGCGGGGGGGTTACTTAGGAGACACCGAAGTCCTCCCTCAGGGGTTCGTAACCCCCACCTGATACCCCATAAAACCAGTTTACGCCCCGATCCCACGTTCCTGGAAGGGGGATGCGGCCCCGGTTGCCCAGCCCCGGACACAGCCTCCCCCGGCCGGGCTTCACTCGTTCGGGGCCGGTTTTGGGGGTGTCGGGAGGGGGTAAATAAACCAAGCGCCAGGCCGCCGAGCGCCGGCAGAGGCGCAGGGTGCGGAGCGGGCCGGGGGGCGCAGCCGCAGCCCCGGCGGGAGAAGGCGGAGGGTCCCCCGCGCTCCGCAGGCCGCGCAGGCCCCGCGCCACCCCCGCCGCTCCCCGCGCCGCGCCGCCCCGCCGCTTCCCGGCCTCCCCCCGCTGCTCCCCGGCCCGTACCTTCTCCTCGGGCTCCCGCGCCCCGTCGGGCTCCCGGCCGAGCCGTTGCCGCAACTCGCTCATGCCGGCGCCGCGCCCGCCGCCGCCGCTCCGCACCCGCCGCCGCCGCCGCGACCCCCCACCGCCGCCAGGGGGCGGGTGAGGGCGGACGCGCCGCCGCCCAATCGGCATCGCGGGATGGGCGCGGAGGGCGGAGCTTCGCCCAATGCTGGCCCCGCCCAGGTGTACCCGGATGTGCGCCCGCCGGCGCCATGATGGGTGGGCGAAAGTGCGTCGTTGCCGCCGGGGGGGGGCGGCCGCCTCGTGTCGCGATAGGGAAAGCCCCGCGCGCGGGAAGTTCACGGTCTTGGGGCAATCGCGACGGCTGTGTCGTAAAGAGGAGATTCTGGTTTTCACTCAGGTGCCGAGTGCCTGTCAGGAGAAGTCCCTTACGGACAGGCCCGGCACCGGCACTGCGGTGCGGGCGGAGGACGGGCTGCGCGGGTCAGAGCTGCCGCCCCCCGCCCTCAGCCGGGGCCGCCACCGCCGCACGGCCAGGCGGGACGGGGGCCCGCGCTCCGGGCGGTGTGTGTAACCCGCGTGGTGATTGGCTCCCGCCTGGCGAGGGGGCAGGATTAAGGGGAGGAGCGGTGCCAGGATTGGCCGGAGAGCGAGGGGATGGATCTGTCATGTGAACGTGGATAGGGTTCGGCTGAGGGGTAACCTCCGGCGATTGGCTACGGTGCGGCGGTGGGCGGGGCAGAGGAGGGTGGGTATAAAAGGGGCGCTTGGCGGGCCGCGGCGCTTACCGATTAGTCGCGCTTCAGCTTTGGTTCTGTGCTGCCGGTCGGTGACGCCGCTGCGAGGATGTTCGAAGCGCGGCTGGTGCAGGGCTCTGTCCTGAAGCGGGTGCTGGAGGCCCTCAAGGACCTCATCACCGAGGCCTGCTGGGACCTGGGCTCGGGCGGCATCAGCCTGCAGAGCATGGACTCCTCGCACGTCTCCCTGGTGCAGCTCACGCTGCGCTCCGAGGGCTTCGACACCTACCGCTGCGACCGCAACATCGCCATGGGCGTCAACCTCTCCAGGTGAGCCCGCCGGGGCCTCGCTGGCCTGGGGGAGCGGGGCCCGGGCCTGGGCCAGGGGCGCTGTGGGGCGCGGAGCCCGCCGGGGTGAGGTGGGGGGGGGGGGGCGGTGGGGAGCGAAGGGATCCCTGTGCCCTCGCCCCCCACGCCGAGCAGCCGCTCCGGGGGCGGCTCGCAGCCCCGCTGGGCCCTTCCCCCAATTCTCCTCACAGCTTTCCGCGCCGTTTTTCGCGGCGCGCGCGCGGGGCCGTGACGTCACTGCCGGCGCGCCGTGGCGGGAAAGGCTGGCGGGAAGGGGCGGGGGGGAGCTGCCCCCATGGTGGGAGTTGGGGGCCGGGATACGGGGAAGGGGGGGGGGCGGGCCCTAGCACCGCTCTTCCCGCCCGGATCCTGCTGATCCGGCGGCCGCTCCCCCACCGTTTGCGGCCCGTAGCGGGCGGTGGGCGCGCGGCCCTGCGCCGTCTGCTCCTCATCCCCCCGGGTAACCTGCCTTCCCCCCCGCAGCATGTCCAAAATACTGAAATGTGCTGGAAACGAAGATATCATAACTCTCCGAGCAGAGGACAATGCGGATACGCTGGCTCTAGTGTTTGAAGCACCAAGTGAGTGTTCGATGTTGTAGAACCACAGAATGTTGGAAGGGACCTTAAAGCCCACCCAGTGCCACCCCCTGCCCTGGGCAGGGACACCTCCCACCAGCCCAGGTTGCTCCAAGCCCCGTCCAACCTGGCCTTGAACCCCTCCAGGGATGGGGCAGCCACAGCTTCTCTGGGCAACCTGGGCCAGGGGCTCACCCCCCTCACAGCAGAGAATTTCTTCCAGATATTTAAATTTCTCCTCTTCCCGTTTGAAGCCATTACCCCTCATCCTGTCACTACATGCCCTTGTAAAAAGTGTGTCCTCAGCTTTCTTGTAGGCCCCCTTTAGGGACTGGAAGGAACTAATTTGCTCCTGTGATACTTCTAGGTTGTCTTCAGAAACCATGCAGTTGTTGAGGGGGAAGGAAATAACAACAAATACTCCAGAAATGGGTGGGGACACCTTATACTTCCACTATTGAAACAGCTTAGTCAGCTTGTCCAGTACTCTCTTTGTAAGAGACTTTTTTCAGGCCACAGACAGATGCTGTACACTGGGTTGCTGTCCTCTTACAGCCTACAAAAGGCTGGGTCACTTTCACATTTCTATCTCTAATTAAACGAGATGGATCTTATTGTCACAACTGAGGTGTTTTTACTTGGGGAAGGGGCAAAACTTAAATGCAGGATGATAACTTCTCAGCAGCACTTGGTCAAACTGTGCTTTGTTTCTTTAGATCAGGAAAAGGTTTCTGATTACGAGATGAAGCTGATGGATCTTGATGTTGAGCAGCTTGGAATTCCAGTAAGTAGTGGCTCAAATGACTGACTACACTTTCTCCCTTAGAAATGGGTGTTTTCCCATGTTCACATCAGATCTAAGAGTTTGAGCTTGTAAAATAACTTCCTTTGGAAAGAAAAACTCGAGTGTAGTGGGTGCATCAAAGCTTCTTGGTCGAAGTTTAATTGTGACACTTCCTTTGCAGGAACAAGAATATAGTTGTGTAGTGAAAATGCCTTCTGCTGAATTCGCCCGCATCTGCAGAGATCTCAGCCACATCGGCGATGCCGTTGTCATCTCCTGTGCGAAAGACGGTGTGAAGTTTTCAGCTAACGGGGAGCTGGGAAACGGAAACATCAAACTGTCGCAGACCAGTAATGTGGATAAAGAGGAGGAAGCTGTAAGTTAAGCTTTCGTGGCTGCTGTGGTGTCTTAGTATTGAGGTCTCTACTAATATGTCTGATTCCCTGACTTAATGGGGGTTAAAGCTGGGTGACTGGACTGCGTATTTCTCTGGTTTATAGATTAGCGTCAACAAATCGTTGCCAACTTCAGGTCCTTACCCCGGGGACTGCGAGCAGTGCTCTGCAGAGCAGGGTGGGGAGCAGCACAGTAACTGCCTTTGCATCAGGTCTCTGAGTTATTTGAGAGGCTGGAGGGAACTCGTTGCACTTACTGAGGTCTGACGAGGCTGATGGTTTCCTAGGTTACAATCGAGATGAATGAGCCAGTCCAACTGACCTTTGCCCTGAGGTACCTCAACTTTTTTACCAAAGCCACTCCTCTGTCGCCCACAGTAACCCTCAGCATGTCTGCGGATGTCCCTCTTGGTGAGTAGAAGCAGCTCTCCTTGAAAACACCTTCATGGAATGTTGCCGCCTTAGACTTGCATTAGGAACTCTTGATCAAATGGCTTTTCTGAAGAACCTTCTGAATACTTTTTTTTTTCTTTTTCCCAGTTGTGGAGTACAAGATTGCTGATATGGGACACTTAAAATACTACCTGGCTCCAAAGATTGAAGACCAACAAGATGGCTCGTAATTGGAGTAGGACTGAGGGGGAGATCCTCAGGAGAGGACGGCTGGCCTGGAGAAGGAAGTGGTGGTGGTAGCAATTCCAGTGCGTCGGAGCATTGCCCGAGCACTGTTAGGCATGTTGTGTAGATATCTTTGTAAATATTTTTCAACTTGCTCTTTTGCTGTACTGGTGTCATTGGAAATAGGAAACTTTGGGTTTTTTTTTTTAGTCTGTTCCTGTACTTCAATAATCTCTTACTTAGATGCTGTCTTGAGGTGAAACGTCTCACTCCTCGCCTTGCGTTACAGAAGGGGCGCAGTAAAGACTTGCGTAAAGACGATGTTTCCTTGAGTTTCACCTGTGGACCTGTAGCTGCCTAGGGTTGCTGTTCAGTTATGCCACGAGTTTGTTTGACCTTACTTCATTTATTTTTGAAGCTGATATTTTAACTGAAACTTGGAAAATGGAAATAAAGAATGTAATTTCATGGGGTTTATCCTGTTTAAATGTGGACGGAGAGTATCAGTGCTTTGTCACACTACGCTCCTGTACCCTTAGCTCCTTTTTCAAAGGAACTGCCAACAGGCAGACTTCTGCTTTGGGGTTTTTTTTTGCGCTGGAGTTACCAGCTTCTGCTCTTGTTGTGGAGCTGGGTTGAAATGGAGGGGTGTGGTTTCAGCGAGAAGAACGGATGGCTCCATGACGCTCTGTGCTTTAAGCAGAGGTGATCTGTGAAATGAGTTCTCTTTCCTTAAAACGCGTTTGCTGCAGCTGATGGCGGAGCTGCCCCCGGCGGGGCCGGCTCCTGTAGCGGTCGTGGGCGCCCTGCTCGGTTTGTCTCCTGTTCTGGCCCGGTGGCGCTGAGCTGCTCCCCAAGGGCTCGGTGCCTGTTGCATCCGTTGGGCGCCTGTCCCACGCCGTACGCACCTCTGACAAGCGACTCACCTGTGCCACCAGCAGTTCCTCTCTTAATCGAGGGGATTTCTGATCATCTTGGTGATGAAGGTAAAAGGTTTACGGCGTGTCTCACCCCGAAGGTTTGATCATGCAAAACAGGATTTGAAAAGTTCCAGGCAGCTACTGGGTGGGTTTTTTTTTTTTTTTTTTGCACTTTATTGCTCCCAGAGAGCCGTAAATCCTTACTCTCCATCTGGAATCGGAGTGACTCCACTTGGTCCCGAATGAAGAAACTCTGAGGCAGCTCAGCTGGCTTGCTGGGGGTGAGTAGCACTCGCAGGCTCCTGAGTGCTGCGGGTACCTTGGCTTTTGGGAGGCTGCGCCCTTCCCGCTGCCCGGCAATGCAGGAGCGGCGCTGCCTGAGAACTTGGCACTTTGAAAGCCCGGCTGATGTAGCGGGAGAGTTTCACGGGGTGGCAGCACTGATTAAGAAACACTTTCTGCTGTGTCAGAACGACGGGGGCTTGTGGTGGGACCTTGTCCCTGCTCAGAGCTGGGGGATGGGGTTTTTCATGGCCCTGCCCTCGGTTCTCGCTGCCAGTAACGCTTCCTTAGCAGCAGAGAGGGTTTAGCCGGGTTTGCTGCTGCTGCGGTGCAGGGAGCGCCCTGCTTGGGTTTCAGTTCTCTTGAACTGTCTTCGCTTGCTCATTAAATCAGCATCCTGAAGAAAACGTCTCGAAAACGAGACCTTTAGCTGCCCTGGAGGTATTCGGCAATGGCTGAGTTACTGCCCAGGACAGTGGTAGTGGGTACCTTTGGTAACCAGGAGGCTCTTTTTCCTCCAAATGTGGGGAATCTGCTTCTCGAATTGGGTGGCCGTTGTGGCACCCGCAAATACCGTGAGCAAACGTTGTGCTTCACAGCAAGGAAAGGAAGATTCCTGGTGCTGAAGCAGGGAAGGATTCCGGGTTTCGTTCTGGGCATGGAAGCAAATTCTTTCTGCGGCAACCTCCTGCCGTAGGGGATTTCTGAACCTTAGCTGTGCTGTTCTACACATAAACACATTGTAAAAATAAGCCAAGTGGTTTAATAGCTTATTTTTACAGCTGTAAAGACCAAATTGAGTGGCCTTCATGTTGTAAGAAACATCCTTTAACAGAATTACTTTCACGCTTGTGTTTTGGCTTGTGCACTCTCTGCTTCCCGGATAAATCCTCGACGCAGCTGAATGGTTCCTTTCCCATTGCCATACCCACATACTTAAGATAGTCCCTTTTTATTAAAAAAAAAAAAAAAAAAGCCGGGGAGGCGTGGGAAACGCTGCGTGTGTTTCTCCACATAAAAGCATAAGCTTTTTGAAGTTTATATGTTTAGACTTTCTTAGCAAGGAGACAAAAAAAATAAGAAAGGGGGAGGGGGATTCTTTGAAACTTAAGGAGATGAAGCTTTTCAGGCTCTAAATTAGTGCCTATTTTATTAATTTAAAGGAACTGGAACCATGGGGATTCCTGCAGTTCCCTTGGAGCAGCTGGGGGAGGCGGATCCCAGCTGCGTTTCATCTCGTGTGTTAAAGTTGTTCCAGGTGCTGGAAATAATCTGGCTGTAGTTTGTCCGTCACAAACTCCTGCTGTGTCTGACAGCTTCATTCTGTCCAGCTCTTCCTTTAGAAAATCGGCTTTATTTCAAAGCACGTGCAGGGGTGACGCGTACGAACGCGCCGTGTCACAGACCGTCTACGAACGCAGCCCTGAAACGACACATCGGCCGCGGCGGGTCTCGCGTGGCGTGGGCCTGGGCGCCCGGGACGGAGTCCAGCCCGGCCGGCCAAGGACAGGGCGCTTCCAGCGGCTCATCCGGAGCGTGAGGCTGAAAATAACCCCGCGGAGCTGAGCCAGGGAGAGCGGCTGCCATAACCTGGAAGGGAACCACCGTCAGCGGCAATAAACTTCCTGGGTTGTCGTGCAGCGCGGAAGAGAAGCGCCAGCGGCAGCGATGGGGTTGAGCAGCGTCACGAATAGCAGGTAACAGCTTTTGGGTGGTTTTGTGCCCCCCGGGGAGCAGCGCGAGGCAGGGGGGGTGCAGCCCTGCGGGTCTCGGGGGGGTCTCGGACACGGTGGGAACTTCCTGCTCGGCAGCAGAGAAACCATTTCAGGGCTGGAGGGGGCGGGTGGGTCCGTCGCGTTAGGTGTGAGGTTTGGGGGTCCCCAAAGGGCCAGGAATGACCTCCCCCTTCCTTCCTCATTCCTGCTGCTGGGCAGAGGGGGAAGAAAAATGTATTGCTTTTAGTTGTGGGCTGAACAGGATTTGGGCGGGAAGTGCCATGTTTGCGTTCGCCGGCAAGTTCCTCTGGTGAGGCTGCGCTGGGCGCCTTCGCCCAGCACCGCGGGTTCCCACCGCGCGAAACACCACCCGAGAGCATTATATTAGAAAACTCGCATTACAGGCGTCGTTCGCCATTTACTTGCCTGTTAAAGAGCTTGTTTCTGATCTTGAACCAACCTAGAGACAAGGGGAGTGCAGCGCAGTGGACTTGAACCTGGCCCTTAAACATGATATCTGAATATAATTTTATTTTTTTACACTTGTCATTAATAGCCGCCTCCTCGTTGGTAAGCAAGGTAATGGGAAGGGCAGGGCGATTTTTCCGAGTGTAAATTGGAAATAATTCCTAGGCAGCCTCTAGGAATAGCCCGGTAAATAATGACAGAGGCAGTAAAAAGTCCTGTGGAGCTCCAGAGTAAAACGGGGCAGAGTCAGGAAATCTGACACATTTTGGATGCCCTGATTTCTTTTGGCTTCTTCCCCCCCTGCACATCTACCCCTGGGCATGCGGAGGGGCCTTGGGGGTGTTTGAGCGACCTGAAGAACGGGGGTGTGTACGGAGCTGAGGGGGGGAGCGGTACCGCTCTGGGCTGAGGTTTCCATTATCGATGGGGCCCAGAAATGTGTTTTGTCTGTGCTCAGGTTGTGCTACCAAAAAAGCCAAAAGCTTAAGTTAAAGGTAGAACTGGGGGGGTTTAATATCAGAGGGTATTGGGTTTTTTATTCAAGTCAAATTTACTGCAGGAGGAACAAACCTGATGGCAGGGGAAGGTGCCAGCAACGAGCAAGAGGGAGGCAAAGGATTTTAGTTCAAGCGGAGACTGTTTTGAGGAGATGCTGTTACTTTAGATGCCAAATAGTGTTATGGAAAAAGCACCTTTGTCCCTTCCTCTTGGAGCAGTTGGCATGTGCGCTTCTGTTTTCTTTATTCCGTGCTTTCTCCGAAAATAAAAAAAAGCTACTGAAGTTAAAGTGTGGGAACCCACCTTCTGCCTCGCTTCTGGGAGTCGTGGCCCGGGGCGGCAGCGCAGGTTCAAGGCCGTGGGTTGAGCAGACACCGAACGCCTGGGTCCTGCCGGGAGGAGCTGCCTGGCCCCGTTCGGTGGCTGTGCAGCGAGTCAGGGATGTGTTTCCAGGCTGGATCCAGGCTCCGGCTGCCGAGAGGCTGGGCTCCGAGGCGCAGGAGCAGGCTGGCTCTGTCCCTCTCCCTGGGCCCGTCACTGCTGGCAGCAAAACTGCAGGGCTTGGCTTCGCGGCGTGGTGAAATCACAGGGCACGGCTCCGGCGGAGCTAAATAAAGCTCAGCCCCGAACGCTGCCTCCCTCGCAGCTCGACACACAACTGACCTATGATTTTTAGCTCCTTGCTGGTTTTTTGGTTCCCTCATCCGCTAACCACTCCATCCTCTTGTGCTCCCTCGGAGTCACGCCTCGAGCTGTCTCGGCAATGACAGCTCCGTTCCATTCTCATTTCCAGGGGGTGGGTTTTTTTTGCAAAATGGATCTATTGCAAAATATCCGGCTGGTTGAAAAGCTGCTTTGTTTAGTTCTGGTTTGAGTTTCTTTGCTCATGTCCCTGTTTAGAAATAGCTGGACCTCAGACGCCGCCCCGCTGGAAGGGCGATCTCCTTGTGAAATGGGAGTAGGGACGATATATCGTATATTATCGTGGAATTTCTTTTATTTTAAAAACAAGTTTTGCCTTAGTTGGACTTTGCTTTCAAATGTTGGCAAACCCTGCTGCAGCTCTATTCATGCTTTTGTATTTTAGGCTTAAATATACAAAGCTTTGTTTGAAAAGGTTTCATTTATGAAAAAGCACAAAGACGCCTTTTGGTTAGTACAGGCGTGATACTTCTGTTTCTCTTAAGAAACTTGATCCACGTGGCTCAGACTCCATCATCCAGTTTGCTCTGATGGGGTTGGGTTTTTTTGCTCTTCTCTTTGTTCTCCAGGTTCTAGCTGATGCCGGGGCTTCCTTGTAATGATGCCGTCACGTACAAACCTGACCGCTGGGATTCCCAGTAGCAAAGTCAAATATTCCAAGCTCTCCAGCACCGATGACGGATATATCGACCTGCAGGTAAAAAGTGGGGAAGAAAACCCCTTTCAGAGCTGCTGCTCTGACTCTGAACTGCTCGGGGAGGCTGCGTGGCCACGGGGGCGGCTTTTGTGTTCATCCCCAGCAGAGCAGCCTCGGCTCAGAAAGGTGCAGGGCTGGCTGCCAGGCACCGCGTCAGCCCTTCTCCTCCAGAAAGCCCGTAGAACTTAACTGCAAACAAGAGTTGGGTGTAAAGGCTGGCTGAGCGGGGTCTCCGAGGGCAAGATTTCTCGCAGAAGGGCCATTACGGACCAGAGCTGCTGCAAGCTTGTCCCATGTCACCTCTGCTCGCTGTGGGATCCGCAGCTCTGCCATGGTGGGAGGGGAACCGCGCTGAGTTAAGCTGTGTAATATTTGTTTTTTTCCATCCAGTTCAAGAAGAGCCCGCCAAAAATCCCCTACAAGGCAATTGCGCTGGCTATCGTGCTCTTCATGATTGGGACCTTCCTCATTATCATAGGAGCCCTCCTCTTGGCAGGATACATTAGCAAAGGCGTAAGTGGTTTGATTACGCTTCGGTTACGAGTTTGGCATTGCCAGCCCGTTCCTCAAAGCCTGCCATGAGCCGTCACGTTCAGTGTATAGAAATTCGGAGCAAAGGCCTGGAAGCAAGGAAGGAATCCCCCCGGCTGCCTCGCTGGCGCCTGCCGACAGCCCGGCTCCTCTGGCGGCAGAGCCCGCGGAGGTCTTTAGTCAGCAGGACTGGAGCAGGGTGAGAGCAGGACTGGAGAGGTGCCGGGGAGGGCTGAGCTCCTCTGCCGTACCTGGGGTACCGTTTCGTTTCAACGCTGCGTCCCTGCGGAGGTCAGCCTGCCGTCCTGGAAAAACGTAGCGCTGGGTAGTTACTCTTCTAGTGAAGATCTTCCGGTTCCTTCTGTAGGAGATACCAGGCTGCTACACGGGACATGGCACCGCTTTTCTCATCTCCGCACTCAGGATCCGCTGAAAGGGGACCTGTTTGCAGTTGAGTCGCTGCTCCTCCATGGCATGCTTCTCCTTTTATCTGCTGCCGTATGGAATTGCTTTACGGTTGGCAGCTGCTGCTTATCACTGTGGAAACAGCAGCATTTTGGCTGTATCGGGAGCATCCAGGCACAGAGAGGAGAGCTCGCGCTCAGCCCAGCCGGCAGCACCGGCCTGTGGCTACAGTCCTGTAACACGATTAGCGTGAGCAGGAGCCACCCCTCCCTCCCGTCCAAAGGAGAAGTTCAGTTGAGGGTTTCCTGTAGCAAGGAGGAGATGCCAGGGAGAGGACTTAGAACTCAGCCTGAAGAAAACGGAGCTATTTCTCATTTAAGATGTATTTTTGATTTTTTTGTCAGCTAGCCAGGCCTCAGGGATGAGTAGTCGAGGCCAGAGTTAAGAAAAAGGACAGACCCCCCCCCAGATCTCTCCTCACGGCACTTGCATGTCTCTCCTCTGCAGGGGACGGACCGCGCTATCCCCGTGCTCATCATCGGGATCCTCGTGTTTCTCCCAGGCTTCTACCACCTGCGCATCGCGTACTACGCTTCCAAAGGCTACCGCGGCTATTCCTACGACGACATCCCGGATTTCGATGACTGAACAATGTATTTAATTGCATTATAATTAGGCTGGCAGTAAGAGCTGTGAGTTACTCTGGATAGCGGAGGGGGGCGGTGAGGCTGTCGGAGCGTTATCAGTCACAAGATGGCAGTTCCCGCTTTTGGGGCGTTGCAGGTTTTTCAGCTGGGGGGGGTGGGGTGGGGGCTGGAACATGGAATTAAACCAGAAGAATTGCAACATTAGGTGGGAAGAACATGTGATTTATTGTATTTTTCCTCGTTTGGTTACATAATGCTGGTTGCTTGTAAGAAGTTCTTCTTGGGCAAGGCAATGCTAGCAATTATCCAAAAATAGATGAGCCGGTTTCAGCAGCGAAGATATTTGGTTTTTCTGTTTTCTAGAGTTTATTTTAGTTTTCAGCAAGATTGTGGTTATCATTGGGTTTACCTTTGCAGACAAACCACCACAGTTAAGTTCTCCTCTTGCTTTCTGGCCATCAGAATTGCTCCCAATCTCCTCGTGCTGTGCTTGCCTGGAGTAACAGACGTCAGATGGGGGCGAGAGGGGGAAACTGCACGTGCATGAAGCAATTTACGCGTAGCGCGTTTGCTGCACAACTCCTCTGTCAGCCCGACCAAGCTTATTTACTCAGCAAACACATTCTTCCGAAGCAAACTGTTTCCCACGCCACGGTTACTTTTGGCAAAATCCACTTATCCTTTAAAAGGACTATTGTTGGATTTTGCTTATTATTTTAAACAAACTCAGTGGCTGCAGGGAGAAGAATTGGAATCCGGACCAGGACTCAAGTGTCTAAATACCAAAACTCTTGGTTTTGACCAGCGTGGATATTGGAGACACTTGCATTCCATATGTCTGTATATTTGGAAACATTTTGTCCTTGTCTAGGTAATATGCTGTGCGTCATTCCCTAGGCCAGTAAAAAGGAAATCTCTGTATAGTTTGTACTGAATAAATCCCGTTTGTGGTGTTTTGCTAGCTTCGGGGATGTGTTATTGGGGGAAAACAGATTGGTAGCTGTATTTTATGTAAAGTAAAAGCTGTCTGTCTGCTGAAGTGGGAATGAACTCAGTGTCCTGGAGAACAAGTATGTGACAAGTAGCGATGCAAGTCGATGTATTTAATATGAATAAACTTCACTATATTCTGTGTACAAATCGTAAGCTTGTCTCTTGCACGTTCACAGATCTCGGCGCACACTAAAAACTGTTCTGGGCAACCAGATTAAGGCTTTAGCTGAATCTGCTGTTGCCTGCTGCTTCCCAGCGCTAACGGAGCCCCTGCGGTCGGCATTAGGCTTTGCTGAGCCAGCAGCTTTGGCACAGCTCCATCTGCTCTCCAGGCCCGGGGCAGGCTCTGGGGCAGAGCTGGGGGTCACCCTCCGCAGCGCAGCACTCCAGGACGCCCGGGGCGCGGCAGGAAAACGCGCTGCTCCAGGAGCTCAGGATCGGGTTTTGAACCTCACGCGCAGCCCTTACCGACTGCGCAAAGACCCCAGGCTTCTGATGGCGTTGTCTCGGGGTCCAAATACCCGGTTCCCTTTGTTG
The DNA here is from genome assembly GCA_008658365.1 of Alca torda. Classification (NCBI taxonomy): domain Eukaryota; kingdom Metazoa; phylum Chordata; class Aves; order Charadriiformes; family Alcidae; genus Alca; species Alca torda. Next base: position 1,119,240 of record CM018097.1, read on the forward strand.
TGCGATGTAACAGCACAGCGGCTGTTTGAATCCGGCTCGCAGGCTCATACTGATGCTCCAGAATTGGCAGCTGTTCCTCCTGCGGACTGAAAGGTTTTGGAAGGGAGGCAGGTCCCACCGTTAGTGCAGAGCGGGCCCGTGGAGGTGTTGAGATGAGCACAGTGCTGGATGAACGCCTTGCTCTGAAAGTACTCTTCAAATTGCCTTTTTTCCTCTTCCAGTGTTCTAGACTAAACCTGGAGCCTGAGCCAAGATCTTTTTTTAACCTACATCTCTCCCCTCGTTTGACTTAATTGGCTGCGTGTGCCCCAGTGCTGCGCTCTGGGGAAGAACGGATTGAGTTCAGGATCTCCCTTGCCACCCGCTGCGCGCGTTCCCTCCTGCTCCGCTGCGTCACGCCGGCCCTCGCCCCTCTCACGGTCCTGCCGCTGCTGGCCCCGGTGGCAGCCCTGCTCCCCAGATGTTGTCACGTACGGCTTGGCAGCAGCTGAAATGCGTCCATTAAAGCCGGGTCTGGCCAGGAGAGCGGCTGCTGACGCAAACCCATGAATCAGCCTCTCTTAGGGGATAAGAATGTGGGTTTGTTTGGGTGTAGGGAAAGGGGAGAGAAAGTGGAAGTTTGGACGCAAAAAGAAAAGGGGGAGGGAGAAGATGAAGCCTGGGTTGACCAGAGGGATAAGTAAATGTAGGGGACAGGAGAAAAACCTGCTGACCTTTCTGGAGGAAAGGCAATTAATTTATTTGTTATTTGACAGAAGCAAAGTCCTCTGGCAGCACAGTGTATAAGAACAATCCCTGCCCTAATGCTCCCAGGGCTGTCTGTGCAAGGGCTGGCCACAGGGAAATTTTCTTCTCTACAGAGATTGTTTTATATTTAATTTGGAAAAAAGGATACACTTTTGGGAAAGAAACAAGGCATGCTGACCGCTGTAAAAACGTAGATCCAGACAACTGCGTTCTTTGAGTTGACATATTGCATTCTAAGCATGGTTTTCCTCCAGAGCGTGCGAGTCTCCAGGTGCTCAAGTGTCCATCAGTTGTCTAGCTGCAGTGTAGCTAATAGCCAGGGTTCAATTTTCTCTTGCAAAATAGCATGAGTCTATATTTATTTCAAGAGATTGGAAAATTTTACTGCAAACATTTTGTTTCTCTGAGCCTGGTCCAGTGGTGCTGCTCTGGTGCAGGTTTGAGTGTAATCGGTGCTGTCAGCTCTTTTATTTGTCAAAACATTACATAAGGATGAAGCTTTCCTCCTTAAATGGGGCTGCTCTTTCGGTGCCTCTGTGCTATGTTACCACAGTAGTTTTTTAATTTTCCTCCCATTCCTGCCAGGCTGTGGACCTGCACGGGTGATCTTCATGGCTGGCTCGGCTCCTCCGCTGCCTTCCCTGAGCTCCCCGGCTGCGCAGCTGTATCCTTCCCTTGACCCCGGTGCCAGCCGCTGCTGCCAAACCCCACGGTTAATGGCTCTGCCCCTCAGTTCCCCTTCTGTGAAATCACGGGGGTTGTGGCTCTGGGGAGAGCCGGCTGACTCACTACGGCGGGGAGGGCAGCAGGAAAACGCCCGTGGAGAAGTTTCTGGTTCTAGAGCAGGGCTTGAATGAGTAATAAGGCACTGGCCGAACACTGATGAATGGAGATAATACTGAATAGCTGTTTCCTTTATTGAGCATCATCCATTCTGGGCACTCGGCAAGGCAGCTGGCTCCGCGAAAAAAATAGTCGGCATTTATATAGCTTGATGGGGTGTTATTATGCACAGAATCTCTGGAGAAAGAACAAGCACCCAGATTTTAGGCTTTTCTCTAGTTTATGAGTGCTTGAATTCATGTATCCTGAATGATGTTCTTCTGTTGCTGTTGTATGGTGTATTTATACAATTATGTACTTAATACCATAAAGTTGCTGGAAAGCCATTTGGAAATGTGATTCTAGAGTCCTCTGGCCTGAGCTACCAGCAGTCCCAGAGAAGTTCCCCCCAATGTATTATTCCTAAAAGCAAAGACTTATTTTAAGTAAATATCTTGATTTTCTTTTTTTCTGACTGTCCAGAGTGAACAAAGCTAAGGCATCCCTGGAGGTACCATGTAGACGCGGTGCTGAGGGACATGGTTTAGTGATGGCCTTTGGCAGCGTTAGGCTGATGGTTGGACTTGATGATCTGAAAGGTCCTTTCCAACCTCGACAGTTCTATGATTCTCTGATTCTACGAAAGTTCCCAAGCATCATCACATCAGATGAAACTTCCCTTACGTACACAAGCTGTCTGAAACATCTAGGTGAATAAACTGGGGGGGGCAAACATGGTAGCAGTGGGGACAGCCTTGGGTAGCTGCAGACATTAACTACATACCCTGAAAACTGATGCTGGATCTAAAATGGCTCGTTCTCTGCTCCTCGTTTGCCATGCCTCCTTGTTAATAGCATATTGTGCTCCCCAAGGCAGAATGGGGCCTGTTCCTCTCCTCCCCAGGAGGCTCCTTACCACTCTTGGTGGTGCAAATGCCACCAGCTGAGAGAAAGTTGGCCACCAGTGGCTCCTGGCTCAAAGATGCCATGTGCAACTAATTTTCTAACACTTCCCACAGCCAGTTTCCCTTGACAAGGGAAATCAGACAGCAGACTTGTACCAAGTGGTGACATTCGAGGAGTCAACCTGCTGCCTACACACTGGCTGAGGGACTTCAGCAGGCTTCCAGGAGAGGCTTCACCACCAGAGATGCTGGTAAAAGCAACGCAATGGTCTCTGCCAGCTCAGGCACTGGATAAGGCCGGGGACAGTGAGGGTTTATAGCAAGCATCATATCCAATGCTGCATCTCCAAGGTGATGGCTAATGCCCCTGCTGGGGGATCCTACAGAAGGATGCCCACCTGAAAGGGGCTCCCTGTATCCCACGGCAAAAATAGGAAGGAAGGAGATAAACTCAGCAGTGGAAAGGAGCAATAGGAAAAGCCAGAATTATCCACAGAGTTGTGCAAACGGTTCTAATAAACACTTGAAGAGACGGAAATTGTGCTTCCGTAGTTTGCTTGATGTGATGAAGTGCTGAGGAATTTCACCAGCCTGGAGACTGTGAGCCTCGGGTCCAAGTGAACCCTGAAGGGTTTATCATCCTATCCCAGTCTCTCAATTCTTCATTTTTAAGGCTTGTGGAGCCAGCAATATTGTGCTCCTTACAGGCTCATGGGTTTGCATCTGCCCATACAGAGAGCCTTGTAAAGACACATTATTCCCTCCACAGGGAAGCAGCTGCAGGCCCTGCAGTCCAGTCCTGGAAAAGGGGGTGTAAGTACTCCAGGCAGCAACTTGATGTGTGCTATATATGGTTTTTTGGCATCACTGTTGCTCCTTCTCTTTGAGAGTCTCCATGTGCTCGTGCTGATGGAGGTTCATGGGATGGGGAGAAGAACAAGGCCCATCGCTGGTCCCGTGGTGATGTAGCAAGAGGAGACTTGAGTTTCAAACTCCTCGTTTGTCTTTTCTCAGCGGTGATTTGTATTTCCTCTTACTCTTTTGATAACCCCATCCTGGAGGCCTGGCTGGATGTTGTACTGTTTGACCGTCCGCAGAGTGGGGTTGTGAGCAGGCCGGGCTGGGCAGGTTACCGATCTTAGTCCTGAAAATACTTTGGTAGAAGTTGTGTGAAACATCTGCGGAGGATGAGGGAGAGAGAATGTGATGACTCACTTGGAGCACGCTGGATACGACCCCCATGCTATAAATATAGCCATGAAGCAAATGCTTTGTTTGAACAAACAGCACAATCTGCAACAGCATCTCTGGTGCTCTTCTGGTACCCATCGTGCAGGTACACTTAGACCAGCCCCTGCGGTCGAGGTTTGCTTTCTTTCTGTCAACGGCAATTAGCCAAATTCAGCAACATTTGCCACTGAGAGGCTCAGTGCTATACTGCTCCTCTTACAGCAATATGGATTTTGCGTAGCCTAAAAGACAACGTAAAAACCCTGCAGCGCAGGAAGAAATGACTCGGCACAACAGTTCTGTCCCTTCTAATCAGATTTGTGCTGCGCTCCGCTTACGCCGTGGTCTAAACGAGTTTCTCCATGCTCTCCCCACACTCCTCCCCCTCATGCCAGGTCCTTAAAAGTCCCAAGCATCAGCTCATTCATGCAACCACCCCTCACGTCTTCTGCCTCTCCCTAAGCCAGCTTCCTCCTGGCCCTTCCCTTGGGGTGTTTGTCCTGCTCTTCCCAGCAAGATCTCTCCCTGCAAAGCACCTCCAGGACTCCTCGGCTGACCCTGCCTTTCCACTTGCACTTTCCTCATTGCTGTTCTCTGGAGCTGCAGCTCATCAGTTCTGAGGGTAAGTGCAAACTGCCCAGCCCTCGGATCTCTCTGGCCTCCCAACTGCTAGCGGAGACATTTGCTTTGCCTCTTCCAGCTCCGGGAAGCTGTCAATCCTGTCCTCATTTTCTGCCTTCTCTACCTGGTGAAATGTTCTTTGCCTTTTTCCTAGACCTCTGCATTCAGCCCAGCTATACTTTCATGCCGCAAGGCTCCTGGCATTCTGTGTTCTGCGCTCCCCGTGTGAAACAGGGATGTGCATGTTCACAGGGTTTCCCTTTTCCTTCCTTAATACACAAGCAGCTTGAGGTTTTTAGGAATGCTGGCTTTAACTAAAAATAGTCCAGACAGTTCAGTGGGTCATGACAGATTCCTCCCTCCCAAGAGAATTGGCTTTGTTCTGAGATGGAGCCAAGGGTCAAGGAAAAAAAAAAAAAATCTTGGGGAAAAAAGCTTACTTGTGGATTAGAAATTATTGTTTCCAAATTATTTCATTGACTGTTTTGCTTCTCCAGGCTCAGGCAGACTTTGGTTTGCACTGGTTAGGTACTTGTTACCTTGAGGCCTTTCCTTCCATGCTTTCATCCGTGTCTAGGAAGGTGTTAAAGAAGCTTCTTTTAATTGGAAGTACGGCAATTAATAGGAGGTCTTTTTCATGGTCTGCATGGACAGAGCTTACCCGTGACAAGAATCAGGAAGCGAACATTTCCTTCCTCTGCACTGTACTTCCGTGGATAGTGAGTGATGATGCTGTCCTCCAGCTCTGGAGCAGCAAGCAGGCTGCTCTTGGAGCTCGTCTCCCTGACAGGAACACAGACCTGTGAGATTCATATAGAGCTTTTCCTGCCCTGCGGCACTTACAGTAAGGAACAAAATTGCGATGAGTCTTCTTTGAGAGGGCTCTTTCTCCTTCTGTGAAGCAGTTTTGGTGCCAAAAGCATAAGTTCTGTGGAGGAATCACCATTTCAGCCCGGGCTGTTAAAACAAAGGGGAAAAAAAACCCCACTAGTCACCACTAATTAACTTTATTTTGAAATATTTACTTGGACTGAAGTAGTAGCTGCTCTTAAGTCTTTAAAGGATTAGCTGCCTGCTAGTCTTTTGTGCCTGCAACCATTTATTTAAGCTGTTGCTGCAAATCATGCTGTTAACCTGTCATGCACGGTTTTAACCTTTCTTTCCTTGTCAGTGGGAAATGCGTGGTACACATGGTCTTGCTGATGTGATGGTGGGAATTAATACATCCGCAGTCAGGTCTTCGGGGTTCTTTCCCCAGCTTCTTGAAGAAGGGGAAAGACAGAAAATGAATGTAGCAATAATTGTCTACTTTAGGATATTACAAAGCCTAATGAGGGGCTGTAAGAAGTTTAGGGAACATGAGATCCTTGCAAATGCATCTTACCCCCTGCCTCTGTGCTTTTCCACGTTCTGTTACCAGGGCAAATAATTCCTCTCCCTCCCGCTGACCTGTCAGATAAGATGCAGCATTTCCATTGCGCTCCATCCTGATGTTCCCTTGCATTTGTCATACCGCGTTGCATCATGTTAAACACCAAGTGGTCAAACCGATCGACCAAAACCCAGCTGCCAGGGGAGGGTTCACTCGTGCAAGGCCATCAGTTTTGGAGCTAAAAGTAATGTTTAGCAAAGGAAAAGTCAGGCGGATTTAGAAAGAATCCTTGAACAAAGCTGAGAACTCACCTCAGCAAGGGTTATTACGTGTAGTGTATTTAGCGTAACAGAAAACGATCTCAGGTCCTTAAACCTACAAATACTAGTTAGCATCACCATATAATTTTCTAGCAGTTGTTTTTATCAATATGTTATTAGAAGTCTACCAGCTCCTGTAATATTCATTTTTCTTGTTTCTCAACACTAACAGTTCATGTCACAGCATGACTACTTCACTGCTATTTTGGGTGGAAAATAAGACAATTGTCTTATTTTCTCTGTATTTGATAACTGCAGGTCAAGTGAATCCTCTCTGCGTTTTACTGCATTAGAACAGAGGCAGGATTGTAACATGGCCAGTTCCAATGTACGGCTAAAAATAGGCCAGTGGATGATCTCCAACTTCAAATACAAAAAACGTATTTGTAAAGGTTTCTCTTTGTTGGGTGAGCACATTTCAAATTGCCAAGAAGACCCTTCAAAGTTCAACTTACAAACAGCTCCTGTTTTAATCCTCCATGTAAAACAAAGGACACTAGCTTTGACTCGCATCCGTGGTCAGCTGATACACTGAACGCTGGCAGCCTGCTCCACTCCTGGGAGTTTATCGTCCCTTTAGCAGGGTCAGCGCACCAGGATGCTGTCCTGGTCCAGTGCTTCCCACCCTGCCAATGGGGCACGGGCCCAGGTCTCATGAGGGAGTTAAGGGCAGGCACATATCCCTTCTCCCACCTCTGCTGTAGGTAGGGAAAAGAATTTAACAGTGGCAAGATGGACCAGAGCTTGCAATTACACTTCAGTGATGCTGTATCAGATTGTTTGGCACTAATTATAAGTAGCGGAGAGGTGGCACTTCAGGCAGGGAAGGAGTTAACAAAATAAAGGGCAATTTGTGGGGGAGAAGTTGGAGTTCGTTGTTCCAGGCTCTGCTGTGGATTTCCTTTTTATCCTTTCATCTCTTAGTCTTGGCTCTCATCACAAAAGGGGCTGCTAGTCCTTCTTCTTTCTGTTTTTGTTTAGACTGTGAGTCCTTCAAGGCATGGACTGTACCTTAACCTGTGTGCAGGGGCACAGTGGGAAAGCTCTGTCGGCAGGGAGCTATAAATAGTGAGCCTGTCCAGCCCTGTGGCATCCACGCTTGCTATAATTGCCTGGTTTGCACTCCTGTGACGAGCGTTAGTTCAGCTGTCAGGGAAAGAAGGAACTGAAAAGTATTGCCACAGACAGTTTCCAGCTCTCGATTTGCCTGTTGAGCTTCGGTTTAGGCCCAGTTCTCCCTCTTGCCTCAGGGAGTTCTTCTTTTTCTAGCTGTGTGTGAATGACGATTCCTGGTGTCTGCCCAGTGTAGTTCCATTTCAGAAACAGCTTTGTAGAGGGCTTGTTGTGGTGCTGCCTATTTCAATCTTTAACTCATGCCTCAGCACCACGCTCATTTATTTTGTCTTGCTAGAGGACGTTGATTCTGCAGCAATCATTTTTCTACCATTCCTGACACCACTGTGTGTTTTTGTTGCTTTATGCTCACATGAGGGACTAAATGAGTCATGGGGACACAGGGGATGAAAGTAATGACCACTTCCAAGACCATCCTTCCTCTCTGAGAACATCGTGCATGTTTTTTCAGACTTGTTTGCAAAAGGATTCAAGTGACGAAAGGTTAAAACAGGGATTTTCTCTGCTATCACTTATCTGCTGAGATATGAGTAAGCAACCACGAGAGTGCTGCTGCCAGTTCTTTGCAAAGGAAAGGACCTTCATTTGAACTCTCAGTGGAGGTGGCTTAAGAAAACCTATTTCATCCTGTGCCACAAAATTCCTCTAAGGGACTTGAAAATTATTTTGTGCACGATGTTCATGCCCTTTTGGAAATAGTTTAAGTGGAAATAAGTTGCTCTGGTCCTGCCAATACAGGTCTGTCGACAGAAGCTGACATTTATTGCCACAGCTTTGAACGACAGCCACCCATGAGCTTGATGCAAGGTGGCAAAACCCGGCTTGCCTCCTACATGGAGACCATCTCTCCAAATGACATAGGCTTCACCTGATGGGTAGCTGCAAGCAAAACACGAGGGTGAATGTGCACTGGTAAAGCAAAAATGTCAGGAGCTGTCAGCCACAGGCTCTTGCAGTGCCTTTTCTGCTGCCACAACATCACAGAGTCAGGACAAGTGGCTCCAGCGATTCAGCAGTATTGGCAACTAGAACCTGGCAGAAAAAGAAAACAGGGAGGATAAATGCATGCTGTTTTCCTGGCCCCCTCCTGCTCCCACTCTTCCCAAGATGTAAGAACTAATTTCAGGGGCTGTGCTTTTGAAAAGAGAACTGGGAATGAACTCCGAGAGGTGACTAAGCCCATCTCCTCCTTCCTCTGCCAAATACAGGCCTTACTCCTGACTCAGCGAGTTAATCTCATCTATTTGGTACAGCCCCTGAAGGTACCAGACATAACAGCATCAAGAAAATTAGCTTCTCATTCCAAGCATGAGCTGTCCAGTTGAGCTAGCGTTACTGTAAACGTTCTTTCTTCCCAATATTCACTGGTAACATTGGGATGAATACCCTGTGGCCAGTCTGGTCTGAGCAACCCTATAGGAAGAAGCACAGGAACCCATTCTGGGTTGTTTGTACTGTGCTGGCTGCCAGAATCTGGTCTCCATTTACAAAATATTTTGCATATACAAAGGTGGAGGAAGGCCTCCTTTCCCCAAAAGCTACCAGAAGTAAAACCCTCTTGATACCAACAGCAGGGATCCAACAATTCTGCAACTATGCAGATTTTTTTCTCCTGCTCAGCTATTGATTTATTACGTGAATTCAGGCAACTGTAACTTTGCAACCCCTGCTATTTATCTTTCTATATAGCAAGCACAGCAGTACATCTGCCTCTTGGATCACGGACTGAAGCCTCAGTAATTTGAGTACTTGGACCAAAGCAGTCTGAGATCCTTGGACTAAAAGCCCTATTTGCTATTAAGAGCACTTTGCACTAATTAAACTTCATAAAATTCTCCCTGGGTTCTTACTACCTCCATCTTGCAGATGACAAAAATGAGAATTTAGCTCAGATGACAGACCAGGAAGTATATTGTTCAGTTTTGGAAACTGTTCTTAGAAATAAATATTTTTTTCTGCTAACTCTATTTCCTTATAACGTTTCGGGGAGGGGGAACAGCAATCAAGTCATGACTGTCCCCGAGATAAACTATAAATTTATGTAGGTCAAGGAACCTGAAGTGGTGTTTTCCACTAGGTGGTGGTAGACAGCATTTTTTAAGAAGGGTTATTTGCTCTTGCTTTCTTTACCTTATAGAATAGAAACCCAGGGTCTGCCCAGTTCAGTATTCTCTTCCCCTTACAGTTACTACTCCATATTCCAGAGAAAGAAGCAAAAATATCACAGCTGGTGAGTTGCTAAATTTGTTGCCTTTTCTTGAGAAGTTTTTTTTCACCTTCCTAGACAGCTGTTGAAATACCAATTTCAAACACAATTTTTATGTTTCTAATCCGGTAAAAGATATTCCTGTTACCCATATACATGTGTGCTGGGTTGTTCTTAACTCCTGGACTCTTATCTGTGCGATTCACATAAACTATTGCTAATCTGATGCAAGGCAAACTATTTTTTTATTTCCTTGGTTTATGTTGCTAAAAAAAGCCCAAAAAACCAATAAACCCAAATCAAAAACACACAAAGAAAACAGGATGGGGAACTGGAAATGAGCTATGGATCCCAGACCCAAAACAATCATCCCTGGATACAAGTGGATGTGAAGTTTTGATTTGGTCTTTTGGAGATCCCATACTCAGATCAATGATTCACATCCCCATTGAGGCAATGCTTTGGTTTAAAATGGAAGTTTGAATAAACAGAAAAGATACCAGCCAAAAACACTTCAGCATTTAAATTTATGCCAGTAATGTACATGCTGCATCTCAAGAAAACCCTGACCTTCTGTAGTCCTGTCCTTACCATTTTATTTGCACAGAACCATGAAGAAACAAACAAAATAAAGCTGGCGTGCCTGGGGAACATACTCATGAAAGGTTACCTCAGACTATCGCAGTAATAGTGCGTTCTCTGGCTGCAGAGAAGGACACCCAGCCCAGGTTAAAGGCTTGACTGTCCCACAACAATATCTCCTTACGGAGACTTTCAGCTCCACATGGGCACAACCTCACCACAAAATCAAGTCCCTGCTTGCACACGGTCATGGAGATGTTGCAGTGATTCAGGCTGGCAAATATCACAACGCGCTATTTGCTCATGCACTCTTTAATCGTTACTCCTGTGATTACATTAATACCATAATATTTATCCTGCATTATGAAAGCAAGCATAATGACTGATTAGTACAAAGAACAGAGGGAGGAATCGGGACTCCAGGACTGTAGTTTTACCTGAATAAAGTCAGTTTTATAGGAAGTTAGGCCAGTTAGGGCAATTACAGGAGGAATTCAGGCTATATATTTTTGATGGACAGGTATTTTACACTGGTTGCATTGGAAAGACTGGCATAAACCTTCTATTGTGACTAATTGTCTAGATGCAGAAGCACCTTACCTGTTCAGGTAAATCCCTGGGTGACCTTTGAGGAGCTCAGATAATCTCCTAGATTAGATCTAGCAAAGAAAAGAAAAGAACAAAGGGAAAGTGTCTCCTTTAGGATCTCAAAGGTCTGCACACTAAATGATTAATGGCTGCTAACTTGATAGCATTGTCATGAAGGACAGCACATGCACATCCTGTGCCTCTGATTCTTCCAACTTTTTTATGGTTCTGTGAATCATTCAGGCAGAAAGTGTCTGAATGTTTTTATAAATACCTCATGGTTCTTCACTACATTTTAATAACAGAAATTATATATGCCAATAATCCCAGTAAAATTATTTTTACTTCTACAGCAAGACAGTGTGTCAGCATAAAACGGGCTCCGGCTCCCTGAATGAGTGAAATATTGGGGTATTTTCTGAAACTTTAGAGCATGGAAGGTCACCTGGAAGGCAATTCATCTGAGAGGAACAAAGGCCTGAAAAATGCTTTGCTGGGTTTGAGCCCAGGATTTCAGGGGGTCTAGTTACGTCAAATTCAATTCTTGGAGCACTCAATCCACTTCCATCATCTTTCCCCAGCTTGTTCTTGGGATTATCATGACCTGGAGGTCCCTTTATCTGTTAAATTTCAATCTGACTGATGCACGTGTCTAAACTTCCCACTTGCGGAATTACCTGTATTTCACTCTGCCACCTTCCACTGAGGGAGGGCAGGTTAGAAAATTATAAGACTTAAAAAAAAATAATATAGAGAGCTGTGTTTCTGCCAATGATTTCTGAACACAGGAAGTCCGCGCAGGGAGACTGCATCGCTGAATACATACGATCCATCTTCCTGCACAAAATACCATCAACAGCGAAACTGCTGCAGTCTCAATCAATCTTGCATTACTAAAATGTCCCTTACATCACAGCTCCCTGCTCCTCTACCCTAACAAACAAAGGCTATTAACATTTAAAAGCTGCACTAACTCTATGTATATGTTTGGGATCAGGCCAGGTATTGAATAATGCGAAGGGATCAATATTCATAATCTAGAGCAGCAGCAGAGATGCGTTGTGACTTATCTGTGTCCTATATAGTTCTCCATATGGTTCATTTGAAAGCCTTTTAGAAGCTTAGCAAAGAGTATTGCAGTGAATGTGGAAAAAATGATGCATGAGGATAAGAAGCACAAATGCTCCAGAGGCCTTGTAGGGTCTACGGTCTTAAAATAAGCTCCTGGCTTTTAATGGGATCTGATGAAACCCTCTTTATAGGGGCAGGATGGAAGGGGTTGGACAGCTGGCCAACAAATACTCAGTAAACATTCCTGGTAGCCAAACTCTGCGCAAACAGCAACTATTAAGGCAAAGACCTGAAAGATCAACAAAGAATTGCAGGTCTGGGTAAAATGATGCAATGGATTACAATTAGTGTCACTGGTCCAGGTAGCACAGGCTTTCCTATCGACTGTCAGCTACGAGGCACCTTAATCAAATAACAAAGGGGGCTGGTGGGGGAGAAAGCTCAGCATCAGTCAATATCATCTCAAGGACACCTACTGTAAATGAGAAGGCTGGTGTTTGCGGCATGGTTTCGTTGAGGTAGAAAAGGTAGAAATTACCAGAGGCGGCGGCGGGGCTCAGTCCCGGCTTCCCAGAAAAGCATTGAGCAGCAAAAGGTTCCATGAGCCGGCTGGCTCTCTGAACGGCTGAGAACTGCACGTACTGGAAAGGGCAGAAGCCAAATTAAAGTGAGTCAACGTTATCAAAACCCATTAGGAATTTCAGGTTTTGCCGAAAGGGACATGAAAGCAGCGCTGTCTGTCTTTGGTACAGGGTACCGAAGCGGCAGGTGTCTGTGGTGTGTCTGCACACACCCACTTCCATGCGCTGGTGGGGGATCACACCCGGTTTGCCCTGTGCCCCCAGCCAGAAAACTGTGAACATCTCAAGAGAAGTGAGATTTTAGCAAGACGAATCTGTGTGTGGTGGAGGTGTCAACTTTTGGGGGGGGCTCAACTTCCTTAGCCTTCCTTGTCTCCCCCGCTCCCCCCCCCCCCCAAACTCAGTCTCCTATTATAAAAGCTGAATTTTTCCAAACTAAACCCTAGAAAGGGCCAGCGCTAAGGGCAGCCTGCAGTGACACCAGGCGAGCGCCATTTTCCTGGGGGCTGTGGAAGGACCCTCCCAGACGAAGCGCCCCGGCGGGCCGAGCTCCGCCGCGGGGAGATCGAGCCCCACCGCCGGGCCGGGAACCCTCCTCATCCTCCAGGCGGGCCCGGCGGCCGAGCCTCCCCCCGCCCTAGGGCCGCCATGGCGCCCGAGCCCTGAGGGGAGAAGGGCGGGCGGCGGGCGCCATCTTGTCGGGGGCGGAGCGGGGCCTGGCCCGCCCCGTGCTCTGCCTGCCGGGGCGGCCCCGGCCCCGCCGCACTCCCCGCTGCCGACCGAGCGGAGCGGAGCCGCAGCCCCCAGCGCCATTGCCGCCCTCAGCCCGCTATGGCAGGTGAGCCCGTCCTCCTTCTCCCGGGCAAGGTGCCGCCGTTCGCCCGCCCTGAGGGAGAAGCCTCGCCGGCGCCTCCCCCGCCGCGCTCTTCCCTCAGCCCGCCGCGGTCATTGCTCTCGCCTCCCGCCCGCTGTCACCTCCATCCCGGTCCCCCCGCCGCCGCCTCAGAGACGCCCTCCATCCCCAGACAACCGGGGCTCGCCCCTTCCTTCTGCCGGGGAGGTGGGTTGGGGCTTCCCCGCAGCCTCCACCATGTTGCCCGGCCGCGGTTCACCTTGGCCGCGGGGCTTCTGCGCCGTCCGTACCTCTCTTCCTTTCCCTTTTATTTCATGTTTATATTTTAAATCCTTCCGTGTTTTCCGTGCCGGCGTTTTCTGGCTCGGCATCGCCTCCAGCCCGTGCTGGGTGGAGGGGAAGGGGCACGGCCTGGGCGGGAGAGGGGGATGCCTGAGGTGGGCACCTGCGGCGGGATCACCTGCCCTGCGAGGCTGAGGCACCCCCGGGAGACATCCCTGGGGTACTGGGGCCTTTTCCTCTGTTCTATTGAGATAATCTATTTTTTTAATTATTTTTTTTGCTCCTTAATCTGAAACAAAATGGGTGGCAGAGTCATAAGCTTGCAAATGGGATGGAGAAATGCAGGTTAATTCTCCCCTGGTCCTGAAGGGGTGGCCTCGCTTTCTTGTCTGATCCTGTTCTCGTGATACGCTTTGAGGGTTTGGGTTTCTTTTTCCCTTTTTATTTATTTGTTTGGAGTTTTTTGGTTGGCTTTTTTTTTTTTTTCCCCAGCACAGATCGAAGCAGTAAATATTTCTGTTTTCTGCTTTTGACCTGTGATCCCCGTTCGGTGTCGTGCATGGTTTTTCTTTTGTTTTAAGGTACGTTTTGGGTAGAAATAAGTGATGTAGGTAGTGCAGAAAAATGCCTGAACAAAGCTTGTGGAAAGCCTTCGATTAGGCTTTCTTACTTAACTGGTAATGACTACCTACCTATATTGTGCATCCCGGTTGTTAGTGGCTTTTTCCTTTTTTTGTAAAAGGTGGGAGTGCAGGCCAGAGGCTTGTAGGGTTTCATGCCTGTCCTTTCCTTTTGGAGCCCTCACTGTCATTTTGTAGTCTGAGAAGCCAAATGCTTAACTAAGGTTTGGGATCCCAGGCAGCACGGCCACTCGCCTCCCCAGGTAGGTGCAGGCAGGGGCCGACCCCCAAAGGGAGCTGCAGGCAGAGCCCGTAGAAGATTCTGGCAGGAAAGGGAAATCCCCAGATGTATTTAAGACAAGGTGAAGACCTCGCCTGATAATTTTTTCCATCTTATCATTTGCCCCGTGCAGCTGACACTCTGAGTGCTGAGTTCAGTGCCAGGTAAATTCTGCGCTCCCGGTTGTTGTTGAACTTGACCAGCTGAAATAAAATTACCAAATGCTCTGTTTTCACAGGGAGCTTGATATGTCTGTGTATCCCCACTGCAGTGCAGTGTTGCCGTACTTAAGCAATATTTAAATTACCCAGTATAAGCTTTAAATAAAAAGCTGGTTTGGGTAGTGGTTTTACTGGCAGCTGGAGTGTGATGCGGGCTGTAAAACCTAGCAGAGAAGCAGAACAAGTAGTAGAGCCATTAGCTACTGATGTGCTGCACGCTGCCAGAGCTGGATTTAGCACTGCACACCTTCATCTGCCTAGTGATTTCACTATAGATAAAGGATTACTGTGACAAGTAGCTCAGGTTAGTAAACTGGAAAATAATCCTTGAGATAGGTAGAACAATTGGATTAGTAGTCGATGAGCTCTTGCAACCCTCCTCCTAGCTCCGAGTCACGATCCAGATAGCTTGAAATTAGAGCAGTATTAACATGGAGATGCACTGGATGAAATTCAGCCTTGGGCTAGCAATGAGGTTAAACAAGCCCTGAGATTTTTATCATGGATTTAAAGAAGCCTTTGACTTTAGTAAAGATGGAAATAGGAGTTGAAAATGTCTTGTCAGAGCCCTGGGGATAAGGGAAGGAGGTAAGGACTGCAGTTCTCAAGGGTGGGTTGTGCTCCTGTTGTTCCTTAACAGGCCACATTCATATGGTTTAAAATCCATCCCAGTCTGTCACCTGTCTGTAAGCCCTGCTCTTAGCTGGGCTTAGATTTGGGGAACTGCTTTCTCAAGGCACCTGGCTCTTATGTTGAGTAGATGTAAGGAACTGGATGGAAATAACATTCTCTGAGTACGGGTCTCTTGCTCGTTCTGCATCTTCAGTACGGAAACAAATTGAAGGAAAAACAGCTTTTCAAATAGGATAATTTGGGCTGCAGGTTGATGAATGTTTCCTTTGGTGGCAGCACCATTTTAAGCAGTCCCCATCCATTACGAGCTGCACGGTCCCAGCCTTTTGACCCCTTGGTGGTGCTGGTACCCCTGTGTGGATCAGGGGATCAGCTCAGTCAGGGAGCTTTTTTGGGTTAGTCCACAAAAGCCTTGCTTTTATATTGAAGTGAGACCTGATTGGAGAATTTTTACCTGCTCCTTACCCTCCCCGAGCCACGGATAAACCTCCGTGTACTTCCCCAAAGCCGTACTGGGTGATGTGTGTGTATGGTTGTTTTTTTTTTAAAGACTGCTAATGTGGGAATTTCTGTCTCTGTAGTTGAAGCTAACAGGGAGTTGAATTCCAGCGGAGAAATAAAACTCCTGTCTTTGGTATTATTTGGTTGGAGACTCTTTTCTTCAGGGGGAGCTTAAGATGATGGCAGTGGTTGAGGATTTTTATTTTTTTTTCCTAACAGAAAACTTTATGGCTATGGATTTTCTCCGCATTTGGTTAGAAGACTCTGTAGAAGATGCTGCATTTGTATGCAGTTACTATTTCAAAGGTTTTAAAATTAAGCCCAGTTGAGTTTTCTTTCTTTTATTCTGTCAGTGTGTTTCTTTTTTGGTTTTTTTTTTTCTTCATGGCATAGCCAAATCTGTCAACTTCCTCAATATAATGGACTTTCTTATCGTGCTATGAAGTGGCATTGTTGTGCTGTTTAGGTTGATTGGAGACGGTGGAAAAGTTAAATGGATGAAACTTTACCCATCTTCAGTAGGGATTCCTCCAGAAGTGGCTGTTAAGCTGCTCTAATGATCTAGTCTGAACTGCAGGAGTTAACCTCTTCTGATCCTTGTGTGTGCAGGGGGAAGTCAACTGCGCACCCTTCAGCTATTCCAGTTCATAGCAGATTACAAACCAGTGTCCCACGCGCGGTGATTTTTGGAAGATCTTGTTCTACTGTAGCTGTTGCTGTCAGTGTCTTTGTGTTAACCACGTAAGAAAAATAGTGAGAAAACTCAAGCCCGAAAATATTCTGTGGGGCCATTTCTTCAATAAATTTATTATACTTTTGAACACTTCTTTATGCATTTATCCTTACAAGAGGAAATGCAGATGGCTGTGCAGAATGGTTTTTCTTCCGTTGAAGGTGATGGCTCATGTATTGCTGGAACAAGTTATTTATGAAGCTTTAGTGGTCATGGAATGGTATGACAGCAGTTACAGTGTTTTTATTTTACTTAAAAGCTGTAGGAAAAAAAATATTGACAGGATGAATAAAGAGAGATGCATCATGATGTAGTGTAAGGCAGGAATAAAATAAATCATTTAAAATGAAAGCTATGTGCCATGTTCTCTAGCCATTACCAGGGGTGAAGTGCATTAAGACATTGTGCTAACTTCGTGGTACTGCACATAATACTTCTGTCAGTACTGGGGAGTGTATTTTCTTTATGGCTAAATATTTTTAGTTGTTCCGAGCTGTCTTATGACAATGTTTATTTGAAGGCAGGAAATAAATCTGATGATATTTGGCTATTTTCAGGTTATGGGAAGGAAATGTCTGCTATTTGAACGCTCTTCTATTAAAGATGAATCAAAATGTGGATTTCTTGCCATGGTAATTTGGCCATGAAAGGAGTAGAACTACCTTCTTGGGAAAGGGAATTGGAGTGTTGAAACATCGCTGGCAGTTGGTGGGGAAAGGAAGTAGGAGGGAGAACTAGTCTACTAGTTAAGAAGTTTCCTGCTCTGGTTTTATTCCTTGCACTCGACATTAATCTTGGCCATTTCTGGTGCCAAACATAGCAATAAAAATGTGTATGGCATCAGAAATAGAATCATAGAATGTGTTGGGTTGGAAGGGACCTTTAAAGGTCATCTAGGCCAGCGTGTCTGGACTGCACTACAGTGTGCCTGTGTGTCTCCCATGGTTTTCTAACCAGTGCGCTCTCAGAGGTTTGATGAACTTATTTCTTGGTACCGGTGTTGTCATCAGTCTAGTAAATTGTGAATCAGCATTTGCCTTGGGTCTGCAGAGAGCTGTGACTCTCTTCTTGGCTCTGCTGTGGCGTCAGAGTAGAGTTGGGCCCATTGGAGTTTGAAAATTCTGTGTTGGTTTCGGGAAGGATGAATTGAGTGCCGAGGTCCCAGCCAGGCTGTTGCGAGGCAGTCCCAAACTACACGTTACACATTTTGGTTGTCTCCATCCTGCACAGCAGGAACATATTGAAAAACTCTTTGTTCAGATTCGACAACTCCATTTTGTTATTTGCAGAGAAATAGCTGGGCTTGAGGTAGTTGTAAAACTAGCCTTTAACGGTTTTATAATTAGAAATTGAATGATCTAAATCTCCTTGTGTCTCAGTTCTCAGGCCAGGAGATGAAAGTGCTGGTTATGGAGGGCAGGGGGGGGATACAGTTATCATCCAAGTGTCTGGTCTTACTTTTATTTTTTTAATTTAAAAAAAAGCAAACCAACCACCTCAGGAGAGAGTAAACTTTGTCCTTTTCTGGCAAAAGGCAATTTCCAGAATTTCTTCTCTCCACATTGAGGCAGCTGGGATATTTTATTCTTACCCCAAACCCTACATTACTAAGCATGTAATAGAACTGACTTGTATTGGTAAGAGTGTGTCATGTGCACCTTAGAATCGTGGTGTAGCTGGATTTTAGCTTGTATATTATGGAGTCCGATAAATCTTTCTCCTCTGAATGGGTAATGTTTTGATCTGTACCTGCGTCAGCAAAATGCCAGAGAAAACAAGCTCTGTCTGATAGTTGTATTTTTAGGAGCAGATGGGAGCAGATTAGTCCTGTTGTAATTTTGTTTGAAGAGCTGTAAGTAGCGGCACCGTACCTGTAAGTATTTTTGAACTTTTAGGCTCTATGTGGTATGAAGGCAATAACAACTTGTTTATGCATGTTTGGATTTAACCAGCATTTGCTTGTTATCTCCTCGGTGATAAAAGGGACTGTTTTAATTCAGCACCCGTTTCCTTTACGCTTGCTTTAGATTAAAATTGCTTGAAGTATGGGCTCAAATTAGTATAAATGGTGAAAGAGAGATTGACTCACCATTATTTTGGTTTTGCCTGTTTTGAAATGTAGTGACTCATTGAACAGATTTCAAATTCATGCCCCCCAAATTTGTTGTCTGAATTTATTTTTAAATCGAACTATTGCAGTGCTTTTGTCATTGGAACAGTTGTCTGAAGCATTTTGAGAATGCATGGTAGACAGCAGTGCTGGCGTAGCCGGAAAGTGAGTAAAAAGCAACTTCAGTTTTTTATGGACTTACATTCCTGAGCATTAGCCTCGTGTGTGGATGCTTTGAGTAGTTTGGGCTCTAAATGTAGCAACACATTTTAATTGGATTTACTCTTATTTTGCGTGGCCACGAAATGGCAGCCTAGGGCAAAAAGGCTTATTTTAGTGGTATGCTGGCTATTAGTACGCTTGTAAGATTGTAAAAGTTAAGAGAATAAATTGCAGTTCGGAAGCTTTAATAGGAAGGTACCTTAAACACTCGGTCAACTAAGTGTGCTTTTAGCTGTGTTTATATGATGAGGCGGTTAATGTGCCGTTAATGAATTTATCCCAGTCTCCCGGTGCTTTGGATGTCGTTGTTGACCAGGTGGTAGCAATGGGAAGAAAATGCTGGAGATCTTTGACCACTGGAGTCTGCCATTAAGCGCTTTCTTTTCTAGCACAGAAGTAGTGATATGAAGGGTTTCTTTTTTTTCTGGCCTTGTTCCTTTTATCACTTACCTGTATCGTCTTGTGTTTAAGCATGTAGCTCAGTGTTGCTGTTTTGTTGTACTTTTAAAGAAAAAAAAAAAGTGTGTGTATATGTTCTTATCAGTATTCAAGGTCATATGAGTATCTCATAAAAACAGGCATGTGACTCCATGTCACGACTTTCACTTTTTATTTAGAAGCTTGGAATGGAAATAAAATGCTGCACTGCAAAGTTAGCAACCTCTTTCTTATTTTGTGGGCTGAATAAAATGAAACTGTCCCAGAGCTAATAGCGCTTAATGGACTGTGCTGTGATAAGGTTTGAATTTCCATGGAGTCTTTGAATCCCTATGACAGGAAAAAATTTTCATACTTTTAACAATTTTTCTCTGTTTATTACTTGGGCTTTGTGTGTGAAGAATCCTGCATTCAGACCCTTACCATACCTGAGCAAAGAAAACACAGCCTTGTTTTTGCAGACGATATAGTCCAAAGCACCAGCTGCTTCACAAGTTATAGCAGCTGGTTTTTGTTCCTTTTTCATTTTTTTTATATAAAATGAATTGTTTCTGAAAGTTCACTAGATGTTCCATTTGCTTGGTCATATTTTAACAGATTGGAGTTTTTGATAAATGCTTAAAGAGTGTGGTTTTCCGATGCTTGTTTCATTGCACAAAGGCCAAACCCAAGGAATAATTGGGATTCAGACTGACAAGAAAGAAATTGGAGCTCCAGGTCCTTATTCCGTAGGATCGGACTGCAAGACATAATTGCAGTATTTCATACTGTTCTGTGTCCTTTCATATATGGCAACAATAACAGTTACAGTCGGTGTCTGATATTGGAAGTATGTATTTCCGTGGGTACCGTTTAATTTTGTGTGTGGAATTTGGGGTGATTATGCTGAGTATAATAATTATTATCATTATAATTTTACAGGCCTCTGTTCTGGTTTACTCAGACTGTTATATACTTGTTGGCTACCTGTAGTTTATTTCAACTTACTAGTACCTGCTTTTAAAATATACAAAAAATCATATGCACTAGGGAGTGGCTTTTTTTTTTTTAATACCCAAGTATTATGTTTTTGTTGTAGTAAGATAGTGTATCTATTTATTTGCTCTAGCCAGAAACTGAAAATTGAATGGGAACAGCTCAATTTGTGCTGTATTCATTTCAGAACGTAGAAAATCTGGCTCAGTATAAGTAATAATCTTCAGTGTTGACTGCTCCTATGGCTTGAATTTTCCTGGCTTGCTAGCTGCGTACCGAGGTCGGCTCTTACAAGTCAGGCTTTCAAATGAGCTCACGTTTTCATTGCCTGACTGTCTTGTTTGCAAATACCAGAAAAAGCAAAGGATGGAAGCCTGAGCTCTTATGGAGACGATAACGTGATCCTTCTCCTAAAAACATAGATCTAAAAAGCCCCTTCTGCAGAAGGGGAAGAACTCCTGTAATCTTGAGCCCTGGGTACTTGTAAACATCCATTGCTAATGAGTCTTCCTCTTCTTTGCAAGGGATCAAACGCATTTAATGACTCTCATGAAGATGCCTAATAAGGCACAATCAAATCAAGCAAAGCTGTCAATTAAGCCTTCTGTTGAGTTCCTTAGTATAAATGAGCCAAAACCCAAAGTATTATCTGAGCTCTCCTTCTTGGCTGTTCGATTTTGGCAAAGATTTTATGATCAGTATTAGCACAATTTTTAATTTTGCTTAGGTGCACTGTTCCTTGCTTTGTAATCCCGCTGAATTGTAGACCGCGGAACAGTGCACCGAGTGTATTAAGATCCGAGTCTAATTACTGTTTTTGTTCTGGAGGCTGTTGTGACAGATAATGTTTTGTTGAATGGCAGGTAATAGATTTATTATGGAGAAAGCACAGCATGTGGGTACCTTCAAAGAAGTCGCTATCTGTATTGGTCTTTTCTCCTCTTAATTATTCAAATGGAAAATTTTGTTTTGAGGGCAAAATGTATGCCTAAATGATATTACACCAAATAGTGGCAGCAAAGAATTCTCACATTTTAACTGATGACAATTAAGTAAGAATATTTGTGATTTTATTTATTTATTTAAGTAGTGCTATACACACATTTGCAAAAGAACCCTGAAGATGAAGAAACCACTAAGGTTCAATATTGAAACCACAGTATATTGTCCAAAAAGGGTTGTTCTACTGGCAAAAATCACAAGTATTCACTAAATGTTGCCAAAATACTTTTTTGTGAAAGGCATGTTCTTGCTGAAAAGAAAAAGCTTTCCTTCAGTAAACTATAGTTGGCATAAATATTATTAGAAGTAATGTGAACTCTGTCAAAATACTATAAATTTTACGCTTTTCCTGAGCAATCAGTTCGGTATTAAGTGGACTCTTCCATTTTTGTCACTTCAACTGGAGAAGAATTCACTTAGCCGCCTTTAACAGTTTTGTTGCTTGCAGGGATATTTAATGCATTAATGTATATTTAACGCATTCTTAATTAACTGCTTACGTATGGAGAAAAATCTTCAAAGCTGTTGGATTCAATTATGTCTTACAACTCTCCAGAGTAACGTGTTATATGACGTACAGGTTAGATGTCAGCTGGGTTTCAACAGGTCCTGGTTAGCTCCTGGCTGGACTGAACTGGTGGCGTCGCGTTAACTCCTCGAGGCGCAAGCAAGATGTACAAACGCATGTTAATAAGGAAGTGGATCATGAGTGCTGTGCGTGTAAGTGCTTTCACCTGAGCCTGCCCGAAACATGAGTACGGGAAGTAACCAGCAAGTCTGGTTAAACACAAGCCTGTCTCTATAAACACTTCCAGGCTTGTTGTGAAATTAATAAATTAGTAATTGGTTGGCTTAACATGTGGGAATCAAATGCAGGGTTGCATACAGTTGTTTAATATGTGGACAGAGAATATGTAGTGCTGGTTTAACTTAAAAATCAGTAATGGCAATAATGACTTAATTTTTCCCCATGGCTATGTGAAACCAAGCTATGCTTAGTGACCAAAACTCGTGGGACGTACAGTTGGTCAACAGTTACCGGTAGTAATAATAGCATCTATAATTGCTAATTTAATTTATAATAGTACCTATTGTTGCTAATATAATTAATAATGGCATCTGTTACTGCTCTATGCACCAGTAGATGATCTGCTTGTGCCCTGCCTTTTGCCAGTTCCAGCAGAACAAAATTATCCTGCTGTTTTGGAAGTTGTGGCTTCACATAAGGACTCGGGGGCTCTAAAACCCAGCATGGTGACAGCTTACTTCTGGGAAGGTATTTGAGCAGATGTGTCGGGATTGTGCTCACAGCAGTCTGAAGCCAGAAGGTACTTGGCCTGCAGAACTGAGGGTGCTGTTTAATGCAGCAAAGGCTGCCTGCACAAAAGCGCATGGAGAATCATGCTGTCTCTCCCCCTTAGCGCCTGGAAGCCTTGAAACATTTCCTCTGCAAGTGGTATAAATTTGCTGATTATTCCCAGGAAAGATTTCTTGAAATAATCTTGAAGGAATGAAAGGTCACTGAGCAAGGAGGGCATAACTCTCCCAACTGGATAATTAAAAAGAAAATTAAAAAGTGTGCTAAGTTTGAGATTGACTTGTGGCCATGCTTTGAAGATTAAAAGGGCTTTTTTCATTTCAGATGAAGGAGGTTGGGATTGGTGGGAGGAGGAGTTGTGGCTGCTGGAGCAGTCAGGCAGTGCTGAGAAGCTGCGTTTGTCGTTTGCTTACTGAACCGTGCACCAGATACCAGGATCACTGAACGCAAGTGTGGCTATCTGCTCTTTTTCGCCCTCTTTGAGGCTTCCAGCTAGAGTTTTCAACCTGGCTGCTCACTGTTTAGTGAAGGTAGATTTTTGGGCATCTGAGTAAATGGTGTATCAATATATATAAAAATAATAAATACAGTATAAAAATATAGTATAAACAAATATAGTTTTTTTTGTATAAGCACGTTTTGCTTTTAGAAAATGAAAATAATGGCAACTTCAACTAAACAGTGCAACTTTCCATGTTCTTTGCACAGCCTGTAGCAAGATCAGTCTGGTGTGGGTTTTTTTTCTGTGCAGACGTTTAGCCTGCACTTCTGAAACTACTTGCAGTCACAAAAATTAAGATATGTATATATATAGAGAGAGATAAAGCTACAATATGTGTGTGCTAACTAAATGGTAACAGCAAAATAATGCCAAAGTAATACCAAAAAATTACAAAATTGCAGCTTTAGCAGCTAACACCAACAGATATTTCAAGTCTAGACTAAGTGGATAAATTTGCATATCCACTCTGTTCTGTGATCTGCGCCGTGGAATAGGTCAGAGCTCTTGGGCTGCTCCTGGGTTTTGGCTCATGGCTGGAACCCGTGGGTGCACCTGGGGTGTGCTGCTGTGCTGTGATGTTTGAGGAATGAAGGGATTGTGGTTGTAGATTTGAAGTCTAACTGCAGAGTTCCCGCTTGTAGCTTATTAGGAGTAGGGTTCTAGATACCTGGGCTTATTGGGTCTCGGCCTTATTGTTCCCTTGGTGGAGTTATCACATACTTGAGTTTGGGCCACATACTGTCTTCTTCCAAGTGTATGTTGAAGTTGACAGTGTTTCCTTGGACACCTGGGAATACTTTAAGGTAATGATGCTTTAAAGGTTGCAGTCAGCAACCTCGCATGATGCCATGTTGACCAATAAATGGTTTTTACTTTTGTCTTAGAAGAAAAATGATTTGAGCTTTTGCCTTTAATTACAAGCATACCTGGAGGTCCAGGAAAGACGTAGGCGTCTGACTTAGTTTATGGATGTGGTGAATACAATGGCAGGTCGCAAAAAGCACATTCCTTCTCCATTAACTTTGGAAGCGCTTTGATCTGTGCCTGTGGAGTATAGGGCTTTGGCTTCACTTTGTTGCTGTTTTCCTTAAAAATGATTTCTTATTTCTTGCCCAGAAATCAGACGTAAGTATTTTTAAAGGCACTTCCATCTCATAATTACTTCTTGTATGTCAAAGCAGATCGATCGTTCTACATAATCTCAGACCCTAGAGTTTTTTACAACTATTTAAAAATACACAGTTGCAGGAAAAGTTGCAAGAAACACTGTAATATAAGCTGTAACTGAATTCAGGATTTAAGAAGAACAGAAGTTGGGCACAATGTCTTGCATTCTCTAACTGGAAAAGTGAAATTTGCTTAACGTGAACTGCCTCTAGGTATCCCTTCTGTTAGATGTACAGTTTAATGGATTAGAGTCGTGTACACGGGGTATGTGTAAGCGGTACCCAGGACCATGCATTGCTCATTGAATTGAACGGTAAGCTTTCAAAGCAATTTCAGTAATTCTTTGTGTATATTTGATAGAGCATTAGGGAAGAGAACAGTAGATGTTTTTGTATTAAATTGTATCTTCTGGTAAGTGCTTTTTCAAGGAATTTATAATTCAATGGATTTATAAATGTGTCTATACGATCAAACTTAATGGCTTAGTCTTTCTGCTGTCCCAGGTTGTGGGTGGGAGTGGATCTATTTATTGTACTAGTATGTGGTGCTGTTTTCTGGTGTTTGCTGTATTATGTTAAGTGTATTCTGGAAGATGTTCATGGGAGTATAAATTGAATCTTTTCACTGATGTAAAAGATTACATATGTGTTATGACTTTGGTAGGAAGAGTACATAAATTAGGAGATTATTACAGAGATGTAGCCGGGAGACTCATTTGGCTGTCATAAATGAGGCATCCTACACCTCACCCTCCTGATGAAACAGGATGTTCTTGCAAAGATGTGCCTTTTTCTGACAGCGTTGCTCTGAGAAGGGTGCCTTGCAGCAGCTGAATATTTGTGAGGTATCTGCTATGCTGGAATGGCTGCTTTTTGTGGTTTTCTTTTTTTTTCTTTCTTTTGTAGATAAGTTGTGGAGCAGAGAACCTTTTCTTAACTGTTTTTTCAGTGTCTGCATCAGACTTGCCTTTTCATGTTGTGTGTTTTTCTTGTTATTACCTGGCAGTATATGAAGGTTCAAAGGAGGGATTTAGTCACCAGGTGTTTGTGGTCACTGGGTGATATTATTACCAGTTTTGATCATATGAGATAACCATTATATGCCATCCCTATACATAAGACATGGTTTTCAGTACAGTGGAAATAGGTGACTTCAAAGAAGAATTTTTTATTGACTCAGAGTGCTGCAAAACTGCCTCAGAATGCATATTCAGACTCAGAAAGTTGCCTGTAAATTGTCGGTTTACCAATGTATGTCTAACAGTAAACATCTGTAATTTGAGCGGGGCACTCTGAATTATTTTTTTCATCCTTAAACTGAACATTGTATATCTCAGAAGAAGGCAAAAAAATTGGATTTTCTCAGAATAATCAGAAGTGAACTCCTAGGAGTAACAGTCTCAAGGGAAATGCTCCCATCAGTTTAAATTTGAGATATTAAGCAGGTTATAAAAATGATGACTAGCTATGTAGGATCATCACGACAATGCTTCTTGCACTGAAGTAGAGCAAGATAAATTGTCTGCTGTGATTTCACTTCCATCAATGAAGTGCAGCGACACATAGAGCATCTCATCTGTTTATTCCTGCCTGTCTTTCACAGTATTATGAGGTTTGAAGAAGCACTGTAAAACATTCCACTGTCTTGAAACAACAGTTGCAAGAATTATATCTTGAATTAGCATTCATCTCGAGTATGGCGGTGATTAAGTACCTATTCACTGCAAAGAGTTTTAACCAAACAACCTGCGATTAGATCTGTCCGGGCCGTCCATCATGGAAGCTGGGTTTTAAGTGAAAGCATCCAGATTAGTAGGTGGTTTATTTGAACTGAATTACTGAGTGTAAATACTAAGTAAGTAATCGGAAATAAATCTCCCGAATGATGAAATTCTCCACTCGCCAATGATGAACTTTGGAGCGATTAGTTTTAATTGTAAGGTAAATAGACAAGTCTTGTTTAATTGGATACTTAAGTAATGCTCCTTGCATTGAACTCAATTATACTTTGAACTCTGATATTCAGGGCAAGCAGCATTTGAGTCCCTGGCGTTGTTTAATGCAACTATTTAAAAAAATAAATAAATCCTGGATGGTGGAGTAAGAAATGCAAATGGCTTATTTCTTTCAAAACCTGACTTTTTTTTTTGCCGTTGATCACTTAGTCCTGTTGCTCCCTGTGAGCACGTCAAATGCCTTGAATAGAATAATTTCCAGCGTATTCCTCAAAAGTATTGTCGATGAGTAACCTTGTAGGCAATCTGTAGACCTGTGGTACAGCAGTTCATATTTTATAGCCTTAAGATATGGTGATGCTTGCATTAAGAGCTGTAAGCTTTCTCCTTATTGAAACTGGAAGATGTTTCTGTTTGTGAAAACATTTGGGATTCAGAAGTAAAGAGCAAAGGGAAGAATCCAATAATTGGAAAAAGAGCAAGTAGAGGAGGAAACTTTTCAACATCTCTTTGCAGTGAAGATTAAATGCTGGAATATAATGTGGTTTTATATACGCACACACATAGCATAAAATAATCAGTGGAGTTAATTGGCTTTCTTCCATGCATTCTTAGCAAATGATGAATAAAGAGTATTTCGCGTAATAAGTCTCAGCTTTCAATTAAATGTGCCCTATTCAGTAGTTGGTTCTTTGATGCAAGAGCAAGCACATGCAGATTTCTGATCTGCTGATGATGCTCAGCTTTCGGGTCTTGGCAGTTAAGCAAGCTTTGGCAGTGTGTGACAAACCTTTTAAACTTGCATTAACGCTGACTTTGCTCCTTAAGCGGAGGGAGCTAGATGGCGCCATCGGCCTGGCTTTTGCCTTCACAAATTTGGGTGCAAAAGGTGCATTTCAGGTAAAGTGAGCTTATTTTCTGCCCTGGAGCACTGTGCTCTTGGTCGGCTCTCAGTTGGGCACAAGCAGTGGAGGTGCTGCGTATAAATGTGGGCAGCACCTGGTGGGTGGGTGTTAATTTCTGGTGGCCTATTTTAATTATCACTTATGGTATCTATTGTAGAAGTGATGGTGTCTCATGCATACTGCAAGCACATGCTGTATTTGGAGAGGTAACTGCTTCCCTCGTGGGGTAAGGGGATGGGGTACAAACTTGATGGCAAGTGATAACTTGAGGCAGGGGCTGTGATGTGACAAATTATTAAGTGATGTTTAGAAGTGCAAGGGCAGCCTTAAGACTGTGTTGTCCTCCTGCAGAAAGAGAGGTAGGTCAAGGGGAGAAGAACAAATTCATGCAGGACTGCATATTAATTAATGGGGTTTTTTTGTCGTTAATTCAAGTCTCACTTCTATTCCTGCCTCCTTTTTCATCTCACTTTACTCTGTGGCCCTGGATATCACTTTTATGCAGTGTTTTCCATTATGAAAGTGAAGGAGCCCAGCACAAGTTATGTTGTGTATTTTCCATCCTTGGTGAGGTTGTGGATTGCTAAACTTGTGGAACAGAACTGTGAGATCTGGGACCTCTTGAAAACTGGCTAATTGCTAATAAAAATACTTCCGTGCAAGTTGCACAATGGAGGCTTATGGAAATGCGAACTTGATGGAGAAAACCCCAATCCTGATTACAGCTGTTGGAGTCAGGCATGTAAATATTTATGCAACTTGCATTCTGGGGGCCCTGGATGGGTTTTCTCCCTGTAGCATTGCAGGTTATGCAAAACCCTTGAACCTCCTTGTCGGGGTTGATGTGTACACGCTCTGCTGTTACTCAGACGGACTGTTCGCTTACTTTTCGTAACTATGGCAGAGGCGTGTAGTAACAGTTTATGACCGTGTGGTGTCTTCCTGCATTTCAGCCGTTGTGTAACGCGCCGAGATTGTGATTGGACACAGGACAGTTATACAATGTAGTGAGGCCAACCAGATTATAAAAATCCTCCTCCGGTATGTCTGCATCCTTTCAGGCTGCAGCTTGCAACTGGGGCTGTGGCACTGAGCATAGGCTGGGAGAAAGGTGGTGGAGGAGCTGGCTGAGACGGGCCCTAGAAGTTGGTTCAGGTTTCTGGAGGTAAGAGCTTCTTTGAATTCAGATGTTCAGATGATTACAAAAATTCAACTGCTTTAGAGTGGGCGTTACTAAGTAAGAAAAGTTAAACCTGACAAACTCAGGTTTTTAATAAGTAAGTTTCAGTATCTTAAAGATTTGAGGACTTATTTTTCATTTAAAAATTGTTACTACTGTAAAGAGAGACTCAAAAGTATTTACCCTCTTTCCTGTTTACCTGTAAATTTTGGCTTTTAAAATGTGAGAAATTTATATGAGGTTTCTGTACTAAAAAAGAGATATTAAGAGTGCCTGACCTCAACAGTGAAGCATCTTAGTTAGTTTTTAAAAGTTTCTTGAATTCCAAATCTTTTATTTTAAGTTAAATGGAAGTGAGATATTTATTTCAAGACAAGCCTAATAGATCAACTCAGTATAAACTTTTTCAAGTGTGTAATCAGTTGCTAGTTTTATATTGCTTACTGGACTAAAATTGTTCTACTTCAGCAAGGAGTGAGTATCTGTTTCAAAAATAGACGTAGGAATGCCTAAGCCTTTGGAAAGGAGCTTCGTATTCAGAGTTGAAAAAGTTGGCACACCACCCTGATTTCCTTAATAAATGGAATTTTTCCTAGTTGAGTCTCTAACTTCACCGTTGTTTTAATGTGATTAAGGTCTTGGGGAAAAAAGTAGCTTTCATCAAAGTGCCAAGTAGAAGTACAAAGAAAGTTGAGAAAATAATCAGTGTGTGCTCAGGTTGCTTTCTGAGTGAAGGAGCTTAATGAACTGTGTATTAACATCCATAATAATGTGGAAGTACCTGAATTCTTAGATTATTAATGCTCCACAGAGAGGCTGTAGGGACTGTGTACTATTATAAATCAAGTTAATGTGTACCATAAACTGGGAGGGAGGTGTACTGTGCTGAAAGTAAGACTATAAAATAGTGATGTGTTTTATAAAGAACAGTGATCTGCTATTTCAGTTTTATTTACCCTGAGCATCATTGCTATCTAGAGAATGCTGCAGGTGTCATTTGATACCAGTCACTTGATGTCAAGCTGTAAAATTGTTATCTCCTAGATTTTGCTTACACTTCTTTGAAATGTAATCTTACAACTTCTTCTGTATACTTCTTTCTTGATCTTTGTTAGGACTCTGTTAACGCAGACCATTGCATACACATTGATGGGATCTCCTATGGAGGGTGGTGCACAGGTTGCACAGCAATTTGGCAAAACAGTTGGCTATTGGAACAATAAAATGAGGGAGTAATGGGGGGAAAGATGAGCAAGGAACTGCTTGACCAATAATGTTTTTGACCAAACGCACCTTCAGGTTGACCTACACTTACTGGAAATACTATTTCAGACATTTTTGTTTAGAATCATAGCCTAAATGAGCTCTTTTTCAATAACTTGAGTAACCAAACATGCAGTTTTTGAAAGCTGCGAGATCCTTTGTTAATGTCTCATTCAGTTGGAGTTAAGTCCTCTTCTCAACAAGCTCATTCACACAGGAAGTTAATGAGATTTAGCTAATGTGCTTTAAATCAGCAGAAGGTTTGAGCTCAGCATAACTTTGCTGTGCATCGTTGTGTAGACATGCCCTAATAACGTTGGTCAGTTGTTAAGACGCACTATTCTGGACGGCAGTCAAAATACCAACTACTTAAAAATTCATTAGTGCCTACAAAGAAAGAATATGTTTGCACTTTGAAGAGTTACTTTTGAAGTGAAGCAAGAGACTGACTCGGGACCAAAACTTCTTAAAGTGCCCATCAACTCTTGTTTTTTAAAACCTAAATGTTAGGAAGTTGGGCATATTTAAAACAGCAGTACTTTGTTTGCTTCTACTGCAGGTAAAGGGAAATTATGTCTTTTTGTGAAGTGTTGCATTAGGAATTTGAAATATACTTCTGTTATTTTAAGTGTGGGTGTAGTTTGCTCTTGATGGGGGCAGAGGGGGGGAATCTTCTTGTGGCATTTAAGGACATGGTAGCATGTCGGTGCAATTTCATTTCATGGGAAGGAACTCTGGGTGCAAGAGCCGCCTGGTAAAGAAAAATGATGACTATTTTTCAGACCAAAGAGGCTCAGTTTCAAAAATAGCCTGAGGAAAAGCTCTACTTAAGACAAAAGCGGGAAGATGGTTTTTACATGTAGCAACAGAAGATTAAGTGTGGGTGCTCTGCAGCTTTTTTCACATCTTTAAGATGGTCAAAATCCCCTGGAAGGTTGAAAAAATGCCCTTTGGGCACACCTACGTATCTGGAACGGTTTGTGGGGTAGAGGACCTCACGGGCGCTGTATCCAAGCACCAATCTGGAGATGTAATACTCGAGGCCAGCACTTTGAAGCAATTGAACTTGTGTTTGCGGGTCTGCAGACAGTCCTTTGATTGCATCATGTGAAGTACTTGTTGGGCTTTATTAGCCTCGCTGATGAGATACTTGTTGATGAATCCTTTGAAATGGGGAAGACATTTTTGCTTTTGTAGGAAAACATCAAGCAACTTTTTGGACAACGTTGAGTAGCAAAGTTGCCACTCTCTTGATTGCTTGTAATTTGGTCATGAATATTTTTAAGCCCCCTTGGTAATGTCTTGTTTCATTTTAATGACTTCTCAGAAAATTTTCAGGCTTACTGTATTTATGCTGTTAAATAGCACATGTGAAGGGTTGTGGCAGGCAGGCTGGAGAGCGAGAGGTGGGAATCTTGTTCTAAGGTTCTTCTAGTAGTAAAAATAGTGAAACTCGGTACTTGTAAAATTGAGGACACGTAGAAATACAAACCACAGTGCCCGTGGCTCCCATCCGATGCACAGAAGACAAGGCGTGTCTAGTAACAGGAAGGGGAATCTTTGATTTTTAATTCCTTAATGGCACAAAATCAGTACAGAAATTTTGTGCAACGGGCTTAACTAGAGCCAATAGCAACCTGCATAAAGCTGCTGTTCCGTGATTAACTGGGAATTGCCTTGCTTTTATGTTAAATTGTGTGTCTGGCCAGGGATGGCTGTACCCTGTACGTAAACTTGTCTAATTGGAGCCTCCACAAAATTCCTTAATTGTCTGCATTGCCGGTCTTGAAAGCGCAGAAGCACTCCTGTTTCCCTAATCAGTTTGGTACAGTGTTTCTGTGAAGGAGTTTCTTTCAAAAGTTGCCTGATCTCTTGGCATCCATCCTGCCGCCTCCTGCAGCCATCTGCATCTCCCTGGATACTCTCGTGCCGATCTGAGCTGTGTGTCTGCCTGTCCCCCTTCTCCCTGTCTCTTGGTGAACGTCAGCTGGCAACCAAACTGTAAGCAGCTCTGTCCCGTGACATGCGGTTTTCTTTAATATGTCCCTAGTGCTGTGCACTAGTATTAGCAGCATGGCCTAAATGCACTTTCTTAAACTAAACAAACTAAAAGTTGTGCATTTGTTACTGGCTTAAATTCTTCATAGCTGTCCGACACTACAGGAACTGAGAATTTATCTTATGTTGCAGTTTACAGCATGCCCTTTCCAGAAACAGCTCTGCCGTGCTCACAGTATTGGGTATGAGCGGGTGAAGTGGATTTTGAAACTGATTTTATTTTCTGCTCAGGCTTGGTACATTTTAAGGATAAATCATCCTGACGTGCAGGCAGTCCAAGTCCCTTTCCACATCTCTGTTGCGTGTCTATTGCCAAAAATATAATCTCAGACATAGAGGATGTCTTGATTTGTGTTCAAACACATCGTGTGCTTGAGTTTCAGAGATGCCAAACACTTGAAACTACTGCTGGAGGTGGTGGAACTCCAGATGTAGTGCTGCAGTTCAGGTTATTTGCCTCAAGTGTTCTGAATTTATTTAAAATTTAGGGGAAGCTAACCTTGGTTGATGGAAGGTTGGACAACTTCTGGCTGAGCATCATCTCTGCTTGCAGGAGAAAGTTGCTGTTATTCACATGAGTCTGACAGCTAATTACAAATAATAAATGGAAGATGGTAATTAAGCTGTCACCTTAATTTGATTCTAATCTCCTTAGTGTATGCAACAGACTGAGCTCTCTTGGCTCTTCAGCCATCTGTAAAAGCCAGAAAGGTCCTGGGCTGGATCTGACACCGCTCCTTCCTTGGGGCGGTGTGACATGTGCTTTCCAGGTGGCATACCTACATTCCTGCTCCTGGGAGTTTTTCCATCAGTACACTCTAAAGAATGTGCTGTTTCATCGCCAGATTGTTTTACAACCACGCCTGTTGTGGTTCCTTTACAAATACTTCCCTCGCACAGCAGTGAAGGACCACCAAATGTAGGTCAGTTCCTGATTTTTCCAGGGTCAAGGTGGAGACGAGAGGACCACAGGTACAGATTAACTAGTTAATTCTGTTAGACACTTCTGCTATCCTAAGAGGTAGGAGGGAATACACTTACCTTTCAGACGAGCTAGGATTCTCCTTTTAACTCTTTTCACCAGCTGGTTTCCTTGTGTCCCAGACCTCTTCCAGCAGAACATAGTGTTGGAGGGAAAACAATACAGCAAACCACAACTATAAGGTAGCCAATTTCCATTTGTCTTTGCAGACAGCTCTGCCACTTTATGGAGGGGTAAAACACTTGAGATTGTCCAGCAACGGCTGTGGTTTTAGGAGACCTGGTACCAGTTCTAAAATGCTGCGGCCCCATCATGCAAAGCACTAAATCAGGCCACTTAAGTTGTGTTCCAACTTTGTGCCCATTGCTCATGTTTATCTGCTCAGCTTTATGCTGGGTCAGCTGTCTCCTGTCCTCAAAGCAGCTGCACAAATCAATATGGAAAGTCTAAAGTATTTTGGCTAACATCTCTGTATGGTGGGACTGGCTCAGCTGATAAAAATTTGTGATCCAGTTGAAATTTTGAAAGACCCTCATGGTTTTAGGAAGTTTTTGTTTTGAATTTGGAAAATAAGGAAATACATAGAGCCGCTTCCCTCGTAAAGCTTCTGGGGAAAAAAAGCCCTGCATCATTCTTACGCTTTGGAAAAACAGTAGTTTTCATAGCTGAAAGTCATTGTGACGGTCATGGGGAAACCTGAGATCCAGACTAAGCTTCTTCCAAAGGGTTAACCTCTAGGTCTGCTCGTTGCAGGTGTGGTGCAATGAGCTTCGTAACATTGACAATATATCCTGAGCGCAGCATTGCTTCCCAGTTGTGGTGCTGCCTGTCTGTCAGCACCTGACAAATTGTTGACTCTTCTAATGGATGTTAAAACAAAACCCAAACAAACACAAAAATACCAACAGCCTATTGCCCCAAGCATGTTGCAGTCTGGAGGTCGGATTGGTTTTGGTTTCCAAATTCTTTGCTTTGCAGAGCTCTGGATTCAAATGTTAAAGGCCCCCAAACATAGCACCGATGAATGCCATCACAGCAAATCTGAATATTTTTTATTTGTCTTTTGTAATTGTTAACTGGGTATTCTCAGAATAATACAGAAAAGTAGGGAACATTCATAGTGTGGTTCAGCCAAGAACTAGATCAAATGATGCTGCTTTAAAAGAAAATAATGCGTGCAAGGGAGAAGACATACATTACAGTTGCCTACTCCTTTAATGGGGTTCATGGTCTATTTTTCCGTTCCATGTTAATAAGCTCTTTACGTATATCTATATCTTCTGTCCTGCCCAAGTAAAATTTTGAATCTAGTAAGAGATGGGTTTTCAAATTATTCTTTAGATAGACTTGCATGCCCTGTGGTGCCTTGTGAAATAGAAGCTTTTCATGCAGCCTGTCTTGGTATGTATGGGCGGATTTCTCTGTAAGAAAACCTTTGTTCTGTACTTCACTGACCATTTTTATTTGTGGCAGAGGTTCCAGAGTAATGACTTGCAGGCAGAAACTGAAAGGAGGAAAAGAAAAGTAGGTTTAATTACAGTCTTGCATTGTACATCTCCATCTCTGATGGTTTTTTATTTCAGTGATCTTTGAAATGCATTGTAACTTCTTTTAAACAAAATAGCAGCTCCCTTGGTAAAATAGAAAATGTGATGTTAGTGGTCATTAAAACGCCAAGTGTAAGAACTACCACGTTGTGTCAAACCAGACCTTCCCGTAGCTGTGTGTCCTGGTGTCAAATCTGGAAGATGATCTGTGTGTCGGAGAAAAGGCAAACGTGTCGAAGATCCAGAGTAGCCTTTCTCCAGCTAGGAGGGTTTTCCTCCTGTGAACTTGCACCTAGACTATCCCCTGCAGTAGCTGTTTGTCTAGATACTAATCTTATCTAAAGCATTGTAAACCTGTGTCAGCTTTTGGCCTTCCTGGGTTAATCATGTATGAGCACTGAAGATAATTTGGTATAGAAAGAGATGAAAGTTAATCAGTATCCTGGTGGAAATTTCACTTCTAGCCTTTCCATTTGATCCAAGGCAGCGGATAATTCAGTGTACTGTGTGTACCAAGCTGGTGTTGAATGAGTTTTATCTCTTTTTACATGGCTTTTCAGCTTCTGATCAGTTAAATGTGTTACAGAGGGCTGTAACAGTCTGAGTCATCCTGTGTAGCTGTGCTCAGTAGGATAAGAGGTCTGACAAAAAAGACTGATATCTTTCAGATAACCTGATCTCCTGCTGCCTAAAGATTTCTGTTTCAATTTGACCCTTGTGGTTGCAGAATAAAAGTGTTCTGAAAATCTCTGATTATCATCTGTGCCATAAGGTGCAAGTTTAATTGCTGAGTAGAAGCAAGAAGAGTTTGGAGACGTGTTCTCGTTTTCCTTGGACTGCCCCTCTCCCCGAACACACGTATGTACGTGTAGTGTCTGTGTTCATGTAAATGTGTATACATACACACGTACTCCCTCTTTCTAGGAGAAGCAGTAGCTGAGACTGTTTTTGCCTGCTAACGTGGAGTCACTTGTTCGTCATCGTCTGGGAACCCTCATCCAACCACTGCCATTGTAGCTATTGTGTTTTGGCTCTCAAGAACTAATAGAAGGCACAACTTATTTGCGTGCTCTCCTGATGTAATTCTCCAGAACAATTCGCAAGGAACGATCACATCTTCTTTGAGAAGATAGCAGTCTTACTGTTTTGCAGTGCAAAGTAAAATAGGATTATATGGTCTTTTCTTTTGCATCGGTGGAGATGCTCGTTAATGCTAACTAAGAGGCTTATGGTGCCAGAATACCATAAACCAGATCTCCTGAATGGCAGGTTTCCTGCTGGTGTAACTCTTATGCTGGTGTTGTATTGGCATGGCTGCGTTTGCTGGGGAGGTGCAATTCTGCCCTTTCCCTTTTCCTTTCCAATCTGAGATGATAAAGCTGCCAGACTAAACTATGCCTGTCTCCATCGCTGATTTTCTTGGAGAATAAAGGATGTCTGCATTGACAGGAAAAAAAGCAAATTCTTTTCTTTTTTTCTTGTGTGCTTTAAAAAAAAAAAAAACTCTTTCATGCCTCTATAGTAAAAGCACACAAAATCCCTCAAAAAAACCCAGACACACCCACTGCGCCCCCCAGACCTTTAACTCCTATCTATCTTGTGGTCCTCTCTGACCTGTTCGTGTCACCTCTCAGACCCGCATGGGCAGCTGAGAGATGAATGTTCCTGTAGAGATTGGAGGAGGCATCGCCAGTTCTCTGAGCACAGACTCGGAAGCAGACAAATTATTTCACGTTGCTGCTCATGTCTGGAGATTTGCGCTTTTTGAAGGGGAAGTCTGTGGTTATTGTAAAAATGGGAATGCCTTTTCCAGAAAGGTGTGACGGTAAGTGCTCAAACTACTCTTCTCCTTCAGTCTTAAGTTCAAGTGAGAAAAAATTAATTATGCTATTTTAATATTTACTTTAAGAAACAAGTCTTAATTAACCTCTTATTGGAAGGTGCTACTTTCTATTACATTTTGATTTAATTAGGAGTGCTTCAAGGCTGTCTCAGTGCCTAAGTAGTGTTTCTTACACTATGTATATAAATGTATATTTTGTCTCTTGAAAAGTTGTATCGCTTTGAAAGATTAATATCTCTTTGACCTCAAGTAACCAGATTTTTCTAGAAAATAGTCAATTAACAGCTATGAAGAGGTTCTAAAATATTAGTACTCTGTAATTTTTCAAACAGTCCTAAACTGCCCCTAGCAGAAGGGTCTTTGTCAAGTTTCATTATTATTGCAATTACAGTAGACATTCAAGCTGCTGGCATTTTCCTGCGTAGCATTTTCGAAGGGAGGCTTAAGAAAAAACCCAAAATCTATTTTTTTTGCCTTCTAATATATACATAACTGTGTTTTTTGTATGTCCATTAGCTGCATTTCCACCTCTAGCAATTAAGTCGAAAGTGTCGTTAACTTGCTTTTGAAGTAACGCCAGTGTGTAGTAGGTTTTGCTGCTTGATTGTGTTCCTGGTTTTGTAGAAAATTTCACTTGATACGATTTTGAAAAGGCCATTTTCCAGGTTCTATCATGTACTTCCATCTGCAGCTGAGCTTGTTTTGTCTGCAGCTGCACTTTCTTTTTTGCAGCTCAGTAACCACAGGTTGCAAAACTTGGTTTGTCGAAGAATTTTCTAGGCTGTCCTGTGGGAAGTTTAGGTTCAAATCCAATAGTTCATGTTCCTTAGCCTTGGAAATTGCGAAAGTGTGGATGACCCTGGACTGGCAGGTCTAATTTAATGAAGAAATGTGGGAAAATTATACTGTAGTGGCCCATCTGGGAAAACAAAAGAGAACCAGTAACCTGTACAATCTTTCCTGTTCCTGTGCCAAAGCAGTGGTGATACTAATTAAAATGCACATTTTTATCCTGAAGCAGTTAATTCAGCCTCGTGCAGATTGCTGTGAACGACCCGCATGCAACTGGGATAATTTTGAGTGAGGGTGTTTAGCAGAAAGGGCTGTTTCTGCCTGTCTGAAATAGGCTCACTGAAAGTCAGATGTGCTCCACTGTCCATCTAGTCTAAGCTTCCTGGATGCTTTTTATTTAAAAACAAGTTGTTTTAAAAGGAAGGATTTAGTTATACAGAGGTGAACTTGTGAGTACGTCTACAGATTTATAGTCTTTGAAGAAGCACGAGTGTAGCTTGCAATGGATGTTCGGTAGCAATCTGTTCTACATCGCTGCGTGGCTGGAGTGTTGGAGTACAGGCGTACTTTATTCCCCAAAAGTTCTATGGAAATGACTGCGAAATAGAAACAAAACCAAGGTTTCAGTATACTACTAAAAACTGAAGACCACAAGAGAAGAATGAGGGAATCGGCACAGTATTCCCATCATGAAAAGAATTTAAAATACTGTCAGCTTTATCTTTAAATGGTAATCTGCTAATTATCAAATCAGAAAGCAATGATAAGAGTGGGTGAGTCATGAGCGTGAAGTGACACACCAGGGCTGCTGGGCATGTGTACATATATCTTAGGTGATAAAGAAAAAATTGATTTATCTCTTCGATTCTAGGTGCCATTGATGCTAACGATACTTAAAAAAGCAACCCTAATGTCCCAGCTGGATTCCTGAGCACTTTTGTGATTCCTGGAGGTACTGCTGTTTAAATAAGAAATTATCCTTAGTACTTGACCTGTCATCCCGGAAGCATCCGCTTGGGTACTGCATGCAAGTCCTTGACATTCTGGAAACGATGGGGATTGGCAAGAACACCACTTCGAAATCAGTGGAGGCGGGAGGCTCAACAGAAGGCAAATATGAGGATGAATCTAAACATCCCACCTTTTTCACCCTGCCTGTAAGTAACACATTCAGGTACTACTTAGTCAAGCTCAGTGTGAATCAGTGAATAATGCTTTGTTCTAATCATGCTCTACAAAACCTTTATTTCCGTAAGTAGTAAAACCTCTTTTGCCGCTTATTATTGTTTATGTATAAACATGGTCAATTATGTTGTCTGTAGCTGTTTCACTTCTGCACTCCAAAGCAGTGCTGTTTGCAGGACATGTGATTTCCCAGGCTGTTCATGATTAGAGCAATTAACCGTCCTAGTGCAGAATGCACCAGCCTCCCGTATGTCCCGAGTTACTTGAGTAAGAGTAGCAGGCGACAACGCGGAAACATTTGTTTGTGGTCTTTAACTCACTCAGATTTTCAGTTGTATCATTCTGTTGTACATGTCTGCCTCTTAAGAACTCTTCCAATCAGTCTGCTGATGGTTTACTCCCCCCTCAGTTAATACCGCCCAGGCTTTGAGCGATGGCTTTCAACTTTCTATATATTCCTAGCCATGCTGTTACAGAAATGATTGCTTGCCATGCTTGTAATGTTTTCTGACAAAATGTCAAAGGCAGATGTCGAGGGAGAATACTGAGTGACATGAGGTATGATTGCAGAGAAAAAAAGTTTATGTTAAGACCTTGTGTTTCTTTTTTTGTTTTATTTTTAAGGTCGTGATAAATGGTGGAGCAACATCCAGCGGGGATCAGGATACAGAGGACACAGAGTTGATGGCCATCTATACTACAGAAAACGGCATAGCAGAAAAGGTATGTAGCGGTTTCCTTCTAGGTGAGAACTCATTCTTGCTTTTTCAGTTCGATTATTTGTCCACACTAGTTTTACTTGGCTGAGAGGTTTTCTTTCTCTAATCAAACATGCTGACTTGCAGATTCAGATCAGGCTTGGGGGAGTTCTGTCCTCATGAGTCTTCTGGTCACACATTTCAGTTGCAGAACTCAGGGAATGACTCAGCAAATGTTAGAAGCAGTTAATGCACTTTGACCTGCCACCAAAATTCATAATATGCAATTTTTTGATTTCTTCATTTCCATTGGCCTTTTGCATGGTTTCCCTGCTAAGGTCATTCTGTTCTGTTCTTCAGTGCTTTGCTTTTTCTGCATTTAGTCAAGTCAACTGGTGGTGTTGAGCACCTTCAAAAGTGGGATCTTTCCCACTCTATTCCCCAATTTCTTCCAAGCTCCAACCTCATAAGGTTAATTTTTCTAGCCCTTTTTCCCAGTAGGGGGCTGCTTATTGTTCTTGAGTGACAGCTTTATGAATGAATTTCAGGTCATTCATAAAAACGCTTGAACATTTTTCCTTAGGATAATGATGATCGTGTCTTAGCTATTCAGGAAGACCCAGTTGAGGCCACAAAAGAGACCAATGTGGTTGTGATTTTTCCAGCTTTTTTCTCAATTCTATCATTCCCCAAGCCCGTTCAATAATAATAAACTTTCAAGCAGGGACAGTGAATCTGAGCTTTTGTTTAAAATAAGGAAGAGGATTACAGTAAATTTGAACAGCATCTTTTTCTGAAGTGTTTATATCAAATTGGCTTTGTGCTTAAGCCTTGTCTCCAAAAAGCCTCAAGTTTACCAAATTTTTCAAATGGCCTAATTGAAAAAAGAACAGAACTCCTTTGGTTCCGAGCAAGAGTATCATGATGCTCATTTCTTTGAGACTGTAACTTCTGTTGGGGCAAGGATGGTATCAAAGGGTGTAGTTAAGGTTTTCTAACTTGGACATGAAAATTCACTTCTGAATTTGAGATATATACCCGGAGCAGGTGATTCTGGCAGAGTTCTTGTATGTTACGTTTTAGAAGAATGTTATGAATGCTTTTGTATACTCTGTCTCCTACACGTAGCCTGCCTGTATGTCTCGGATACATTTCTACTACCATCTTGATCATGCTGATATTTTAATGGACAAATTTTGGCAACTGTTGACATGCATATGTCTGTGATGGCTGATTTTTGGAGCGTGCTCAGACTAGCGTGGAGAGAGACAATCTGATAAAAGCCTTGAGCAAAAGGTGTTCGGATGAAATTGTGCAACTAAGATTAGCGATCTCTAGACATTAAAACACGTCTTCATGGCCTGTTTTTACCAAACGAATATTTTTCTCCCTTCCACTTCATCCATGTCATCAAAACTGTACATGATGGATGATAATTCATCTTAAAGAG
The DNA here is from genome assembly GCA_008658365.1 of Alca torda. Classification (NCBI taxonomy): domain Eukaryota; kingdom Metazoa; phylum Chordata; class Aves; order Charadriiformes; family Alcidae; genus Alca; species Alca torda. The sequence goes on from CM018097.1 coordinate 1,159,133, forward strand.
ACCATGAGCTTTTAATCAACCAAATCTCTCTGAGTTAAAGCTTTTCTGTGGCTTACAGTGAATGAACAGTGAAAGGAGTGGCTGGAGCAGTTAACAGCCTCGTGTATTAAGATAGTATTTCTGGTAATCTAGGCAAACCGCCTGCTTTTCACTTAAAATAAGTGTGTGCATAAGGCATGTTTGTTCTTGGCTTTCCATTCCTCTTGGGAGATCATTCACCAAAAAAGCAAATGAAAAACCTTGAATAAAAAGCCTTTAACAAAGAGGACTGAAATGTACTTAATTGCTGGAGGATGCCCAATGCTTACGTTGTCTCGCAATGTTTGTTAGTTGAAACAGTAAACGATTAGCCCAGATGAAAAACAACTGTATTGCTGCATCCATATAAAATAAACAATACTATGTTGCTTATTGCTTAATAGAATTAATCTGAACATGTTTTCGGCCCTTTATTTAAGGTATTTCTCTAAAGGACTTATTCCCTGTAGTTAATCAGTTTTGGTTTGGTCCCTCACACTAGTACTTGATAACAGCCTTCATCTTGCACTCTTTGGATTTTGGGGTGGGTTTGTTGTTGTGTTTCTCTCACACACACACACCCACACACACCCAGTGTTTTTCCACCACCTTTATCTCTGTCTCATTTTTCCCCCCCTCTGTTTATACTTTTTCTGTGCTTTTTTAAAATTTTTGTGTTGTCCCACCTTTGGCCAATTAAAAATAAAAATAAAAAAGAATTAGTCTCTGATCAGTATCTCATTCCAAAAGGTGGAGTTCATTCCCAGCGGTTCCCTACAGTGTACTATGGCATACTTGGCAAGCACCAGCACATAGTCAGTATATTAAACCAGCAGGCACACGCTCGAGATGCAAAAGGGCCAGTGACTACCTGGTGACTTATCAGCAGGGTAGCCAGACCTCACCCTACTTCTCAAATTCCTCTTTGTTCAGTCGGTTCCCTTTAGCCATTATCTGCTAAAGGTTTGAAGGTGAAAGCTTACTCTTCCAAAGCAGAGTAGGTCTGGCCTTTGGAAGGAATGAGGAGTATCTTGGATTTATATTTTTTTTTTTATCCAACCCCTTTGCCATGTAGGACAGACATTGCTATGACAATTATGCTTTAAAGTTTGAAATGCTTTTTTAGCAGACCTATAAACTTCACTTTCAATAGGAGAGCTTAAATTGGTTAGCGGTTGTCGATCTGTGCCCAAAGAGAGCTTTCTACGTGCCATGGACGAGTTGACTTGTTCCTAGGCCTGGTGCCTGCCGCTCTTTTTGTTCGTTGGAGACAAATGTAGTCATAAATGTAATCACAAATGAAAAGTTCTGAAAGAACTAATAAACTTGCTGCATGTGACATGGTCTTCCTGGTAGAAACAGGTCATTGTTTCTGATTTTTGCTGCCCAAAGAAGATGGGGAATATATATAGCATAATGTAGCGTGATATAATAGATGTGGAATAGTTAAGGAATATACTTTATGCAGCCTCGTCAGTACTATGAAGGAAAATTGGTGTTTGGCAGTATGTGGAACATTTAGGTAGCTACTGGATATTGATCTGGCAAAGTTAGAAAAAGCTAGAAAAGAGGCCAAAAGATGGATTTTCAAAAGGCAGGGGCCAAAACAGAGCCACCCATCTGCACAAATCCCGTACTGGATTTTTAGAGAACCTGGTATCCTGCATGGGAACACCATGAACTTTGAAAATCCCATTTCTGCCCATCCTTGGGAGGAGTAATGCAGGTTGCCCAGTGCATGGTGGTAGGTGGTTTATCTTTTTACCCTGCAGTCAGGTGGGAAACTATCCCCAGTTTGTTCTCCTAAATCTGCGCTGCTGTTTGGGTGACTCGGGAAGCTAACGTTCATGTGATTCATGAAGCAAACAGTTAATTTCTCCTGATAGCACTCTGTTCCTACATCATAAGCAGATGTTGTAACCATTCTTACTCTTCCTTCATGACCTCTGCCTCTCTGTAAGTGTATGATGACCTCTCCGTCGAAATGTTGAACAAACAGGCAGTATCACTGGTGAGCAAAGTTCTCAGGTGGAGTGTGAAATCGAGGGGGAGTGAAATCGAGGGGGAGTGAAGCAATCATACACACTTTTTTTTGTTAATATATATGCGTGTGTGTGTATAGTCTCTGGGGAAAGGCTAACAAAACTGTTTCATAAGAACAGAAAGTGTCACAGGAGCTTCTCTGGGTGAATCTTTGTTCTGAGCAAGTTCTTAGGAACTTAGAAACATCTAGCAATGATAAATGTCCTGATGTGTGTCCATAACTACGTTGGCTCTTGAGTCCTCCTCCTCCTGCCTTCGTGGGTCCGCAGCTTTGTGTCCTGCCTTGGATCTACACATAATTGCATCGACATGAGGATGTACACGTTTTTTCCTAAGTTCCAGTTAGAGACATGTGCGTGTTTACTCTTGCTCAATGCTCTGCCTCCAGTATGAGGTGAAGCTCTAAAACTCAAGTTCCTCATGTTTTTATTTGTTATTTTCTAGAGAATCAGGTCAGGAGAGTGGTCTTTCATTTTTCAGGCAATAAAAATTGACATTAATGCTGCAAATTGACAAGATGAGTTGCGTGGTGTAGAATTTCCCTTATTCCTCTGTTTAGGACCTGTACTGTATTTAAATTAATGCTGCTGAGCAAATTGCTCAGTGCTTAGCATCGTTTAAAAGAGCCTTCTGAAATTAGCATTTCTGTATTTTGCTTTTCTATTGTAATACCCTAGACCTTTCCATAGCGGTGTGGTTATTTACGCTCCCTGAATTTGAATTAACCCAGTGGCATTTGTTTTCCCAACAGAAATCGAAGGTAAGAGGGAAGTACCATGGGTCAGTTTGGCTTCCCTGACCTTGCAGATGATAAACCAAATGGAGATTATCTAAGCATAATCTGTGGATGTGTTGTGATTTTTTTGAAGAAGTAAAGACCATTTGAGGCAAAGTCACGAGTCTGGCAAAGTTCCCGGTCTTTGTGTAAGGCTACTTCACATGAGTTTGTTATGTTCTAGTGTGGATTAGGTCAGAACAGTAGTTATATAAGGTATTTTTTGGATAATTGAGCTGAAATGATAAAATCTGATACTTCCTCCTGCTTTTGTTGTTGGTATTTGGGCTTTGGAGCATTGTGGTTTTGTTCTCAGGAATTTCAAAACCAGAGCGTTTGAATGAAACGATTCCACTTAGTTGTAAAGAAGAAACGATTGAGCTGAATCCTGTTTTACTGGAAGATCTGCAGGGATTTTGATGCGTTTGTACGTGTGGTCAGTTGTCTTTCAGCTCTCTGCAAATTAGGGCACATGGTAGGCCAGAATGTGGTCTTGCTTAAATTCCTGCAGGGTTGGAGGAAGTCCGGTTGACTAATATAAATTGGCCGTGGATGTATTCAGTTCTAACGTTTGGTATTTTTTGTGACTGCTTGCATGTGGGGTGGAAGCAAAAATAATAAATCTTGTGGCTTAAAAAAGGTTAACCAGGATTCAAATTGAGGAAGAATTAAGCAGGGAAGCAATTACCGTAATAAGGAACTTTCCTGCCTGTGATTTTGGTCTCTTATGCAAGGATGGCCATTCTGCTTTGAAAATAGCCACTGTTGACTCTTCTACATAGTTCCGATTCTTCCTTTTTTTTTTTCTTTTTTTTTCTTTTTTAATAAACAGTTCGGTCATGATAATCCCATTTTTGGGCGACTTTGGCAGCCAGATCAGTTAGATCATAAACGCACAATTGTGGTGTTAGTATAAATAAGCAGGGAATGGCTTACGGAAATGCGTTTGGTAGAAGTTCGCTTTAAAAATGTAACATATCAGCATTGCTTGGGAGTATTACACCAGCCTTGGAGTATCTGGGAATTGCCTGATAGTTGGAATTCAGTTTATTCATATGTAACAGTAACCTACTGTTGTCCTTTGTGTCCTCCCCAAATTTTTACCCTCCCCACCTTTCTCTACCCTCCCTGTCAAAACAGAGCTCTTTGGCAGAGACGCTGGACAGCAGTGGCAGTTTAGACGCACAGAGAACTGACATGATTTACACTATTGAAGATGTTCCACCATGGTATCTCTGCATATTTTTGGGGTTACAGGTACGTTTCAAAACAGCTATAATATTTTTCTCTGTAACTTCTAAGGGGTTTTTAGCATTTTCTGTGTAGTTTATTGCATTTGTGTATGTGATAATTTTATTCTTCCCACATTCTCACACGTTGAAGAAAGTGTTCAGACAGTTTCTTCTGAAGTTGATCAGAAAGATTACTGTGTTGATAACGATCTATATTATTGTTTGCTGGCTTAGGCATTTGTGAGATTCACTTCAATATTTAGTCTTCGAAGCAGCTGTTAATAAATAAGTGAGCAAATACTAAGTGGTGAGCTTCAGAAAGTGACATTTGGCACCTCTGGAATTAAAGATAATGTTTTATGAAATCTTGAATATTAAAGCCGCTGCTGTAGCCATTTCAATTCTGCAAGCTTGATAGCATCATCCTGGACCTGTGGGCTCGCTAGTAAGTGGGGCGGGCAAATTCTGCACTTCTTGGAGTGAGAGCGTGTGCTTCCTGCGATGGGTAGGACTGTTGTGGTGAGCTGGACCCTGCTACCAGCGCAGCCGCTCACTTAAGTGAAGCAGAACAGCTCATTTCATCTCCTTTCTTTCTCGAATGGTAATAATATCTGTCCCACAGGAATGCCGAGAATTTGTTAATATCTGTAAAGTAGGTTGAGATCTCCAAACAAATACATTCCCAAGCATCCTTTTTATTTCTGCCTTTCCTCAAGGACAGGCAGTTCTGTATTTTTACTTGCACTGTCGAATACGGTGACTCTTGTTTGTTTGCTTAATGTATTTGAATTGAAAAAGAATTAATGAGTAGTTCCTGATATTTATGAGTCTATTTGCAGCCTAGTTTGTGTGTGTGCTTAAGTTCATTTGTAAGCTAATGGTTTTTCACGTGGTTGAAAGTGAATGGCGTTATTTATCTGGTTGTCTGAGTTAGAAACTGTTTGCAGTGCAGTTACCTAGCTACCTTACACAGCAGCCATGTAGCTGTGTAAATAACCTAGTTTATCCTACAGAAATAGCGATCATTAGCAACAGGCTAGTGGTGGCTCAACATGGAAGGAAAATACTTGAAGAAATACTTAAGACCAGGAAGCTTTGGTGGATAATTCAAAAGCAAAAAATATCCAGTGCAAAAGACAAGATGGTCATAAATTTACTTGCTTATTAATATTGGCTGCAGTATTAACAAACCATTTTTCTCTTCACAGCATTACTTAACGTGTTTCAGTGGAACTATAGCAGTGCCCTTTTTGCTAGCTGATGCCATGTGTGTTGGATTTGACCAGTGGGCTACCAGCCAGTTGATTGGGACCATTTTCTTCTGCGTGGGCATCACTACACTGTTACAAACAACTTTTGGGTGCAGGTGAGATCTGGGACTTGTTTCTAGTTGTTGAGATGGTGATAAGACTAGACGTCTGTTGGGATGTCCAGGATGCAGTCCGAGATCCAAAAGGTAGTTAATCTGTTTTCGAAGGATAAACACGAAACACAAGATAGTAGGTCAAATACAGGGCAGTTAGGGAAAGCTTCTGGAGCGCTGCTCCCAAAAAGGTGGGTCTGAAATCAGAGGAGGCATTCCAAGGGTAAGAAAATACAGCAGGGATGGGGAGAGGGAAGGAGGAGGAAGGAAATCCATGAGGACGGAGAAGGTAGAAGTGTTTCTAGGGGAAAGGAAAAATTCATGCACCTTGATAAAGAGGAGCTACTTTTGATATTTTTATTAGTTTATTGAATGATACTGCATTCTTGCTGAGATTTAGGTGGTTGTGATTAGTCCTACAGCAAATTTTACAGGAGCCAGCACACAGTGTTTGTCAGATTAAAAAGGTAGGGGAAAACCATGAGGGGTAGTTTTTTTATTATCCGAAATGTCTCTTTTATCTGCCAGTACAAAAGAATAATTTGTTTTTATTTGTTAGTTGCACTCAGTTGCAGGGAGTGATCCTTCCTTGAGTTGGGAAGAAGCACGTGTGTTAGTGTAGTGTTTGGCCTGCTGTCCTTAGGAGGATGCAAGAGAGCAATTCAGATGTTAGCAAATACTTGTAAAAATCTGGTCTCGGTAAGGACAGGATGTTGGAAGTTTTATTAACATGAAGATAAATCTTTTACAGAAACGTGTGTTCTACAGTAAACACTGAAGAGAGATGTTTGACATATTTACTTAAACTTTTGTTGGCTCTGTGAGAACCAGGAATAGCTAAAACCTGCAGAGTTATTTCTGCATCTTCTTGAATAAACCAAGAGTGATAAGTAAAACCAGAAGAAAAGTGCATGTTTTAACAGTATGCCCTCATATGGTTACTTGAATAATTCATGGGTCATTTAGTTCAATTTAAGAATAATATGAGCTGAAATCTTGCATTCCAACAGAAAATGGACAAACCACCCCCACATTTTTAAAGATTTATCTAAGAAACAGAATCTTTGGGTGGAAAGATTATCCCAATAGGGTGCAGAAGGCAAGCCTATAGTAGATCACTTGCAGTTGTAATCAGCTTTTCCCAAGTATTTCAGGTTTTCCAGTGTAACCTTTAGTTGCTATTAAAATAGCTTTCTTGTCCTTTGTCCTTTGAAAAAAGCCTTCCCTTAATTTTTTTATTACGTCTTATTAAACTTATAAAGTTCACTCTGCTGTTTTGTATGAAAAGTTCATTCCAATGACAAAACAGCATAATGAAAATTGTTAAAAGAGAAAATGTTGTTTCCCCAATGTATTTTCTTTTAGTCAAGACTGCCTGGAGTTAATAATCATATTTTCTGCCTCATTGGCTCTTTGAGCCCATAGGGTAGCTTGCCTTAGCTGTAATCATAAATTTTCACGTACCTCGGTGAAGGGAGGCAGAGGAGCAGAGCTGTGCACTCTTTTTTAAGGGGAGTGATGTATTTTTTTCCCCATCTTCTATTTGTGCTTTATGTAGGGAGTCCAGGGATTGTTGACCTAGGCGGGAACTGGAAGATAATGTCTTTTATTGTTCAACTCTGAGTGTCTCCTCCCTGCATTTACTGAAGTTTAAACTCTTCCAATTTTCATAGAATCATAGAATTGTTAGGGTTGGAAGGGACCTTAAAGACCATCTAGTTCCAACCCCCCTGCCCTGGGCAGGGACACCTCCCACTGGATCAGGTTGCTCAGAGCCCCGTCCAGCCTGGCCTTAAAAACTTCCAGGGATGGGGCTTCCACCACCTCTCTGGGCAACCTGTTCCAGTGTCTCACCACCCTCGTGGTGAAGAACTTCTTCCTAACGTCCAGTCTGAATCGTCCCATCTCTAGTTTTGATCCATTCCCTCTAGTCCTACCATTACCCGACATCCTAGAAAGTCCCTCACCAGCTTTCTTTGTAGGCCCCCTTCAGATACTGGTAGGCCACTGTAAGGTCTCCTCGGAGCCTTCTCTTCTCCAGACTGAACAACCCCAACTCTCTCAGTCTGTCCTCACAGGAGAGGGGCTCCAGCCCTCTGATCATCCTCGTGGCCCCTCTCTGGACATGTTCCAGCACATCCATATCTTTCTTGTAGTAGGGGCTCCAGAGCTGGATGCAGTACTCCAGGTGGGGTCTCATGAGAGTGGAGTAGAGGGGGAGAATCACCTCCCTCGACCTGCTGGCCACGCTTCTCCTCACGCAGCCCAGGATACGATTGACTTTCTGGGCTGCTGGTGCCCACTGACGGCTCATGTTGAGCCTCTCGTCCACCAGCACCCCCAAGTCCTTTTCTTCAGGGCTGCTCTCAAGCCAGTTGCTGCCCAGCCTATATCGGTGCTTGGGATTGCCCCGACCCAGATGGAGGACCTTGCACTTGGTCTTGTTGAACTTCATGAAGTTGGCATGGGCCCACCTCTCCAGCCTGTCAGGGTCCCTCTGGATTTTGTGAAAGGGCAGAGCTGTAGATGGAGGTGAACTCAAAGGGGAGCTTGGTTTTCCTGTGCTTCTACCAGCTTGCTTCTTCTGCCTCAGATTTATCAGAAGAAGCTTAGGATTTATGCTTCCTGAGTCTTGTATCTCTTCACAGAACTAAAGTTTGTCATTGTATTTTGTTTTTTTCCCTAACTAATCTGGGGCTCTTTCTCTTTATTCCTTGCTATAGAGTGATTTGGGGCTCTGGCAGAAACCAGCATGGTCCCCCCGTCAGTTTGAAACGCTCTGTTCCTTCTGTATAGTCCCACCTCTGCCCTCCCTGGTGGCTTGTTTCCCTTTACAGTGGCTTCCACTTGCACGTGTTTATATACTGAAGAGGCAGTTGTGTTGGAGTCTTAAAATAAGCAAACCTGTATTTAAGAAGAAAATTTCTGCGGTTGAATGTTTTATAACTATTTAACATGTGATTCTGGTTTTATATAAGGGTGGGAATGGGATATAGCAGCGACGTTCTCTAAATGAGATTTTAAAGTATTTATTGGCAAGTCTATCAACTGCAAAGTATTTCAGCAAATAAAGCCACTACGGTTTCAAAAGGTCAAATTCCATGGTTTAAAGATCCTTAGAGATGGATTTAGCTCAATTATGAGGCGGAGTTGTGGTCAGTTTGGTACCCATACTAATTTTAGGAATTCAAGCTATTTATTAGATTATGTAATAAGCCAAAAGATTTGGCAAGGACTCAGAGCGATTAGTATGGCTGATACAAACAAATATGGCTTTAATATACCTAGACATTTTAGACTAGTTGCTGTGCCCATCACCGCATTGTCTGAGCATTCTTACATCTGTGTGAAATGTTAAGATAACGAAGACATTTCCAGATTACTTTAACTGCATAAAAAGCTCTGTCTTCATAGGGGCTTGTGCCAAAATTGAGCAACTTCCCAATTTAGGCATGAAATTAAAATGATATCCTGGTCATAAGCTGGTGGTATTTTACCCAGCTGGTAACGAATGCCTGGCTTAGCAATCAGAAAGGTGTTTCATAAGTCATGTCCCAAACTGCAGCCATCTCTTCAGGAGGAGACTGATCATAGTTGGCTGGTCTTGAGTAATAAGTTAAAAAAAAAAAAACAAACCAACACCACCAAACAAACAACAAAAAAAACCCCACGAAAAACCCAAAAAACCAAAAAACAACTTTTTCTTTCTGCTTAGGAAAATAAAAAAAAAAGAAAAGCAATATTTAATGGCCCTTTTGGTAAATATTCCAGGTTGAGTGTCTCATATAAAGGTTGAGCGGATAGCTAAGTGAGCTGTGCTAAGATCTTATTACGCAGTATTTATGCAGAGTATTTTATGTGGTACAAAACTCACAATCTGGACCTAAGTCTCGGTACAACTGACTTCATCACTGGAGAATGTTTTTGCAATGTATTATTTACAAAAACACTGGTGGGGGGGGAGGGGGCAGAGTACTGTGTAGGTGGGATGGAGGAGTAACAGCTTGTTACAGGTATTGCACATTTTGCCATGGGCACCAGCCTGCTCAGTTTGCTTAATGAACCTTGAAAAATAAGGTGAATCATTCACTCGTAGCTACCAACCGTTTCTTCACCAAAGATAAAGCTTTGATTTTTGCTTGAAGAAACTTAGAAGGGAAATGCATGCCAGGCGGCTGTGCTCCGACAGCTCGCATGTTTTGTGAAGTTTGACTTTCTAATGCAGTTTTCAGTGTTTGCAGTAGGTGGGTCAGGTTTTGAGATTGCTCATGGCCCAAACTCCTTTCCAATGGTTAGTTCAACTCTTCGGACTTCCTGCCTGTCAACTTTACAACTGCTGTTAGTAACATGCCTATGGTTTGATCTTTTTTGTGTTAAGCATGTATAGGATATATTTTCCCCCCTCCTTCTTTGTGCTTTTTCTGATCTTTATCTGAATTTGCTGCAGTTAGTTCTTTTTTCCTTTGCTGATGCTTGCACGGACATTGAGGCACTTCATTGCAGCTGTAAAACAACCATAAACACGGTGCGGTACCTAGAGCCGCATGAGCAATTAAGTGTTCCACATGTTACAGTTTGAGGTTTGCTATTAAAGAGAGTCTTACTACAATCCATTAATGACGGTATTTATAGAATAGTTCAAAATGCATCTTCTCTGTAGTTAAGTAACATCTGGATATTTGTGATGTTATGCAAGCTACGGTTGATTCAATAAGTATGTAGTTTGTGCTGGAAGATGCTCTTTAGATCTTAAACCTTTTGGGAAGTGTAAACATCAACGCTAAGAATGTCATCTTGAAATTCTTGCAGTGTTTATATTTATTGTCAGTAGCTACCTGGAACATCTAATCAGCTCTTATCAACCTAATAGTTATTTACACATACACTTAAAGATGAATGTATAAATGACTGTACTTCGAGTCATGCAGAGGGAAGGTTCTGAGTATGCAGACTGCATGCTGCTCTGTCAAAGGGCTTTCCTAATGTGGCAGGACGGTAAAAGCTGCGTGTTCAGCAGTCTGGCTGGTGCTTGCATCAGAACATGCATCTGTATCCTTGTGCTGCTGTGTCAAAACCTTAAATCGGTGTCTGGTACCTGCGTGCCCATATCCGGTAATTATCTGTTAGAGGTGGTGTATTAATAACTTCATGTGTGTCGTGTCTTCTGTTAGATCTTTGGTTTGTGAGGTCTTAGTATTTCTATGGCTGTTCTCTTTAAGAAATTCTCGTATTTCACATTTTTAATAACCTCCAATAAAGGATGGTTTTGAGGATGAGTAACCGCCTAACTGCAATTGATATCGTGGCACAGGACCGTAACACGGAGAAATGTCAGCATCTCTTCTCTCCCTTTCCACCAGGTTACCCTTGTTTCAAGCGAGTGCTTTTGCATTCCTAGCACCTGCTAGAGCAATACTCTCCCTGGAGAAGTGGAAATGTAATAATACAGGTAATTGTCATTTATGCTTGTTCAGGTTTAAGTGACAAATGACCCGGATCACATACAGTGCAACTGCCAAACCATTTAATATGGAAACTGGAAGTAACAAGCGGAGAATATGAAAAATTCTCTTCTTTTACAATGTTAAAACTTTGTGCCTTGGAAAAAGATTCCTGAAAATGCCTTTGTGGAATTCTGTTTCCAGTTTGGTTTGGGTTTGTTTTTTTTTTTTTTTTTCCAATATAAAAGAAGTTGACAAAAGAAATCTAGCAGTAGAATTACAAAATTCTTTTGTTAACAATGTAGAAAAAGGCAGAAGGATTCCACAAATGTTCCTTTCCGGTATTTGGAAATCGTGAGTCCAGTCGAGTCATTTGAAGTTGAGTTGTAGGAGGTTTAAGCAGTGTTCAGCATCACCTCAAGACCAATATTTTTACCTGTTTAACTCATACCTGGCAGGTTTTGCAGAGCAAGCTTTGACGATGTTTGGATCTTCATTTTAAGTTTTTCTTTGCTAACGTCATCCTGAAATGTTTTGAATTTATTTAGAGCGAAAACATGCAGTAAAACTGGTTGGGTAGGGGGCTTTTGCTTTAACTCAGGTTATAAAAGTGAAGTGGAAACAGCTCTGGCAGTTTTCTTTTTAACGGGGTGTGGTTATTCAGTAATAAGGCTGTGGGCAGTGCAGGACAGCAGTATAGAGAAGCAGGCTGCTTGCTTGAACTAAAGTTCTTCCCGGGGTCCTTTTGATTCCCTAATTGTTTATATTATTTATGTGTTTATACATCTCTTTTGATTAGCTTGCAACCATCTAATTAGCTTTCCTGATGTTTTTTCTGTAGAAAACTTAGCTTTGAGCATTCACATTTTCTCACTGGGGAAGTCAGATTTAGCTACTGGGGAAGTCAGATTTAGCTACTGGGAAATAGCACGTGGGTTTCAGTGCCCAGGAGATAAAGGCAAACTACGGTGTGCTCTAGCAGCGCTGGCTGTGCTGGATATTTCTGTGTGCCAGAATGTGCCTGTATCCGAATACACACTGTGGTGAAAGAAAACACTGTCTGATAACCTTTGATGACCAAGCGATTTTTTTCCACTACTTCAGCTTTTCAAAAAGAGCCTTTGCTGCATCTTTCTCTTGAACCTTTTAACCTTCAAAAGGTGTCAGATGGGGTTGCTACCACGGGTCAATTCATCATTCAGTGAGTCACCTAAATTGGTGACAACAAATGTTGGACTACTTGGTTCCTAGTGTGCAGTTGAGTAATTCTCCATTCATCCGTTTATTGGAGTGGGATAAAGAATCCCTAATTGACCTTTCTTTCTGAAAGTTATGATTTTTTTCCACTTTGGTACAGTGGGTAAAATTAGTGGTTAGCTCTTGGGGAATGTGAGCATGTTATTACTTGATTTGTAGCATTGCAGAACTTTTGCTCTGTGTAAATCAAAGCTCATTTGTCAGACACAGCTTAAGGAGAGATTTATTTTGTATTACATGATGGGAAGGTGTCCGAGAAATAAATATCTGTGTTTTTTCTCTTCTTCTTTTTGTAAGATATAACAGTTACAAACGGAACAGAACTGCTTCACACTGAGCACATCTGGTATCCCAGAATACGAGAGGTAATGTAGGAGTAGCCTTTAGCTGTTGATCTGTCCGATTCCAGTTAAGTTTCTCACCTAACCATCTGTGTGTTCTTGTCTTTTAAGTTGGTAACTTCTTCTTTCACTGCGATTTTCACTTGGATATATCCCTTTACTCATTTCATGGAAGTCTTCATCTTTTCAGCTTGTTCATTGCTGGACAGCAAATACAAGGAGTTAGTTGCCACATTCCAAAAGATGCGCAGTAAAATGCACAAGCGAGAGGAATACTCTTCTTGCAACACACTGCAATTTGTACTCGCTGGTAGCAGTTCAGCTGCTACCAGACCACTTGCCTGCTGTCCCTCTGTTCAGTAGGCTGTCCCGTGGAAGGTAATACGCAGTTAGCAAATCTGGTTCATCCCTAGGTGTCTTAAGTTGGTGACTATTCTAATAAGACGTTAATTCTCTCAAGAGACTTGCTGAAATAGATCAAACTCCTTCTCCACTCGCAGCACTGCAGTCTGAACTTCGTCATGATCTGCAGCGCCCAGGATGAGGGTTGTGCCCAGGCATCACACTAGAGTGGTAGATAGCGTAGTCCAAATTAAGGCGTGTGTCATGGAATTTATCTCCCATCCCGTTGCTTTGGGCTGCAAACTTTTTCTTAATTAAAAACAACCCCTCTCTCTTCCCCATGTTCAAACCATAGCTACATCCTGCCAAGAGCCCTGCAGCCAAGAGGGCTGACAGTCTCCTGAGACCACAACGCTGCTCTATACCAGCTTCTAAGGAGCACTTGTGAACAATGCAGCATACACTCTGCCCCTAGGAGCTAGGAGCATCACCTCCGTGGCGCCACCAACCCTTGCCGGTTCGATCTGAGAGCTTAAAGGTTAGCCTGGAACCCAGGTCTCCTGTCTGACAGTGTGATGTGCTATCCACACAGCTACCAGACTGGCCCACTGGTCTGTTGTGTAATAGTTTTGTGGAGAAAACCATAAGTGTTATGCTTAAGCAATAAGTCACTTAAACATAATGAGCTGTTTTATGACGAAAAAATTGCTGAGTTCTTCTGTGTCACTGAATTCTTTTAACTGCAGTTTGTAATCCAGAGCAGAAAAAGAAATGTTTTGGGTTTGTTTGTAAGATTGGACTGAACTGTCTCTTTTCCGTTCTTGTCTGTTCAGATCCAAGGTGCTATTATCATGTCCTCCTTGATCGAAGTGGTGATCGGTTTGCTTGGCCTTCCTGGTGCCCTGTTGCGATACATTGGACCTCTGACCATCACGCCAACTGTTGCTCTCATCGGCCTCTCCGGTTTCCAAGCTGCTGGAGAAAGAGCAGGCAAACACTGGGGTATCGCTATGTTGTAAGTACTCCTGGATGTTCTTGGCTTAGGCCAGGGGGTCCCAGTTGGTAAATCGTCACGCAGGAATTTCGGAGTGCCAGGGAAAAGCCAGTCTGCTCGGCTACCCAAGGTAGCATTGCAGTGCTCCCAGCATGGAGAAATACTGCATGTGGGAATGTGAGCGGGTCTGGATAGGGTCAGCTGGGAATGTGGGAATAAGGACAGCAGCAACTGGAAGAAGAGGAGGAAGGAAAGGACAAGAGCTGAAAGTGAGGTGTGGAGAACAGGGAGTTTTATAAAACAATAGTGGTCTGTTGGCTGGGTTGGCCGATAGTTGGCCGTTGGCTGGGTCTAATTCAGTGGTATAGAAAAAATGATTTAGCAAAACACCAGAGAGATTAGCGAACAACTTGTATTTCTGTTTTTATGATGCTTTTGTGTATGTTTCTTACTCTGCAAGAGCATATTGCAGAATAATATTGCAGATACCATTGGTAGTAGTAGTCTGTTTGTCATTATTACTGGCTTGCCTACCTATAGCCATGAGACACTTGTATGACGACAGAGATCATGTGTATTCCCCTGAAGGCCACCAGTCCATGAGGCATAAGTAGACAGATTTCCATAGAGAAAACAAAAAGGCTTTTAGAGTGAATTTCAGGGCATGGTGCATGTGCTTCTGTATGTATAGGTGCCAGGGGAATTAAAGAACTGAGATTAGTGGTATGAAAGGGAGTAAGTGAGAAAAATGAGATGAAGAGAAGACAGAAGCTGCCTGTTGTGAAATGCTGTGGATAACCAGCCAAATAAGGATGGAAACCACATTTTGGGGAGAAGAAAATTGGCTGAAGCAGTTGCTATATTCAATGTATAGCGACCAACTTTGTGTTGGCTCTGGAAGCGGAAGGAATGACTTGATGAGATCAGATGCTGATCTGACTAATCTGTTTGCGCAGTACTTTGAACATGTAAAGTATTCGGTAAGTGCAGCTTATCATTAAAAGGGCTGCTTAATTCTCTTCTATCTTGGATGTTAGCATCATGAATATTTTTGTAATTCTATTATGTTAAACAGCTGACCCAAAGGAACATTTTATTTTCCTGTAAAACAAACTCTATGCAAGTTGGGACTAACGTTAAATCAGTCAAGCAGACCTTTGGTGAATTGGACATGGAAATGTGTAATTAAAGTTGACGTTTTGCAGATGGGGAAAGAAAAAATCTATTTAGGAACAGGATTTAAATATTACCCAGTCAACAAGTATTTCTGGCTTCTGCCACGCAAAAATGTGCACTAGATTGTTGAAAATCACTCCATAGCCATCTCAAGCCACTCAAAAGTGACTTGATCTCTACAAGATGTGGCCCTTGAAATTGTATTGACTGTGTGTATAAAAATACTGTATTGCTATCTAGCACAGCAAAATAACACCTGTGTAAGAGCTGTTATCCTCTATTAGCTCCAGATGCTATTTGACAAGATTGTCAGTTTCCCAAACAGTTTTCTGACCTCGCTTGTTCTGTGGGTGCCAGGATGAAAGAATTTAATCTATAAAACGCATCACATCGTGATCTGTAAAAAGGGAAATTATTCCTGGATTGGTCTTTGCCTGTCTATTTGGTGAGCAAAATTGTTTCTTTGGGCATTTAAAGATTTGCTAATATTTTACAGAGTGGCAGTAAGCCCACCTGTCACATACCCTATATAATGTTATTTACAATAATATAATATTACATTATTTACAACTCTGTGCTAAATAAATCAAAATACAGAGCTGCCTGGCCTCAGGGCTAGCGTGGCAGGATGGCTGCTGTTAGGGAGCGGAGCCCACCTTGCCATAATGGACTTTGGGAGAGATGCCAAAATGTTTCCTGAAGGCGAGGAATAGGTGCCTTTATCATGCGACTCTAGTGGAGGGTGAGGGCTCTAAGTGACACCCTTCTTGTGTGGAGCTCTCTGTTCCTGGAGGCTGAGGGAGAATAAAGCTCTGTTTTGTTTCTTACAGACCGAAACTGATCCGGGACAGAAAAGGGAGGGAAGCTTAAAATCTGCCTTTTTTTTTTTTTTTTTTTTTAAGTCAGCTGATAAAAACATCATCTCAAATTTCAGAAAAGCTTTCCTCCTTCAGACAGCTTGGCTCTTTGTGTAGCCTTTTATAGCGAAACTGGTTTTGGCTATTTCAGAATTGAGCAACCTGCCCCGGCTTCTTATTTTTCGTTGCAGTGGATACTTATTTTAGCTGGACAGTTGAATTAATTTTTAACGTATAGAGGAGCTCAGCAGTTTTAACGAGGGAGAAGAATGCGTAATATTTGAGGCACCTGAAAACTAATAAACTGGGTTACTGGTGAACTGCAGTTGAATGGAGTCTTGGTTTTCGGGGCTCTGTTCTGCTTGATTTACAGCTGTTTAGTGAAAGATGCATATACACAAAAACACCTGGATTCTTAAGAATTGAAGAAAACATTTTCCTTAACAGAAATTTTCCAAGTACTTCAGTTTTATGCAAATTTTGAAATGTAGAAAATAATCGTATGCTGGCCTCCAGTTTTTCCCTGTTTCTTCCCATTTGCTAGCGGCAACCTGTGTGCTTCATACGTGGCGCAGACCTGGGACACAGGGTTAGAGTAGGAGTTGAAAAGAAGCAAACGGTGCAGCATAGCTCTTTGATGGCTGCTCGGCTCTGAACGACTTTCTTCGGTCTGATTCATTTTCCTGGTTTCATTTACCTGTTTGCTGCTGGCTATTTTTGCAGCACTTTAGAATACCAACTATGTTGTTTTGACTTAATGTATTCTCTTATGATGCCTTGTCCTGTGCAAAATTTAAAATGTACATTTATATTTTGTGTCTGGAGAGCCTGAACAGGTTTGTGCTTGGAAGGATTTTTAATATACTGGTGCTAATGATATGTCTCTCTTGTCCCTCCCCCCTCCTCCTTTTTTTCTCAGGACTATTTTCCTAGTGTTGTTGTTTTCTCAGTATGCCAGAAACGTCAAATTTCCCTTACCCATTTACAAATCTAAGAAAGGGTGGACAGCATACAGGCTGCAACTTTTCAAGATGTTCCCTGTGAGTAGTTGAACTTGTTCTTCAGTTGGCAAAAAAAAACCCTAATTTGTGCTTTGTTGGTTTTTTTTTTCTTGGTTTTATTTTTCTTAATAATACAGTAGATCAGAAAGGTGAGATAAAAGTTAAATGGGCTTATGGGAAACTTAACTAAATGGCTCATTTGCCACAGGAAATAGTCTCATACTGTAGTCTTGCCAGACCCCATTCTGGTATCCCGATGAAGATCCCAATGGTCTCTGATGAAGAGAGTTGGGGTGCTGAAGATCATGGAGGGGAGGGAAGGGGGTAGAGAAGAAGGTACGTTCATGCATGCAGTGAAAGCCTAAACTGAGCCTTCCAAAAAGGGATGGTGAGATCGTTATCTTCTAGTTTCATGAAAGCAATACTCAGTTCCCCATGAAAGACTTCTTTTTATTTCTCTGGTAAAGTCGAGACTAACTAATTCACTAGTTTAAGTGCCCATTTGGAGACATTCCCATTTGTTAGGGGAGAGAAGAGGCTTGTTCTAATTCTAAAGCTTTTGTAACAGCACCTTCCTAAGGGGCCCCAGGGGCTGGGGGGGGGAACCCCTAACTGATCTATTACAGGATTTGCTGCTTATTCAGACTTAAAGTATCACTTAAGATCACACTCAGATATACGTGTAATAGATATTCTGTGCAGGAACTGTTTGCTCTTGATGTATATTGCCAATGATAGTTTATTTTAAACAGCTCTTTTGCTCCTCTTTCACAGATTATTTTAGCTATTTTGGTGTCATGGTTCCTTTGCTTCATCTTCACTGTGACGGACGTCTTTCCCCCTGACAGTTCGAAGTACGGCTTCTACGCTCGCACAGACGCCCGACGGGGAGTGCTTTTGGTAGCTCCATGGTTCAAGGTTCCATATCCTTGTAAGTGTGCCTGGTTTTAAGGGCTCTTTTTCTAATAATATGCCTGCGAGTATCATTTCTGTTGTTTTCAGAAGTGTTGCTTTTTTTCTCTCAGTACTGTACTCTCATGCATTTTAATGTGTACTGACCTAAAGACATCGTAGGTGGGGATAGTGGGTTTTTTCTTGTTTTCCTCTTTAATTTGATACCTTACCGTCTCACCCAAGAAAGACTAAGTCTCTGAAACTTGAATTTGTAAAAGACGCTGGCAGGGTTTATCTAAGTAAGTCTTGACTTCTAATAACAAACATAGTGTGACTGGATATATAACATGGATGTTTAGGGAATGGTTGATTTAACTGTACTAGTCAACTGCTGTTAATGTTACACAATAATAAGGATGCATTATTACAACTCCTGTAGAGGTACTGAAGTCATTGATACTTGTTTTCTAAAGAATTAGCAACCTGCGGAGTTTTTTCCAGCTTCGTGTTCTTCCCTGCCCCAAACACACCCGTTCTTGAGCTAGTACAACTGTTCCCAACTATAGAAAAATGTCCTGACTTGCAGAAGCAGCATTGGAACCAGGCCGATGGGCAAGTCAGAGGATGCCAGTCCGTACTTATCGAAGGACAAAAAAGTATTTACAAGAGAACATGAAACACTTTACGTGACATCATAAATATCTGTATTCTTTTCTGAACACTTTTAAGTTTAAAGGTGTTCAATGCTGTTTCTAAAGGCACAACTGGTTCGTGCTTGTGCTGCTCAGAAATCAATGGGGTAATAATAGAATAATATTCTACTGGAATAAAATAATAGAAATTGTTAGAAATAGCACTACGTTGTAATGAGGCAGCTTCGTTGTGGTTTTCCATATGCTTTGGTTCTGATTAGTCCTTAAAATAACCCACTTCTAAAGCAGGGCTCACAAGATGTATAATAGAAGCTTTTGGGAAAGACGGGAAAACTTCTCCACCCTGATTAGACCTTTCTCATTTGTGAAGCCTTGTTCATTCACGTTTGTGGGACTTAAAGTCCCTTTTGTTGCGAGAGGCTCATCTATTTCAAAGACATCAAGGCAATTGCTGTGGAAAACCTGCCAAGCTTTTCTTTAGGCTTAAATTAATCTTATTTTCTCTTCTATGAAAATTTGGAATTGGAAGGTGTTTGTGCAGTGATCATAGCTGGTTGTTGGCCATTCTCTTCGGTAGACTAAACTCGTAACCAAAGACTGAGTTTTCAGCACAATAATAATTAAGTGGCTTTCGCCTCGCTGATCAGAATTGTTTTTTCACAAGCAGTAGTTCAAATTCCTTCCTTCTGAACAGGAGGGATTTTTTTGGTGGGGTTTAGGGTTTTTTGGGTTTTTTCCAAGCATGATCAAAGCAGTCGCTTAGGCGGTTTTCCCTTTGCTCCTTTCATCTACTTGAACTTGCCAGACTCTGTTACTGTGAAGGGAGTTTGTTGATTCCATTAAAGATGAATAAATTGCTGTATGTTTTGATATCTGAATTGTTTTCTGTGGCACGAGAGAATTGCAGTTTTCTTTTCTTCACAGTTCAGTGGGGACTGCCAACAATTTCAGCCGCTGGAGTAATAGGAATGCTCAGTGCTGTTGTTGCTAGCATTATTGAATCAATAGGAGATTACTATGCCTGTGCCAGGTTGTCTTGCGCTCCTCCTCCACCTATTCATGCAATAAACAGGTATGTCCAAAAACGTATTTTTCAGTGTCTTAAGCCACTGCATTCTTTTTCTTTTTTTTTTTCTCGGGATAGGACGGGAATGTGTTCTGAGATTAAATGTTACAATTTGGTCAAAAACAAGGGCCAAGGATCTGAAATACAAGACGCAACTGTTGTGTTGAATTATTTTGTTGCAATTGTAGCATTGGAAACCTAGTCCAGTATAGTACAGTTCCAGCAGGGACAGAACTCTACATCAGTTCTGGAATCGGGGTGGCTAGTCAAATTCACCTGAAATGCAATTTTAGCAATAAAGAAGAGCTCTACATTTGACTTGAATTATTTTGTAATTTCCTCAGTTTAAGAACGTAGGTATGTAAGACACAGAAAACAGCGCTCAAGTTGGTTTTCAGGTGTGTTGCAGTTTGACACATGAGTTACAATAATTCATGTGAGACAGGTGCCTTAATGGGCACGAGTGTGAGATGCGGTCTTAAAGCCCCATCTGAAGTGAGTCTACGTGAACACGAGTTTGACTCTTTCTGTTTGTGATTTACAGAGGGATTTTTATCGAGGGTCTCTCCTGTGTCCTGGATGGAGTATTTGGGACAGGGAATGGATCCACTTCTTCCAGCCCTAACATTGGTGTCTTGGGCATCACGAAGGTATGTAGTTTACCTTGATCACTCAGCGATGGGAGTATTTTGTCTCCTCTGGTGGATGGCTTGTGCCATTTTCATGTTTCACAGCATGATCCTCTTCCAAGAAACCATACTACATAGTACTACTTTGTGCTGCCAAACTTCACACAGCATTCTGAATTTACACAACTTGTCTGTACCAGCCATTGTCTAATGGAAATGCATTCTAGAGAAGACCTCAAAAATCTTATTTTTATTCGGAGTAGAGGGCAGTTAGAAAACCTACTTAAATCAGATGATGCTACATAAGCTGTCCCTTTGAAAACCAAGGCATTCCAGGGCTTTAGGGTGTTTTGAGTTGAGACATAAACACTATAAACTGTATAAAAATTGATAGTCTTTTGGATGTCTTGGCTCTGAAAGCATCATTAGAGATCTGACTATTTTTAATGTCTTGCTTGAACACACAATGAAATGCAACTTGAGGTCCTTGGTTTTTATCTACGTCTGTACTAGGACGTTACGCTGACACAGCTAGAACAGGAGCTGCAGTCAAGGTAACTTCAAAGTTAAATGTACCTTAAATATTTGTTTCCGTCATGATAGGTTTTTAAAGCACAGAGCATGCTTGGGGGATTACATATTTTTTTGGGGTGTTACTCAGCAAAATATGTAAGCACTTGAGGAATTCCTTTGTTCACACGCAGAGCTGGATGTGTGCTTGAATGGCTTGCTGAACTGGGAGACCTTGGACTGCAGATAGATTTGCTTGATATTGTTAATTTAACCTTGTTAAGAAATATCAACAAAATTGGTAAGAGTAATTTATGTTGTAAATACGTACATCTTGTTGCGTATTTTGCTTGGAAGCTATAAATCTATTTAATGCGTACAAGCTAGAAAATGTATGTTTTCCACTTATAATAACTCATCCCTCTGACTTAATCCAATATAGATGATGAATTTATCATCTTCAGCCATTTTTTTTGCTGCACAAAGGATGATTCTGTTCGGGTTTAGGGTGGAATACAAATACTAATAGCACCATCTGCTGTCTGTATAAGTCTTCCATTCAGTTGCTGATGGAAATTTCCTAGAAGAAATTGTGGTTAGAAAAATCCTTAAAGAAAGGTTTATTCTCTTCTGCTTTGTGTCTGTTGTTACTTTATAGGAGTTGATATGAATTAACAGCACTTTTTTTTATTAACAGTCTGCAGAAGTGAGTGTGCGTTTTGCTTTGGTACAGTGAAAAATGAATGTTAAACTGGCAGCTGTTACAGAGAACAGAGTTAACTCCAGTTAGGTCTGTTCAGAGCACGTGATGGAAGAGTGAATGTGCCTTATCCAGAATGGCACAGCTGGATGGCTCTGCTCCAGTGTTTTGTCTTGTTTTCCTGTCTGCATACTCACTCCTAAAAAGCTAATAGTTTTTCAACTTCAAACTACATAAAAATAGATTTTTGGCGTGTAGATACTCCGCTGTTGATTTGGGAGAGGAAATCTTTAGTCCTGGTGATCCTGTTGTACCAGTACAGCATTTCAAAAGGCATTTCCCTCCCTTGAAATCAGTATATGATTATGCTTAAAATTTCGATTTGAGGCTTCAACTGCATGCAAATACCGCAAAGTCTTTGAGCTGGTCTGTGAGTAAATTTTTATTTGATGAGAGGAGAACCGATTAAATCTGATTAGTTGGGGCAAAAGTACAGGCAGCTTATGCCATAATGGTGATGAAGAAATGGATACTCCAGTAAGGCACTGGGTACCAGATCACACACTCCAAAACAATCACACAAAGTGGAGGTACAAGTGCCTGGGAATAAATATGTAGTTTGAGCTAAACGCTGACCAGGATGCTTTCAGTAGCTTTCAAAAGGAGCTTAATTTGTTTGCCTTGTAGTGATTGAGCATTTACATAAACAAATGTCGCTATCGTGCAGATTTTTTTAAAGAATCTGCCTGTTTCATGCAGGAAGATAGTTTTTGAGCAAGATGTTGGTGGTCCTAAGGAAATGAATATTTTCATAAAAAATAGAGTAAGGTGCGAGCTAACTTCTGTTGTTATTCTAGGGAACACCCTAATTTACTGGTCTAGCTTCTCTTTGTAGGTCAACCCATCTCACCAAACAGTTCAGCAGTGAAGAATATGGGGGAAAGAAGTACTTTGACCCTACTACCTACTGTGTCATTTTTTCTCATGCCACTCATTTAGCTCAGTCACACGTGATTAACAAATTAATACCTACAAAGGGCTTTGCTAAAAATCACTGTAGCAGTGTAACAGGGGGGTGGGAGGGGTTGTCCCTGGTGCACCTCTTATGCAAGTATAACATTATTAAAATATTGACCATTCAGCTCGATGTTAAAATATCGACCATATCGACTCGACTGCCACCACAGCGTAGAGTCAGAGAAATACTGCCCGAAGCTGAAATGCTTAAAATAAAAATGGGAAGGAAGTGCAGGCACTCGGTTTCACAGCATCAGCACAGCCATCATCTGCACATGAAGTGAATTCAGTTCTAGTCTCAGAGGCATGTTATAAAATCGCTTGATAATCTCTGTCTAGAAAGTCTGCATCTCCTTCAAGTGAACTATGTGGTGGGTAACTAATACACATATTCTTGTGTAAAAGGGCAGCAACACATGGATATATTTTTTTTTTCTGTTTGCATTACAATTGATCCATTTGCCCTCTCTGCTAGGTATGGTCTGTTTGTTTCCTTTATTGTAGGTGCGACTGCGCCACGTTTCATGGTTATTGTGGCTATAGCAGTTACAGATGGTTTTAAAGATGTCTTAACGTTAACAAAAACAAAATCAAATGAAGTTATGTTAGAATTGGAGTGCAGCCATGTTACAGCTGAGCCCTTCAAGACATTTGTAAAGGCTCTGCAGCCTGTGTTTTAACACCAAAAAAATATACACATGGAAGCTTGAAAAGAAGTTTTAAATGCAAAAGAGAATAATAAAATAAAATGCAAGGCGTGAAGTTGGACTACGGGTGTCCTTTCCTTTTTGCTCTCCTGCAGGTTGGAAGTCGCAGGGTTATTCAGTATGGGGCAGCCTTCATGCTCCTGCTTGGGATGGTTGGCAAGTTCAGTGCTCTCTTTGCGTCGCTGCCTGACCCCGTGCTCGGTGCCCTCTTCTGCACTCTCTTTGGTAACGTATGTTTTTTAGCTCTTGTCTGTGTACTGTGTGGTTATATGTTTTTGCTCTAGCGCTGTGTTTATATGTATGGTGCTGGCTTTTCTAAAGAAAAAGACTATGTAAAAGCTGAGACTTGTTTTATTTTTATTTAGGGATGATTACAGCTGTGGGTCTGTCTAACCTCCAGTTCATAGATTTGAATTCTTCTCGTAACCTGTTTGTGCTTGGATTTTCCATTTTCTTTGGACTTGTCCTTCCAAGCTATCTCAAACAAAATCCACTGGTCACAGGTACGTGTTTCTGCTCATTTGCATGAAGCACACTTTTAACTTGTACTCACAGGCAAAGGACGTACAAGTACAGAGTAGTGTAAAAAGTAAATAAGTTGCAAAAACGAAGTATTATAGAGACAATAAACGCTATAGATAAGAAAGCAGGTGTGTTCCGAGAATTGACTGAGATGTTGAGACCTGAATTGCATGTTTCAGTGGGATACCTCTGAAAGTTGCTGTGCTTTCTCTGGGTGTTATTGTAGAGCAATGAAAGGAGGCAGTTGCCAGTTGGACTGGACTAAAGACTACAAGGGTCAAGGAACAAGGGGAAATACCAAGGTATATCAAGAGCTCGGAAGCTAGGAATTTGTTTGGAGTTCTGAAATTTTTTTGTCACTGCGGAGATGTGCTCTGAATCTCAATTTTAGTGAACTCAGTTTCGGACTGTTAGCCAAATTACAGGTTTGGTGAATTCATGGAGAAGGTTTTCTGTTGTAATGCTGTCTTCTCAATAGTGGTTGTGACAGCGTACGTCATCAAAGGAAGACCATTCAAGCAGAGGTGGTGATATATTAATACAGTGTTCTTCCGTGAATTGGTGCTTGGAGTCTTGCCCCTTTAAAAAGTAAAGGTTTATAAAAGGAATTTTTTCAGTCCACATGATTTTACATTATGAACATTTCTCCTTTTCCATGTCGTAGTTTTCTGCTTAGTTTAAATTAAGCAGTTGTGTCTGCAGTTGAAACTAAAACGGCATTTCATGGCATTTTTATAAGCAACTGAAAGTTCATGGAGTTACGTTTTGGGAGAGAAGGGGCCCCCATGGTGAACTCCATTCGTTGGAAGTTCCTCTGCATCTATTTACACATGGTTTTAAGAGTCCTGTTTCAGCAAACTCCTCAGTGAACTCAGTAGAAAGTTTTCCCGGTTGACCTGCTTGTAAATCAGTAAGATGTGTATATGTGTGATAAAAATTGAAATTCTAAATATTTTTTTTTCTGTTCTTCTAGGAATAGCGGGCATTGATCAAGTATTAAATGTTCTTCTCACCACAGCCATGTTTGTCGGTGGCTGCGTTGCGTTTATTTTGGATAACACCATTCCAGGTCGGCATGTGAACGTGTCATTTTATCTGAAATAATAACTGCCTTTCGGAATGAAGGTAGCACAGCATTTCCTGGAGGCGGGAGATGAGGAAGAAATTGCTGCTTTTGTTGTTGACTTCTTTAACACCGAGAGCAGGCTGCTTAACACCTGCCTGCCTTCCGAAAGCTTTGAATCTTTTTCAGGTTACGGTCTCCATCCTGTTAAACCTACAAAATAGCTGATAAAAATCAAACAGAATAGCTGTCTTCAGAAGACAGAGTAAAAATATTTTAAGATCCAAACCTGCTTCCATTCATTGGAGAGCAAAAACTTGCCTCGACTTTTAGTTACAAAATAAAACAGATAATAGCCATTTCCAATAAACATTTTTTCCCCCTTTTCCTGCCTCTTTAAGGGGTCTGGAAGAACTTTCCAGCGCTTTGTTGAACATGGTGTCTGACACTTGGGGTTTTCTTTCTTCTCTTAACCTCCACTATCTATGTGTGTGTTTACATAAAGATACTCACATATGTCTTTTTTTTTTTCCCCTTTTTCTTTTATTTTGACTTCTAGGCAGCCCTGAAGAAAGGGGAATACGGAAGTGGAAGAAAGGGGTTGGTAAAGGAAGCAAGTCACTGGACGGCATGGAAACATACGATTTGCCTTTTGGCATGAACTTTATTAAAAAATACAGGTGTTTCAGCTTCCTGCCCATCAGCCCTACCTTCATGGGTTACACGTGGAAAGGCTTCAGGAAAAGCAGTAACTGCAGGAGTTCAGATGAAGACTCGGAAGCTACAGTATAGCCTTAGTTGAAATTATATTATCTAGTTGTAGTAAGAGATGTATTTGCAGTTTCTTGCTGATTAAGAAGCATTAAAATATATGTTTTGTATATCTGCATTTAAATTCTGGAACCAGAGCTGAGACGAATTTAAAAAAAAAAAAAAAGCTTTCCTGTTGTGGGTGGTGGTAGCCAGATCTAGTGTCTCTGGGTCAAATTTGCAAATGCTCCTCTCTTTGATTTTTCAAAAGCTATAGATGCCTGTGCACCTAAGTCTGTTTATTTTAAATGGGGCTTAGGTTCTGGAAGTATGTAGGTGCTATTGAAAAATGTTACTTTTTAGGGTTGATTTTATTTAAGTGGTTAATGCTGGCATTTTTGGCGCGTTCATTGCTGGCAATGTTAGTTACGCCAGAAAATTTGAGTCCTGTAAGAAGGAGGCGGGGGTGGGGGGAGGCGGGGAAGGAAAAAAATTTACTTCTAGTCATGTCAAATCCCGTATATATTGTTTTCTACTCACCGATTTGCACATTCCGTATTTTCAGCCCCCCGGAAACCAGACTCAGTTGATACTGGCAAATCATAAGAGTATGTTTTTGAATTACCGATAGTTCAGTCAGGTGTCCAGTGTTAAGACAGAAAGTTTCTGTAATAACTTTGCAGATGAAAATTATGACCGACTTCTGGCAGCTTAGTGCTGTAGAAGGAACCACTCATTTCATGTCGGTTCACATTTCTAAACATTTGCTTTTTCTGCCTGGCGTTTAACCACCTAATTTATAGTGTCCAGATGCAGGTTTTCCTTAAAAGGGACACGTGTAGCTTGAGTTTTACAGAGATGGGAAACTTTTAACTTCCAGATGGGACCCAATAACAGTTTTTACAGTGCAATGCCTGTATCCAGCAAGACATTTCCTGAACAAAAATGCTAATTTGTTGAGCGGTTCTAAGCAATTAACGTAGGTATACATGCAGCTTTCCCTGCAGGGAAAGCCACGCGGTCAAAATGCTGCCGGCCTTCGCTGGTTTGGATCTGTGCAGAATTTTCTTGATCGGATATCGAGAGCCGATGCTGCCCGCGAGCGGCTTATGTTGCGTTGCCTCTTTTTCTTCTCTCTTGGTGGGGCTTCCGCAAAAGCTCGTTACTGCTGCGGAGCTGATCTTGAACGGCAGAGACACTACATTTGACGTCCTCATCCACTGGGTGGTTTAACGGGTATTGGGTCCAATCAGGGCACCATTCAGATTTTTTTTTTTTTCCTGGAATAGTCTCAGCTCTGATGTTATGTGGGTGTTCATGCTCATCATGCATTCATAATTAAAAGTTTTATTCATGTTTAATGTTCTTACTATTGCAAGTTAGTTTTAGACTTCAGTGTGGCCCCAAAAGCATTTTTAAGCTGTGGAGATCATCAGGGAAACGTAGTGTAATGTAATTTCAAGGCCAGTATGCTCTACGGTGCTTGCATTTTGTATTCCTGGAAAACACATAACAGTAGATCCTGTAATTCACTAATATATTTATGAAAGTTTGACTACTGGACAGGAGCGCAGGAACTCCGTTTTCTCTGAGTCTGCTTCCAGGTGAATTTGTTCTTGGTTATTGAAGCATGGAAGGGTTGGGGTGGGGAGGGCGAGGAAGGAGCTTAACAGATCAGTACTGAATAGTGTAGAGTCGCAATGATTCCATTGATATTGTTCTCAGCATGCCATGGCTGTTTCCAGAAACTATTTTATACCGCTTTTTCCATAACAAAGCATGTGTTTGTTCCTGCTTCAGGGAACTTTCAGTAGTTTGCAGTCTTGGTGTCAATTGGACTGTCTCGAAAGCTGGTCAGAAGAGTTATTGTGTAGTAGACAAGGTTAGTTTGCCTGTGAAACAAAGTAATTTTTATCACTTTTAAATTTTTCCTCTTCAGGTAGTGAGGTGTTAGATTTCCACATCCACTTGCAGGTAGTTTGAGCGCGGAGACCTCTAATCAGTGGCATGAAGCTTCCAAATTTCCCAACTTTATGTGCAACCAAAGACGTGTGGGAGACATGGGGGAGTTAAATATATATATATATATATGTAAAAGGAAAAATAAGAAAAGGCCACCTATGTGTGGTGGTTATAATTATGTAAAATGCCAAAGGTGGTTATCTTGTAAATGCTGAGAAAAGGAGGCAAAAGTTTTTTATTTAAAGCAGTGCCACCTCGGAAATCTAGAAATGTCAAGTCCAGTGATGCTTCTGGGCACGGCAGGGACACTTGTGTCCTAAGGCTTTTCCAACTTCTCCCCCCAAATATTCTCTTGAGGACTTCAGTGCTTACGCAGTCAAGAGACGAGGCGATGAGAAACAGCAGTTGTCTTCTCTCACCTTTGAGGTAAAGCTGTGCGTTCTGTGTTGCCTTCACTTGAGAATTCCCAAGGCACTTCAGCCAAATTACAGGGCAATGGATCCAGGGATATTTTTTTCTTCTCCCCGGAGCAGAACACCACCCCTTTCTTGCAGTGTAGGAAGGACTATACAAACAGGTGATGTCCAGTTACTCTGTTTAACAGTTGGATTTAATTCTTTTTGTGAGTTTGGGTCCTACCGTGCCGATCCTGTTGACTGGCTGAGAGAAGTACAGTAGTGTTTAGCCGGCATGTTTGCTTTTCTAGCCGCTTTCCTTGGTAACACTAAAATAAGTCGTTGTAGTTAGCAGTCATTTTTGTAACCAGATTTATATATGTAACAACTCTCCATCTTACTGTGAGCATGAATGGTTAGCGATGAGCCTCAGTTTTGCAGAGGAGACCTGCTGAAGCACCTGTGATGTCTGGCCAAGGGTTACGATGGAGTCGTGGCAGTACCTTGAAGGTAGAGGAGGGCACGCAGCCGCTGCACCCGCGCTATTGCTGGTAAAGCGCACGTCTCCCCGGCACGGAGAGGTGAGCAAAGGACGGAGCTGGTGCTCCCCTTTCTCTTTCTGATGCACCTGAAACCATCCCTGAGCTCCCAGTCGAAGAAGATGCCTTGCTTTTCTTTGTGAGGGGAATAACTCTGAGTTGCCCCTGGTTTGGGGCAGCTGTGGCAGGCGATTGTGGACCTTGAAATCCTTCTCCCACGTCTGCTTTTCTACCCTGGTGGTGTAGTGGCCGTTGTGAGGTGCCCTGGCCGGGGGGAGCACGGTGTGCAGCCAGAGCTGCTGGCGGGTGTGTTGCAGAGGATTAACCTGCAGTTTTGAAAAAGCATCGAAATGCTTCGTGTTTGCTGGTGAGGTCCAGGCTTTGGTGCGTGAGAGTGGCTGGAGATAGAAATCCAACTGTAAATGCAATACTGTATTTTTCCTATAATTGTTATAGCCTGCCTTTCAAACAGCTGAACTAAACAAAACCACCCAGGGAAGACGCCGCCTGAGAGATGAGTTAAGAGGCGATGAGATGTTTCAACCAAACTTTAAGACGGAAGGGCAAATATTCGTGGTAGAAATATCATTTTGTCATATCGAAGATGGTATGCAAAACAAAATAACTTGGGACTTTTGTAACTGATATTCTATTGTTTTTTTTTTTTTTTTTTTAGGTTAAATTAAGAATTCTTGCTAACATGTTGAAACACATTTTCTAAAGCAAATACTTGCAAATTATACCTATAGAAATTTAGGTTTCATAGCTAACAGCTATGAGTGATTAACG
Source organism: Alca torda (assembly GCA_008658365.1). Taxonomy (NCBI): domain Eukaryota; kingdom Metazoa; phylum Chordata; class Aves; order Charadriiformes; family Alcidae; genus Alca; species Alca torda. The sequence continues at coordinate 1,188,169 of CM018097.1, forward strand.
TTGTCATATTAGAGTGCGTTGGCAGAGGAACTTAATCAGGTGCCTCGCTCAGAAAGTTCAAACTTTAAACCCAGAATTTGCTTTATGCCTTTTAATACTGACTTTAAATATGGCAACTTGGTTTGTACATGAATATTGCAGTATTTTATTTCCATATATTAAAAATAACATTTCCGCTCAGGATAATGATCGCCGTTTCCTGGGAGGGAGTGGTATGATTGTCATGACAATGTCATGTGATGGTAGAATTTCTTCATTGACGAATCTGTAGTAGTTGTGTATACTTTATTTACCCACGTTTATGTTCCTACCAAAAACTAAAGGGTTTCTTTATTATTCACGTCCCTACTGAGATCTTGGTACTCCCGATGCAGAATTGGCGCTTGCAAACCGAAATCCTCGGTACTATTTATACCACAAGGAGCATCAGTGAGTGCGACCCGTCATTTATAGCGTTGCATCCTTAACAAAAATTGTTGAAAATGGCATCATTTGTGGTATAAACAGCACTCCAGGCACGCCTGGTTTAAAATCGCCGGCTTCTAATGGTTTGGGTGAGCCATTGGATGCTTACACGCCATCTAAAACAACCTGTGCTTAACATAACTTGTATATCGATGTAGAAAATGCATGTGTGACAGACCAGCACGACCTACGGTGTTTCTTTTACGTGGCCTTCTTAAACCAAAAGCGACTTTTTTTTTTTTTAAATTTTTTTTCTTTTATAAGGGTGGGAGGGGGGGAAGTGGTGGGTCACTCATTTTTTGCTGAAAATGTCCCACTTGGTGCATGTTTCTTAGTATTTCCTGAGGCTGATGGCCTTGGTGGCCGGGGGGTGACAGGTCCTCTATGCTCTCATGTTTGTAGAGCTGCGATCGGTCATTGTGGTATCGGAGGAGGCCACGAGTTTCCAGTGTTTCGCTTCTGCCCATGAGTCTCGACATAGACAGCTTAGTGCTGGGCTGCTTTTCCGTATTGGGGATCCGTCTTCAGAGCCATCCCGAATATTCCTGTCTAGTTCTAATTTGACTGTGACTGTGCGTTGTCATCCGTACATATTGATATGAGAGATATATTTAGAATTGCCTTGTGTACTATCTGGCATTTGCTACATCTTTCCAGGTAAATCATCTTGCTGCCAGTCCAAATTATTGTACTTTGTCTGTTTATAACAACCTTTGGCGTAACAAACTATTGACTGTTCTTAGGCAGTGGGGATAATTTTTTTTTTTCCCATGACTTTTTGTGACTGACTTTGGCTGTAAAACTATTTTGTTAAACCGCAAGAGGGGTTTTTTTTTTTGTTTTGTTTCTTTCTTTTTTTGTTTTGTTCTGAGATGTGTAATTCTTTTATGGAGGTTTTTTTTTTAATTTCTTAATTTTTTTTCTAACATTGCTTCATTAAACAATTAAATATTTAAAAATGTAATATTTGGACCAGATGTTGTGAATAATAGTAGATAAAGCTATTTTATTCTGTATTTTTAAAGCTGTTCAGTATAAATAAACGCGGGCATAGATGCAACCTGGCAGCGTGGTGTTACGCTTCCTTCTGAGTGTCCCCTTCGACCGAGCATTGATGGTTTGGGGAATCCAGGTGATGTGAAGACCAGGCATCTCTTTGTAGCCAGTGCCCCAAAAATATAACCCCCAGCCGCCTTCCCGACCCTTCCAGCTCTCAGCCCACGGCTCGTACCATGAAGACGCACAAAATTCCCGTGGTGTATTGGGAGCGGCAGTGCTGCAGTCCCTGCCTCTCCTTTGCTGGCTGGGCCCTGCTTTGGGCTGAGGCAGCTCCCGACCTCTCAGGCAGCCAAGGGGCAGCAAAACTCCCTGAAAAAGCAATTGCATGGGCAGCACTGATGTGTTTCTGGGCAATATCCGCGCAGCAAAACTTAGGTGACTGATTTCCTAATTAAAATGTGAAAAAACAACCTTCACGTTCTCAGAATACACTGAGCAGAGGCTCTGAGCAGCAAGAGCTACCAGCAGAGAAATAACCTCTGGTTTAGGGTAAAGTCATAGAATCACAGAATGGTTTGGGTTGGAAGGGACCTTAAAGATCATCTAGTTCCCACCCCCTGCCCTGGGCAGGGACACCTCCCACCAGCCCAGGTTGCTCCAAGCCCCGTCCAACCTGGCCTTGAACCCCTCCAGGGATGGGGCAGCCACAGCTTCTCTGGGCAACCTGGGCCAGGGGCTCACCCCCCTCACAGCAAACAATTTCTTCCTCAGATCTCATCTAAATCTCCCCTCTCTCAGTATAAACCCATTCCTCCTCATCCCATGACTCCCCTCCCTGCTCCAGAGTCCCTCCCCAGCTTTCCTGGAGCCCCTTTAGGGACTGGAAGGGGCTCCAAGGTCTCCCTGGAGCCTTCACTTCTCCAGGCTGAACCCCCCCAGCTCTCTTAGCCTGTCCCCACAGCAGAGGGGCTCCAGCCCTCCCAGCATCTCCGGGGCCTCCTCTGGACAGATTCCCCTCCTAAAGCCTTAGGATTGGGAATTTGTCTAAATTCTTGCCCTACCTTTGGCAATCAGTAGTCAAAGCCAAGTCTCCTGGGCCCTTCTCAGGGCTGCTGCATGCCCAGAAATAACAAATACGCTGCCCAGCACCTTGCCTCATCCCCAACCGTTTAATGAACGCTGGAGCTGGACTAGGAAATTCCCGGTGTCAGCCCGGAGCGGCAGCAAGTGCTGCAGCTGCCTGCGATGAATTAGGGCTGGGAACGTCTGGCTGAGGATGCAGAGCACCTTCCAAGCTCTGTCAGCCTTCAGGGGCTCTGAGCTACTATCGCTATTAAGGGGAATTAAGGTACCCAAGTACCTTCCTTAACGTAGGCGTAGCCCACCGTGACTAATCCAAAACTCGTGTAGGTGGATGGGAAGAAAAACAGCAAAAAGCCACCTAAATCGACAGCGAGAAAGTCGATCTGGAATCAAAGCCTGTGGAGCAGCTGTGGGACCAGGGCGAGGGATTTCCAGTCGTTCCTGAGCTCGCTGGGTTTGGGCGCGTGATGGAAACGTCTCTGGTCTTAATCCCCGTTAATCCTTTGTGCTACTGGGTCAGAGCTCTGGAAATAACTGGGTTTTCTCCTTGTGTTGTGGCCGAATCAAAATTCGGCATCAGCTGCAGCAATCCCGTAAGAATCACAAAACGTGAGGATTTTCAGAATGGCTGAAACATCCTCAAATGGGGGCAGCGGCCGTGTTTCGAAGAAACGCGTATTAGGTGTGAGCAAAAGGCCTTTGTAAAAGCCACGTCTCTTCCCATCTGGTTCCCGGAGGCTGCGTAACAGCTACCAGATGCTCCTAAGCTAACGTGTATCCAAATGCGTAATATTGTTTGGTATTTACTGACAATTACCTTGGGGGTCTTAAAATTTAAATAATGGGAAGCTGCCCGGGTGTGAAAGAAGGGAATTTGGATGCTTGCTCAGTCTGGGGGGAAATACTTGAATTTTGGAGAACTTTGGAGCTGGTGCTTTACGCTTGGGTCTGAGTGAGGTCCTTGACCCCCAGGCTCAGCTATGGGAGCGCAAAGAGCAGTAAATCCGTTGAAGCCGATGGCTAAAAGCCATCAGCCATGTTCCCTGCCTGGCGTTTAGCGCAGATGCACCGATTTAACCTGCAAAACAGGTGCCGCAACATCCCGGTGGGGCTAAACGTGGGCTCAGACTGCGGAGCAGCCTGTTCCCGGGAGATTTTTGGCAGCCAGGAGGATGCTCGGGCTCACGGCCGCTGGCTGGGACCACGGGGGTGTAGAAGTTTTAGTCTCTTTCCACGTGGGTTTGGTTCCTCTTGGGTTCCTGCTGCCAGCCGTGGTGGGGGAAGGAGGAGCTGGCAGCCTGTCCCGGCCTCGCAGGTTGCGGGGCGTCCTCATAAGGCAGGATTGGGTCAAATTCCTTTTGTTTGGTAAATAAACACCTGCATCCAGGCTGCTGACCCACCGCTGCGCATTGAAGGCCACGAGCAGGGTGTCGCAAAATCAGGATTTAACCCCAATTCTGCAACCAAGTTCCTCCTTGTGCTCACGCAGGTGCCCACACCAAAACCCTCTTTATGTTTTTTTTTTATTTTCCCTTTTTACTCCAATTGCATCCGCCCCGTGGGCTGCGATGTATGGTAGAAGCTTTCTCTCTCTTTAGGGCTAAATCCCTGGGTGTTGGGGCTGGGGTTCGGGCAGCCGGGGCCGGCTCCGCTCCATTGTGCGGCGCGGCCGGGCTCTCCCGGCGACAAAGGGCCTCTCATCGCCGCCAGCCCTCGGAGATGCTGCTGGAATATAAATACTAACCCCCGTTCCGGCTCGCTTTCGCCCAGTCAGTCATTCCCCAGGCCAGATGGCTCCTCCTCAACTTCTCATATTTTACATACAAGTTAAAAAAGGAAAAAAAAAAAAAGAGCTGATTACAATCCCTGGTTGTGAGGACTTGCTTGTTTTGCTAAAGCAGCTGTTTAGATTATTTCTTTGGTTTTTTTGGTTGTTTCTTTTTTCCCCCCCCTTCGTGTGGGCTGTTTCTAGGCAAATTCCTTAAAAAGAAAAAAAAGCCTGGAGAAGCCACAAAGCACTGGGAAAGGTCAGGAGCAGACAAAGGCGGAGGGACGCGGCCGCACAGTGCTGCTCTTCTGGAATACTTAATACCCCCGCGCCCCCCAAACCCTCCCCGGGGCGGCGCGGGGTGCACGGGCAGGATGGGACCCGCGGCCCGGGAGCAGAGGCTGGAGGCCGAGCGCCGTTTCGGAGGTAACCGTGACCCCAAGCTGCAACATCTGCTTCCAGGCAGATTATTATTTTTTTTTATTATTATTTATTTCCTCTTCAATCCCCTTCTCGGGGGCGGTTTTGGATCCAGATGGGATCCCGCGTCTGTGGTTGGGAACCGGTTGCTGCCAGCGCACAGCCCCGTTGCGCCGTCCTGAAGGCAGAACAGCGACGTGCGACGCCTGCACCGCTCTGGCACTCGTATCACAGGCTTTGGGGCATTTTAAGGCAGAAATAACCACTTTAGCCTGTGTGCTGCAGCCCACAAGGTTCCCTCCAGGAGTCCTGCACGGAGCTGGAGCCCATCATAGAAGCATTCAACCTGGGTGCATGGGATGGGGCAGCCTTTGGGATCCCGGTCCTGGCACCAGGGACGGGGCAGCTTTTGGGATCCCGGTCCTGGCATACATGGTGGGGAAGCCTTTGGGATCCTGGTCCTGGCACCAGGGTTGTTGCAGCCTTTGGGATCCCGGTCCTGGCACCAGGGTTGTTGCAGCCTTTGGGATCCTGGTCCTGGCACCAGGGATGGGGCAGCCTTTGGGATCCTGGTCCTGACACCAGCGATGGGGCAGCCTTTGGGATCCTGGTCCTGGCACCAGGGATGGGGCAGCCTTTGGGATCCTGGTCCTGGCATACATGGTGGGGCAGCCTTTGGGATCCTGGTACTGGCACCAGGGATGGGGCAGCCTTTGGAATCCCGGTCCTGGCACCAGGGTTGTTGCAGCCTTTGGGATCCTGGTCCTGGCACCAGGGATGGGGCAGCCTTTGGGATCCTGGTCCTGACACCAGCGATGGGGCAGCCTTTGGGATCCTGGTCCTGGCACCAGGGATGGGGCAGCCTTTGGGATCCTGGTCCTGGCATACATGGTGGGGCAGCCTTTGGGAACCTGGTCCTGGCACCAGGGTCAGGCAGCCTTTGGGATCCTGGTCCTGGCACCAGGGATGGGGCAGCCTTTGGGATCCTGGTCCTGGCATCCAGGGTCAGGCAGCCTTTGGGATCCCGGTCCTGGCACCAGGGTTGTTGCAGCCTTTGGGATCCTGGTCCTGGCACCAGGGATGGGGCAGCCTTTGGGATCCTGGTCCTGGCACCAGCGATGGGGCAGCCTTTGGGATCCTGGTCCTGGCACCAGGGATGGGGCAGCCTTTGGGAACCTGGTCCTGGCACCAGGGTCAGGCAGCCTTTGGGATCCTGGTCCTGGCACCAGGGATGGGGCAGCCTTTGGGATCCTGGTCCTGGCACCAGGGATGGGGCAGCCTTTGGGATCCTGGTCCTGGCACCAGGGATGGGGCAGCCTTTGGGATCCTGGTCCTGACACCAGGGTTGGGGCAGCCTTTGGAATCCTGGTCCTGGCACCAGGGATGGGGCAGCCTTTGGGAACCTGATCCTGGGGTGCAACCTGGGTGCCAGAAACAGGGTGTCCTTTGGGAGCGGAGTCCCAGCCCCTGAACCAGGGGTTTGAGATGGAACATCCTTTGGGATCCCAGCCAAACTGGGACAAACTGGGTACCCGAGGTAGGGCATCCTTTGGGGGAACCGCAGTCCTGGCACCCGCTAAGGCGTGTCCCTTTGGGTCCCGGCGCCGGGGTGCCCCTGGGTGCCGGGGAGGGCTGTCCCCCGGGATCGCAGCCCCGCAGCCCCGCCCCGCCCCGCCCCGTCCGGCCCCGCCCCACCGAGGGGCGGCCCTACGGGGGGCGCCGGCTGCGGCGCGGAGCGGCGCGGAGCGGGGCCGGGTGAGTGCGGTGGGACCGGGCGTCCCCGTCCCCGTCCCCGTCCCCGCGGCTGAACCGCAGCCACCCCGGAGCCGGTCGGCAGTTGGTGGGCGGCGGGGGCTGCGCCCACCCTCGGCGGGGGGGGAAGGATCCGGCCCCCACGCCCCGGGGTGTCACCTGCACCCAACGAGCATCCTCGGCATCACGCTCTCTTTCGGGCTGGCTGTTCCCGCAGGCTGGAAGGGACCCACAAGCACCCGAGGGTCCCCGGTCGGGTCGCGACACCTTCTCTGCGGTCCCCATCGCACCCGGGGTGGAGACCCACCAGCTCCCTTCTCGTAGCCCACAACAAGCCGTTGGTGGCCCCCAGCTCTTCTCAGGAGGGTCTGATGTGCTGAGTGTGGCCAGTGGGTCCCCTCGCTTGTCCCCAGGCAAGCCGGCACCCCGATGGCAACACCCGCCGGTGATTCTGCCACCGCTCACCGCTCCCCTCCTTTCCCCTTCGCAGGACGGGGCTGAGCATTTGGGCTGGCGAACAATAGCAGCGCTGGAAAACAATGGAGCTGCTGCACCTTCACGCTTAGGGACGCCGGACGGATGCTCCGAAGAAATCCCGGCTCCAAAATAGCGCCTGGGCCAGAGCCACCACTGCAGCGGCTCGCGGGAGCCGTCCACTGAGCACCATCGGTCGAGCGAAGGATCTGCTGGAACAGGGTGAGAGCGCTCGATCGTATCCCACCGCTGAGCAGAGCAGCTCCGAGAGGCTCTCGGTGCCTGCAAGGGGGGAATTGTCACCTCCGGATGACGCTTTGCTACTGATTGCACAGGGATTGATGCAGCGTTGGGCTGGTTAAAAGCCGCCCTGGGCTGTGGGGAAGCGGCAGGGTTTGGGCAGGAGGGAGCATCGCGGCCTCCCCTGGGAGCGGGATATTCCCACAATCCCTCGCACGGCCGGGGGGAAACCTCGGCTGCGCCGAAACCGCGTCTCCCGCCGGAGCGGGGCGATGCCAAAGCGGCAGCAGGGGTGCTGCCAAAGCATCCGCGTGCCACGGGAGGGGACTGAGAAAGCAAAACCCCCCTGAAAAACCCTCCTTTCCTTTCAAGGGCAGGGAAGACCACCCCACTCCTGCTGAACACATGATCTCTGGGGGGGGGGGGGGTTCTCTTTTTTTTTTCTCTTTTTTTCTATTTTATTGGAGCTGCGCATCTCCCCGGGAGCTCGGCAAAAGTGAGCGCTCGTCCCCACTCCATGCGAGGAGCTGCGAGCGTGGCCAGGCTCCCCCTGCAGCGCAGGGCAGGTGGGGCTGTAGGGATGCGGGGAAGGGTCTTAGGAAGGTTATTTTTCGGGGGTGGGATAAGTCTGGGGTCCATCAGGCCTGAATGCGACCGTGGGAGCGGCTGCTGGCTCACGCTGGAAGGCAGAGAGGGCTGAAATCCTCCTGCCACGTGTGCAGGGGGAATTGATTTGATCTGATTTGTGGTTTTTTTTTTAAAAAGCGCTTTGGGAGACAGCAGCGAAACCTCAGCCTGCGCCGGGTGCAAAGGAAACACGTCAGCCTGGAGTGGGGAAACTGAGGCAGGGGGGTGCCGGGAAGTGAAGACGGTGCTGAGCTGCCGAGGTTGAGCAACTGATTGGGCAATTTGCACGTTGCCAATCCTTTTATTTTGGCGATTTCCAGCCTTTCGCCAAAGGTGTGGCAGAAAAACAGGGGGGCAGTGGCAACTGGTCTCCGTTTGGGGATCTCCAGGCGGCCACCGCTCCCTTCCACCCACAGCCTGGTGCTCTCGAGACCCAAAAAAGGAAGAACTTACCCCTTTCCTTGCTTGCTCGGAAGGGGATGTGATGACGGAGGCGAAGGTGGCAGCGCCGGGGCGGTAAACAGGAAACCGGGCTCCTCAGCGCAGGGAGATGAACCTGCATTTCGGGGTTCCCCTTCCATCTCAAAATGAGTCTCTTTTTTTTGGCTGGAGCTCACCCCCACGTCCCCTCCGAGGGTACCGGGGCTTTGGCCCTTCCTATCGCCGCGATGCCACGGAGCGAAACTCCCCGCGACACCAAAGGCTCCACCCCGGGCTGCGCTGCTGGAGGGGTTTGGGGTTTTTTCAGCCACTTTGGTATTTTTTGGCAACGTTTTTTGCATGGGCCAAGCAAAGCAGCCGTGTGGGTTCATCCTCCCTCCGCCCAGCAGCGTCTTAGCAGTGACTTCCCCAGCGCTTCTCCATCCGCTCCCGGCGCCCGCCCACAAGCGAGGTGCTTATTTCTGGCTGTTTCTGTATCTCGCAGCTGGTGACCCGCAAATTCGGGTCCCCGCTGCAGCAGGTGCCGTGCAGCCACCGCGCTGACATCTATCCCAAAGCCACAAACCCGGCTGCAAAATCCCCTCCCGATATCACTTTTGAGGGATAAAGAGGATTATTATTAGGTTTATTCCCTGGGGGAGGAGGGATGGGTGCGGGAGAGGTGGCTGCCGGCTGCGGGAGGAGGGTTGATGCCGGGGTTTTGCCGGGATGCTCGCGCGGCTCCTCAGGAAACCCGAAGCTTTGTCAGCTTTTCCGTTGCGACGTGCTGTTTTTCGGCGGCGGGTTTCTCTTCTGCTTTCTCCTGGAGCCCCGGGGCCGGGCCGGCTTCCTGCCCTTCCCTGCCTCCTCCCGCCTGCCGGAGCGCCCGCTTTGCTGCTTTTGGAACCTCTTCTGCGGTCTGAAGCAGGACGCAGAATATTTTTCCTGTTGTATGTAATTTATTTACTAGAATATATCCCGGCGCATTGGGGTAAGAAGCGGGGATTGCCACTGGGCTGAGGTTTTGGGGGGGGGGGGGGGGGGGGGCAAGTCCATTCTCCGACACAGGTTTTACCGCATGGCCTTGGTTGAGTCATTTATCTGCCTGGGTGGCGGTGTAGTTTTTTTGGTTTTAGGCAGGAAAATGGGTTTGTTTCCCAGGGGACTGGGAGGAAGCACATGGGGATGTGGGAGGTGGAAGAACAGAGCAGTTTGTGGATCTTTTCTTGCCTCGGTCTCCCTGTCTGGACAAGGGAAGGGAGGGGAGACACCCCGGAAAAATGAAAGCCGGTGTGTAGGAGGGTTTGCACAAACCCCCGAGGAAAAGCACGACTTGGGAAATCCTTTCTTACTGCTCAGAACCTCCCCGTTGCACTTCAAGGTCTGATTTCCAACGTGCTGCGAGCCCAGGAGCGACCCCGAGGGCTTCACCCTAAATCGCGTTTCAATTCCGCTTCGTAGCATCCAAAAAACCACTCCCACACTTTAAGCCGGGGCCACTCCAAAGGTGGGATTTTTGGGGGACTTTCCAAGATTTTGCATGAGAGAGACGGAGGTGTTTTGACACTGGAGGGAACGCACCAAAACCCAACCGGTATCATAAATGAAAAGGTAAAGGAACCAGCCCAGCGTCTCTCGCTGCTGGGGAAGGTCGGCCCTTGTGCCCGCTGCCCGGGGTCGGGGCGGCACGAGGAAGCATCATCCAGCCCTGCGTGGCTGGAGCTTCGGAGCAAAACCTTAGTCAAATAAATGGGGAAAAGGAGCAAATCCTGCTTATAACCCTTCCACCTCCCAGCGTTGCATCGGGGCGGTCCGTGGGTGCTCGAAATGCAAATGTTGGCGTAAGCGTATCTCTGCCGGTATTAAATTTTCAGTGAGTTTACAACGCTTCTCTCCTTATCTGATTTTCCCTCCATCGGTTTTCCGGGAGGAGCCGCCTCAGACTTCACCCGCGGCTGCATCCCCCGGGGCCTTTTCCCAAGAGCTCTTCCAAAATCCAAGCCAGTTTCCTTTTTCCCCCCCCCCTTTATCCAGGGATGCGCTAACGGGGCGGTTCACGCCGGTGCTTTTCTCTCCTCCCTCTTTGCAATTCAGCTCCCATGAAAGAAGAGCGGGAGGATGGATTACGGCGGCTGCGAGTACCTGGTCCCCTGTGGAAAAGACAAATACATCTCCAAGTAAGATGCTCGGCGGGGCTGTAACGCGGAAGTACGGTGGGTGCTGGAGGCTGGGGAGTTATTTGCAATATTCCCGGGTTTTTTTGCCAGGAGGAGGGGAGTGACCCTGGGTTTTAACTCATTTAACCTATTGGATTCGGAAAGCAAAAGCCATTCTGGGCCAAGAAACAGCAATTTCTTCTAAAAGAGAAAGTGGTGGTGTTGGGATTTTGAGATTTTTTTTTCTTAGGAGCGTGGCCAAACGCTCTATAAACTTTCATGAAATACAGGTTTTGCTGAAAAGGGGCCTGATCAGTAATTGGTCTTTTATGATTTGGTAAAGAAGTGGAATGATTCCTAAGTGGCAAGGAAGATTTCGGAGGAGATAAAGCATATACGCGATATATTTTTTCCCCCCTTTTTTCTTTCACATGACCCAAATCTCTGTGATTTAATGCTTCTTTACACTAGTCTGATGGTGCCGAGCATCCTTAAACTCAGTCAGCCAGCGGAATTAATGACAGCTTTATGAATTAATGCCCGAGGCATCGCTTCCCCGTGATTCACAGCTGTGCTTAGACATCCTGGGTCAGTTTATTTTTATTTATTTTTTTTTAAATTTTTTTTTAAATTTATTTTTTAATTTTTTGTATTATTTTCATTTTTATTTTTATTTTTCAACTGGAGCGGGGCTCAGACTTTTAATTTGAGCTGGAGGTCAGGGTCCGGAGCGACGAGCCGCCGTGATAAACTCGCCTGTGATAACTTGTGACTCCAGCATGACCCAAGGGCTTGGGCCCTCCAAAAATCCCCTTGTTTTTCAGCCTTGTGACCGACTCCACCAAGGTCTGACGGGTTTTCTTACGTCTTTTTGCAAGGTTTATGGAGGGCACGGTTGCGGAGGAGCTCGTCCCCCTACTCATGGTTGTAAAGGGCAACGCCTGGTTGAACTCGTAGCAGATGTGCTCAACAAGGGAGGGACAGATGCAGCAAATAGCCTCATTTGGGGCAAATTAGGGTGTTTTGGGTCCCCCAGCGGTGCAGCAGGTTAATTGCCCAGCCTGACCCTGGGAAGCAACTCCTGCTTTCCCCCAGATCCCCAAAATTTTGCCCTGCCCGGGGGAACCAGGCTCAGGGGGTGCCACGCCGGGTACCGAGCGGTGCCTGCAGCGTCCCCCCTCACTCCTGCAAACCTCTTCTCAGCACCTTTCCCATTTTTTTTCCCCAGAAATGAGCTTCTCTTACACTTGAAGACGTACAACATCTACTACGAAGGGCAAAATTTACAGCTGCGGCACCGGGAGGTAAGAAACCCCCGGGGGAGGCACCCAGCTTGTCCCCGGCAGGAGAGGAAACAACGAAGGAATCGGGTTTAATTCAGATTTATGAGGTCCAAAAAAAAAAAAAAAAAAAGCCTTTTAGTAATATTCATGGCTGTTCGTGTTGGGGATATTGAGCTGCCGGTCTCTGGCGCAGGAGGAAGGCGAGCTCATCGTGGAGGGGCTGCTGAACATCTCCTGGGGCTTGCGCCGCCCCATCCGCCTGCAGATGCAGGACGACAACCAGCGCATCCGCCCGCCGCCCTCCTCCTCCTCCTGGCACTCGGGCTGCAACCTGGGAGCCCACGGGTGAGTGGAGGGAAAAGAAGACACGCACACCCCCCCCCCCTCCACCCCCCCCACACCCCTTCACCCCCTTCCCCCACAACAGGGCAGCGTTTGCAACCCCAGCTGCCTTGTCTGGCTCCCTGGGTTTTTTCCGACGTGCAACACCCTGAAGAAGCCCAGCCTGAAATAAAGTAGCTCGGTTTCACTTGGCCAAGCCCCCCACTTCGGCAAACCCCCCCTTTTCGCAAAGACCCTCCTGTTCCGCAACCCCTGCCCCTTTTACAAACCTCCTTTTGCATAAATTCTGTGATTTGTATTGCAAATAACCTGCGCTGCAGCCCTGCGGGGATGGTCATCTGCCCAATCCCCAGGGATTGGGAATCACAGAATGGTTTGGGTGGGAAGGGACCTTAAAGGCCACCCAGTGCCACCCCCTGCCCTGGGCAGGGTCACCTCCCACCACACCAGGTTGCTCCGAGCCCCGTCCAACCTGGCCTTGAACCCCTCCAGGGATGGGGCAGCCACAGCTTCTCTGGGCAACCTGGGCCAGGGGCTCACCCCCCTCACAGCAAACAATTTCTTCCCCAGATCTCACCTAAATCTCCCCTCTCTCAGTTTAAACCCATTCCTCCTCATCCCATGGCTCCCCTCCCTGATCCAGAGTCCCTCCCCAGCTTTCCTGGAGCCCCTTTAGGGACTGGAAGGGGCTCCAAGGTCTCCCCGGAGCCTTCTCTTCTCCAGGCTGCTTCCCATCCTGGAAAGAGCAATGTTGGGGCTCGGAGGGGAAATGATCCTGGTTACCGTTCCCTCTGCAGCTGCACGCTAACAGCGCACCCATCTCTTGTTTTATTTGTTATTGCCAGGTCCGTGCTGAAGCCCAGCACTTTGCCGGACATCCAGGTTACGGATGCAGAGGCCACACCGAACGCGGAGACTCCCAGGAGCGGCACAGGTGAGCAAGGCTCGGATCCGGTTGGATTTGGCCGGACAGTTGGGAGCAGCTGCCCTATGCTCCAGTTTGATTTGAGAAAAATAAAAAACAGCCTTTTTTTTTCTCTAGAAATCAGTGTCTCTCTCGCTGCAGGTTACTTAAAGCCATTTCCAAAGTGCCTGCATTTAATTTATTTAATTGCAGCAAGAAAGTCTTAGCCCCGATGGCCCGAGACCCTTCCGAAGGGTTTTAGCTTGGGGAAGGGGCCGCGGTGGGACGTGGTGAAGAGGAACTTGGAAAGAAACAGGGGGATGGAGCAAAGAGCCTCGTGGGATCGTAGGGAAAAGGATGTCGGCACTTCCCCTTCCCGGCGGCTCCACTTTTAGGGAAGAAGAATGGGTTGGGAAGTGCCGTTGCCATGGGGAAGTCAACAATTCTGCAAAGTTTTTTTCCCCTCCCTGGTTTTTCCTCTGTAGAGAGGGGGAAGAGCTCGTCAGCCCCGGCGCTTCATTAACCCCTTCTTTTGAGCAGGAGGCAGCGATGAACGGGACACGAGCTGTCCCACTGGCAGTTCCCACTGGAAAAGCCCGCTTTATGCATTTTTCTCATTCGACTGGGGCATTTTGCAGATGTTCTTAGCTTTTGGGGGGTTTTTTTGGATGCTTTTATGGAAATATGCCCTGGAGGCAGAGAAGAACCAGCTGATCCTTTGGGCTTCCGGATGCTCCTCCCCTTCCTGGCTCGGGGAGGAGCTGAGCACTTGCAAAACTCATTGATCCATGAAACCCTTTGCCCCATCCTTGCTCCTCCAGCTTTTCCTCTGTCTCTTTTTGATCTCCCCATGCATGACACTTTTATTTACCCCCTTAATTAAAGCTTGGCCGGGCGATATCCGCAACTCGTCGCGCCACAGAAATAACCCGGCGGCTCTTTCAGCCAGCCGTATGATGTTAATCCTCTGCCAGCGCGTAAGAAAGAAGTCTTTGATTATATTTTGCTCCAAAAGCCTGTAAAAATCAGTGCGTAGCGTGCGTGCGCGGCCCCTCGTGGGTGCTCAGTCACCGGGGCCCGCGGTGCAGCTGGAGCGGCGCGCAGCAGAGATTTTTTTCTCGCTGCCGACATGCTTTGAATTAAAACATCCACGCTGGAGCCCGAGAGGTTCATTAAAAATGGATGAAGAGCTAGTTTATAATAATCTGGACCCAGGCCAGTTGTCACGCAGAGATCTCAAGCGCTGGCCTCGTTTTCCGGTTCTCATTAAAGGAAAGGAGGAAAAAAAAAAAAAATTATGGAAAGGCGAGTAAAGATGCTCGAGTCCCAGGAGAAGAGGCTTTATCCAGGTAGCAGCCTGGATTTATGCAGTTAATTCTGAATTAATAAGCCTCCTTAAGGAGCTTGGGGAGAATAAACCAGTAGCTGATGTGGTGTAAACTGATGGGTTAAACCTGTCCTGGGAAGTTTGTAGGGATGGGGGTTTCTGGGATGGGGAATTCTGCATCCGTGAGGGGATTCCCAGGAGCTACTTTGCAGCTGGGATAGGACCCTGGGGGGTTCTTGCTCAGCCCCGTCCTCCCACCGGGTCTTTTCCAGCCGCCAAGTCGCAGCCGGAGGAGACGCCGCAGCTGATGCGGACGCGGAGCGACGTGGGCGTCCGGCGCCGGGGCAGCGCCCGCACCCCCAGCGAGCAGCGCCGCATCCGCCGCCACCGCTTCTCCATCAACGGGCACTTCTACAACCACAAGGTGAGCCCCCAGCGCCCCAAGACCTCTCCCCACAGATGGGGGGGGGAAATCCCGGTTTAACTGGACTTTGCGCCCCGTAGACATCCGTGTTCACGCCGGCGTACGGCTCCGTCACCAACGTCCGGATAAACAGCACGATGACGACCCCCCAGGTCCTTAAACTGCTGCTCAATAAATTCAAGGTAGGTTCGATATCCCCCCCCCGCAACTCCTGTGTTGCTCTGCACAGAGAATTTATATCTCATGGATATAAAATGCAACGGCGGAGCGAAATAATGTTTTTTTTTTTTTTTTTAATTGCTGGGAAGGCCGAGGGTAGAAGCGTGGACTTTAATAGTGCTTTATGTCTCTGTTCAGATTGAAAACTCCGCGGAGGAGTTTGCGCTGTACATCGTCCACACCAGCGGAGGTGAGTCTGCCGAAAACCCCCTCCCCGGCACAGCCGGCACGTCGGTCGTGGCAAAGCCCCGCCGTCCGCCGGGCCGACCGCCGGTGCTTTTGGCGTTGCAGAGAAGCAGAAGCTGCGAGCCAGCGATTACCCCCTGATCGCCCGCATCCTGCAGGGCCCCTGCGAGCAGGTCTCCAAGGTCTTCCTCATGGAGAAGGACCAGGTGGAAGAAGTCACCTACGACGTGAGTTTCCCGGCGCGGGATGCTCGGCGCTTTCGGATGGGCTCAAGAATGCAGCTGGGGCTGGAAAACCGGGGGGACGTCTCCGTGCTGGGGATGCAGGAATTGCTTTGCTTTGCTCCTGCGTCTCCCCATGAAAACTCCCCATCCCGCGGGGAAAACCTTGGTTTGTGCTTAAAGAGCAGCTTTAAACTCCAACCGAGAGCAAATGCCCCCCCAGCCCTATTTTGCCATCCCGGATCTGAGCGCAGAAGAGCAATTGCAGCGCGGCCTTTGGTGCAACTGATATTTTTTCCAGCCGGAGAAAGGGCTGCGGATGGGGAACGGCTCGTTCGTGCCATCTGCCGGCTCCCTCCTGCCCCGGCGCTGCTCTGCACTTCAATCCGAGCACAAATGAGGCACTTTGGGGGCATATTTGAGCTTAAACAGCACCCAGTGACGCGTTGGGGGCGCGCAGGGCTCTCCGTATGAAGGAGCCAAGTCTTGCAGCCAGTGGATAAAATAAAATAAACCTTAGGTGGAGGGGTTTTTTTTCCCAATTAGCCAGCACTCATTTGCACGAGCTGACGTTCATGCCGTGCAGAGGAAACGTGGTTTCTTTTAGTGTTTGTTGCAAAAGTTGTGGGGGTTCTTGATTTCCCCAGTTAAATCTGGGGAGAGGATGCGGCGAGGTCGCCTTCAGCCACGCGGGGTTGGCGCATCGCCCTCTTCATCACCCGGACTGGCATTTCTCTCCCACCCAGGTTGCTCAATACATCAAATTCGAGATGCCCGTCCTCAGGAGCTTCATCCAGAAGCTGGAGGAAGAGGAGGATCGTGAAGTGAAGAAGCTCATGCGCAAGTACGCCGGGCTGTGCCATTGAAGGGAGATGCTGGGAGTTAACAACATTGTCGGGGGCTTATTTCAGAGAATCCCAGAGTGGCTGGGGTGGGAAGGGACCTCTGGAGATCACCCAGTCCCACCCCCGGCCAGAGCAGGGTCACCCAGAGCAGGTGGCACAGGAACGCGTCCAGGCGGGGTTGGGATGTCTCCAGAGACGGAGACTCCCCCACCTCTCTGGGCAGCCTGTGCCAGGGCTCTGCCACCCTCACGGGAAAGAAGTTCCTCCTTGTGTTGAGATGGAACTTCCCATGGTCAAGTTTGTGCCCGTTACCCCTTGTCCTGTCCCCGGGCACCACTGAGAAGAGCCTGGCCTCGTCCTCCTGACACCCCCCTTGAAGTATTTACCAGCGTTGATAAGATCCCCCCTCAGTCGTCTTTTTTCCAGACTGAAGAGACCCAAATCCCTCAGCCTTTCTCCATCAGAGAGATGTTCCATCCCCTCAGCATCTTGGAGGCCCTTTGCTGTCCCCTCTCCAGCAGTTCCCTGTCCTTCTGGAACCGGGGAGCCCAGAACTGGACCCAGTGCTCCAGGTGCGGCCTCCCCAGGGCAGAGCAGAGGGGGAGGATGAACCTCCCTCCACCTGCTGGCCACGCTCTTCCTGATGCCCCCCAGGATGCCATTGGCCTTCTTGGCCACCAGGGCCCATCGCTGGCTCATGGCCATCCCGTTGTCCCCCAGGACTCCCAGGTCTCTTCCCACAGAGCTGCTCTCCAGCAGGTCACCCCCAACCTGTCCTGGTGCAGGGGTTACTCCTCCCCAGGGGCAGCACCCTACACTTGCCCTTGTTGAATTCCAGAAGGTTTCTCTCCGCCCAGCTCTCCGGCCTGTCCAGGTCTCTCTGGATGGCGGCACGGCCTTCTGGTGTGTCAGCCACCCCCCCAAGCTTTGTGTCACCGCTAAACCTGCCGAGGGGACACTCTGTCCCTCCATCCAGGTCATTGATGAATCTATATTTTGGTGCCGCAAATTCATTTGCGCAGCCCTGTGTCCCTAATGCATGCCTGAGCCCTTGGGTTTTGCGTTGTTCCAGGGTTTTCTTGGCAGTTTGGGTTAAAGCCCAGCTTGACACCGCTAAAATCCTCTTTTCCTTGTCCTCCGCCTCTCCAGATACTCCATCCTCCGGCTGATGATCGAGCAAAGGCTGGAGGAGATTTCCGAAGGTCCGACGGCGATGTGAAACGCTTCGCCAGCGCCCTGGCTCCGGGTTGCGTCGCACGAAGAGGTGTTTGCCCGCAGGACATACCCTACCGAATCCCAAACTCCCGACATTCCCAGAGCGCTCCTGGAATCCGCCTGGATCACCCCGGCTCTGAGCCAACCCATCATCTGCGCAGCATCCTCGGGGGGTTCCTCCTCCACAAATGGGGGTTTTCCCAGCAAGGCTCTGGCCGGTGGCAGCTTCGGCCAAAACCTCAAATCCTTGGAAATAACAGGGAAAAAACCAACAATAACAATAACAAAAAAGGAAATCCATGAGCAGGGCGAAGCCACTGAGGACAGGGACAAGCGAGGGCTGCGAGCGTTCGGGAGCAAGAATTTGGGGCTCAGTTTGAAGATGCTTCAACGCTGCCCACACGTGGCTCCCAGTGGAGGATCCGCTGCTCGGTGGCAAGAGAGCACAAATAATTCCTCTTTTTTTTTTTTTTTAAAAAAAAAAAAAAAAAGCACATTTCTATTGCAATAATTCGCAGGTGACGGGAAGCTTTTGTAAATCGATAAGGGTCTGCTGAGAACGGGGAGGTCTGTAACGCTTTTGCTGCCGACAGCAAACCTGGGGACTGACGGTTGGATTTGCAGCGGAAGAGTAAATCGCTTTTTTCCAGCGCATTCCCTTAACCTGCATCTGGTCGCGTAACCCCCTCTGCCCCCCTTCCCACTTTCTAATTTGCACTAATTTTAGGGATTTTTTTTAAAAAAAAAAAAATGAAGTCAAACCTCTCTGGTAGCTGTAACATGCCAAATAGCGCTCGCAGGAATAGTTGGCGGCACTGAGCATCTCTCGAGGGATGCTGTAGGGAAAGTGGGGGGGAAACAGGAGGAGGGGGAGGCAAAAATAAGGAGGGTTTTAATTTGCAAATTGGTTTTGCAGCGGTGCCGGCACATTGTCCCGGTGAAACCGGGACCGGGACCGGCTCCATTATCACCATCACACCTGGAAAAGCCTCTCTCCTCCCAGGCTGAACCAGCAATATCGATTTTATACCTCGATGTGAACTAAAACTCTGACTTTCTCCCTCCCTTGAGTTTTTGCGATGTATCTTTGTAATTTTGTTATTTTATTTTAATGGTACCTTTTCCACCTTTAACACGTGTTAGGGAAAGTATTGTACAGCGAGAGAAGCTTTTTATGTATTTGAAGGATGACTGTGGCATTGCTTCGTTGATTAACAAGAAAACAAAACATGTAGCAGTTTAACACAGAATGAAACCCCCCGCGTTAGAGCCTGGTTTGTTCAAAATAAAGCACTTTGCGGGTGGAAACGCTACTGAAGTGGGCTCCGCGGGGGCTGAGATGAGGGAGAAGAGCAAAACCTGCCTGAATCCCGGCGGAGAAATTTCCCAAGGAGAAATTTGTGATTCATGGAGCAGGGTCGAGTTGGAGGCCTGTAACCAGTGGTGTCCCCAGGGGTCAATCCTTGGACCGGTATTGTTTAACGTATTCATCAATGACCTGGACGAGGGGACAGAGCGTACGCTCAGCAAGTTTGCTGATGATCCCCAACTGGGAGGGGTGGCTGACACCCCACAGGGCCGTGCTGCCATCCAGCGTGACCTGGCCAGGCTGGAGAGCTGGGCAGAGAAGAACCTCATGAGGTTCAACAAGGACAAGCGTAGGGTCCTGCAGCTGGGGAGGAAGAATGTCAGGCACCAGTATAGGTTAGGGGGGGACCTGCTGGGAAGCAGCTCTGAAGAAAAGGATCTGGGGGTCTTGGTAGACAGTAAATTATCCATGAGCCAGCAATGTGCCCTTGTCACCACGAAGGCCAACGGAATTCTGGGCTGCATAGGGAAGAGTGTGGCCAGCAGGTCAAGGGAGGTCATCCTCCGCCTCTACTCTGCACTGGTGAGGCCACAACTGGAATCCTGTGTCCAGTTCTGGGCTCCCCAGTTCAACAGAGACAGGGAACTGCTGGAGAGAGTCCAACGGAGGGCAACAAAGATGATGGAGGGATTGGAGCATCTCCCTTATGAGGAAAGGCTGGGAGAGCTGGGACTCTTCAGCCTGGAGAAGAGAAAGCTGTTATTAATGTTATTAATGTTGACAAGTATCTAAAGGGTGGGTTGAAGGAGGATGGAGCCAGACTGTTCAGTGGTTCCCAGCGACAGGACGAGGGGGAACAGGCACAAGCTGGAACATAGGAAGTCCCGATCAAATATGAGGAAAAACTTTATGGTGAGGGTGACGGAGCACTGGAACGGAACAGGCTGCCCAGGGAGGGTGTGGAGACCCTTCTCTGGAGACTTTCAAGACCCGCCTGGGTGGAGTCCTGAGTGATGTGCTCTGGGCAATCCTGCTCTAGCAGGGGAGTGGGACTAGATGATCTCTAGAGGTCCCTTCCAACTCTGAAAAAAAATTCCGTAAAAAAATTCTGTAAAAAAATGCTCCTGCCCTGCAGTTTTGGAGACTCACGATTAAATTGCTGGTGGATTTTTTGGGGCTGTTGTAGGGTTTATCCAGCCCTGAAAGACTGTTTATCCCCGTGGTCGGCAGGCTCCATCCTCTCGATATTTCCCTTCCAGAAGGTAAAACTCACCTCTGGAGGAAAACCTCTGCCTTGCTT
Organism: Alca torda; assembly: GCA_008658365.1. Taxonomy (NCBI): domain Eukaryota; kingdom Metazoa; phylum Chordata; class Aves; order Charadriiformes; family Alcidae; genus Alca; species Alca torda. Next base: position 1,208,148 of record CM018097.1, read on the forward strand.
CGCCTTGTTCTAAACACGTCGAGTTTTTAAACCTGATATATTCAGGTTTTTCAGCCTCCTCGAGGCTGAACTCCGCATCCCCGAGGTTATCCCAGCCACGCCGGCCCCGTGTTATCCAGCCCATTGAAGCCCATTTATCCCTCCCCGCGCAGGAGGGGGATACGAGTGACGTTGGCTCCGCGTATCGAAGCTTTATCCGCCGGGAAAAGTCCGATGTGAGTCGAGCCCGGCGGGCACAGACGGGAAGAGCCATCGCCGGCACGGCCCCGGCTGCACGGGTAAGGGCGGCATCCTCAACATGGAGTTGAGGGATAAAAAGAGAAGGAATTGGGTAGATAGCAAGGGGAAAAGTGTTATTTTTTTGGAAAACACCTGAGCTGGGGGTTGGGACGGGGAGAGGAGCCCAGGGAGGCACCGCACCCTCCCCAGCCACTTCGGCACCGGGGTTTTCCCCAGGTTGTGATCCATGAGCTTGGATGCTGTCGGGGAAATAAAGAGGGGGGAAAAAATAAGAACGAAAACATCCCCGCGTCTTAATTTTTAAGGGGCTTGCCACCTGGATTTTTGGCATTTCCAGCAGTGGTGATGCAGCTGCAAACAGCTGGAAGGGGGACGCGTCTTTCTCCAGGCTTTTCTTAAAATAAACCATGTTAGTCGGAGGAGCAGGGCAGCGAAACGAGGCAAATTAAATTAATCAAACCCTAATACTTTTTTTTCAAAGCGCTGGGTTTTGAAGTGCGGGGGTGTGTGTGTTGGGGGGGGGGGGTCAGGCCTGGCACCTTCTCGCAGGGGCCATGGGAAGAAAATGCTGACACAGGGATGCTGCGGCCGGAGCGGGCGGCCAGGGGGGCTCTGCTTTTTCAAAAGGCTTTTGTCAACACAGCTCCTGCTATTTTTGGGACGATTTTGGGGCCGCGATGGCTCAGCAGCTTCGGTACAATGAGGCTGTTTGCTCAGCCACAGGGTGGGGTACAGGGTGGGGGGGGGAATTGCCCCGTGATGCTCCGGTGCTTTTCAGCGGGGTGGAAAAATTAAGGTGCGACGTCGCTGGGGAAATTGGGAGCGTTTGCACGGCATCGTGCCAGCAAATATATTAAATTATATATATTGAATACGGTAAATGTATTCAATAATACATTAAATATATTAAATATGTTAAATTATTAACTATTCTAAATGTAGGTTGGCCCAAGCCAACCCATACGGTGCACGGAGCCGGGATCCCTGCGCTCATCGTCCCTCCTTGTGCCCCTTTCGCAGGTCGGGCAGGATGAGGCCCCGCGACGCCTGGTGCTGGGTGGCCATGCTGCTACTCGCCCTCTTCAGCGACATCGCCGGCGGCCGCCGCGGTGGCGGCGGGAGAACCGGCGGGCGAGGAGGCGGCGGTGGCGGCGGGGGGCTGCGCGGGGGCTTTCGGGCCGTCTCCCGCAGCGGCGGCACCCCCGGCCGTGGCTCGAAGGTGGCGGGGGCCATCGCGGCCGGCGCTGCTGCGGGGTACGGCATGGGGCTTTTGGGGCGCCCGCGGCCGTCCCGCCTGGGTCACGGCATCCCAGCAGCCCGGCAGCCCCCGCCGGCGGGTGGCTTCCATGCCCCAAGTTGGCCGGACATGGGTGTCAAGCGGGGACCCCGCAGCCGAGCCCCTGGGGACCAGCGCGGTGGCATCGGCCCTGCTTTGCTGCTGGCACCCGCCGTCTGCTTCTTCAGCCATGGGCTGCAGCGCTGAGCACGGGGAGGGGACCCCGGTGACCCCCGGCTGGCCGAGCCCACCGGGATTTCTTAGTGGATGACTTTCCTGGGAGATTAGATGTGGCTTGGGGAGGTGGAAGAGATGCTTCGACGCTGCCTCGGTTTCCCCTGGCCCCGGCGTGACAGGACCCTGGGCCAGCAGCCGGAGCTGGGCAGCCGTCCCCGTGCTCGTGGGGCCAGCCGGGAGCCGTCCGCGTCCTGCTGACCCCATCTGCAGAGAGCACGTAGGTGAGCAAATCCAGCCCCGCGAGGATGTGTGGATACCTGCACCCGGAGAGATGCTGGATCAGCCCCGCCAGCACTCGGTTCTAGTTTCCCATTGCACAGCTTTACCAAAAAACGCTCCTTTCCCCCCAAAAGAGCGCTGGGACTCCACTGGGGGGAATGCGGGGCTTGAAAACGGACCCCTCCGCCTTGCAATAAAGTTTGGCCTTGAGACATTCTCTCTTTTTTTTAACCAAATCCAGTGTGTTTAGCACCAGCCGCAACCTGAGGAACCGCCGCATCCCCAAGGGATGCTGCAGGGGGATGAGCGTGGTGCTCGGGGACAAACTCCCCCGTGTCCCATCTCTCTGGCTTTGATATGATCAACCAAGTCCCAGTCTTTAGCATCCCCAGCCCAAAATGCACCCAGCTGTGGGACTGACCCTCCCTCCGGTGCTTCGTGTTTGGCAGAGAGGATGCAAGTCTTTCCTGGGAAGAGCTGAAGAGGAGCGGGGAAGGATGCTTTCCCCTCCGGCATCAGCGTTTTCTTCTCTAGTCCCTGTCTTGGGTGATTAAACCTTCCCTAAAACCTGGCTCAGCTGCAGCAGCTGGGAGCAAAGGAAATAAAAAGGCGCCCAGCAAAATATTGGGGATCCCCAAAAAAACCCTGCGGGCAGCTGCAATCACCGTCCTCCAGCAGGCAAATCCTTCACCCAAGCATTTTTGAGCCTGGATATCTGTCAGTGGGCCGCCTCCCTTTGAAATGAGTGGGTTTTTCGGGGTATGAATATCCTCACCACCTCCCCAGGAGAGCTGCTGAGTTGGGTCTCGCCTCTCTCGGGGGCTGGAAGGAGCCCTGGCTGATGTACGTTGAATTTCTGGGCTTTTTTACAAAAGTTACTTAAATTTTACAGAAGTCGTTTGGCTCCTGAGGGATTTAATAGTGTTCTGGAGCCGGCAGGCATAGGATGCTCCCTGGCTTAGGGACAGCTTTTAGGTTGAACAAATACAACCATTCCTATAATGCAGAGCGAGGGGTTATTTTTTTTTTTTTTAATTTGCTTGTTTAAAACAAACAGTAAACCCAGCAGAAACTCCAGCCCCAGCTCAAATTTACATTTTTCCAGCATATATTTTGCATCCAGACCTGTTCTGAGGTCTGGGCCCCGTCAGGAACATCCTCCGCTCCCAGCCCTAATTTGCATCCTGAGCTCGGCAACGCCGCAGGGATGATCCCGCCCTTCCCACATCACATTCCCGATTTTTTTTTCCTTGCTTTTTCCCCTCCCGCCAACATGGAATGCATGGGGCCATGCTCCGATCCCCCCCCTCCCAATTTAATTTCCAGCCCTTGCAAAGGGCTGCGCTGCAGGGAAAGGCCTCAGAAGTGATTAACGTCTCAGTTAATCACCTTGTGCTGGGGGCGTTGGGGGTTGCGTGGGAACGGGGCTGCTCTTGATGCCGAGATCCTTTGGAAATGGTTTTTTTCCTAAGCTGGAGGCAAAGTCAAGGTGTTTTTCTTGCCTCCAGCACAGCCGGCTGCAAATTTCCCTAATTTCGGAGGGTTTTGGGGCGTGTGAAACCGTCCCCAGGGCTGATCCTGGAGCCGGGGCTGGGCTCCGACGGGAGATGGTGCTGTTCGCTCGGCGATGCGGCTCCTCTCATCCCCCCACTGCATCGCTGCATGGACAAAATCACGCTCGGATCAGCTTTGGGCACTTGCTTTGTATTTTATGCCTCCAAATGAGACAATTTCTCCACCAGCTTTCCGCAAACCGTCCAGCCGGGCACCAAAAATTCTCTTTTTGCGAATTTTCTCTCTCTTTTCTCTCCAGGCAAGAAAAATATCTTCTGCCTGTATGGGGGATGCTTACTTATGGAGGTGGGGGCTGCTTATTTATGGGGATGGAAGATGCTTATTGACGGGGATGGGTGATGCAAAGCGCCACGGGACAGGCAATTTGAAGAAAAGCATAAAAAAACAACCCCCCAAATGATTACATTTGTACTTTGGGGTGTATTTATTATCAGCCTGGTAAATCAGAAACGCTTCCTGTCCCCGCTTGGCAGCAAAGGTCCTGCCCGCCCAGCAGGATCTGGAGTATTTAGGGAATTAATTCAGAGCAATTAATTTATTTAGTTCAACACATCACTCCTAGGGGCCGAGCGGGCTCCAGGGTTATGGGATCCGTGTCCTTAATGGACATGAGGGCTCGGACCGTGTCCCCATGTCCTGTGCTCCCGGGGCCAGGAAAGCTCCGATATTCCCCGCAGCAGTGAGCTCCAAAAATCCCAATAAATCCCAGTTACCCACGCAGGACCCCAAACTGGTGAAAAGAAATCGGGTGCTGTGCGCAGAGGGGGGGTGAAATTCAGTTTTTTTTGAGCTCATCCGAGCGTTGCTGCTGTCGGTGTTTCCCCTGGCCGGGGGCGCGGGAGCAGCTTCCCCCGCGCTGGGTGAAGGTCATGGAGGATGGGGGTTTTTTTAGGGCTAAAAATTAGCCTTTTGTATTGCTGCCTGCTGAGGTCAGCCCCCCCCCCCCCCCCCCCCCCCGCAGGGGATTTCGCTGTGCGGGCGCTGCCAGCCCCTTCCTGGCAGTAACCATGTGCTCGCCTTGGAAAATAGGGGGGGTTCTTCCTTCTTTGGGGGTTGTTTTCCTTCCTTCTTTTCTGGGGTGGGGGTGTGTGTGTGTGTGTGTGTGGAATTTCCCGTCTTTGCTGTTTTGGTTTTTTTTCCCCTTCTTTGTTTTGTTTTTTGGGGGGTTTTTTCCTGTCTTTGTTGGTTTTTTTCCCTTCTTTGTTGGGTTTTTTTTCCCCTTCTTTGTTGGTCTTTTATTTTCTTTTTTTTCCTTCTTTGTTGGGGGCTGGGGGGGGGGGGGTGTCCTTCTTCTGGGTATTTTTTCCCCTCCTACCAGCGGGCTGCAGCTCCCCAGCACAAGGTCTGTTGGGAGACGGGTCCTCCAAGCCCATCACTGAAGGACCGTCGTTGCTACCACTTTCTCTCTTATTCTAAGTTCGACATCGCTCTCATTTTGAAAAACCTTAATTGATAAGAAGGGTTGTATAAACCCCCCCGTGGCCTTCATCAGCCGGGTCCCCCCTGTAGCTCGGGGACTGGTGAAGCAGTTTTCCCTGCTTCAGGGTGGGGTCCTTCATTTATTTCCTCCCCCCGCTCCTTTAAATGACATGGGGAAAAGTCTGGGATATTCATTTGTGAGTAGTTAGGGCAGAATAACATCCTAAATAAAATGTCCCAGTAAAGTTCGGAGAGCTTTTGGGATGCAGTCGGATGCTGAGTTGGTGTAGGACGAGCAGCAGCCATAGGGATGCGTAGGACAGACCTAACAACCTCCCGGGGGCTTTTCATTCCCCAAATCCTCCTTTCTATCACCATTTTTCAAATTGCTTTTGCGTAGGGAAGATGTGAAGTGTGAAATCCTGATGGTTTATTTTTATTTCCTTCATTTTGGAAACGAGCTCCCAGTACCAAACCCTGCCTGCCATCTGGTTTTCTGCCCCACTCCCCGGTTGCTGCTCCACTTACCAATATTCAGAGTTAACGTGGTGATGCCCCGCAGCCAATTTCAAGCAAAAAAAAAAAGCTTTTATTTTGCGCTTTCCGAGCACCTACGGGATCTCTGCATCCCTGTTGTGGACCTCGTAGGGTTTTCTCTTTGGGAGCAAGCTGCTTGCGCGCAGGAATAATCATCTATTTAATGCTGAATAGGTTTTCCCCCCTCTATTTTTCTGCCAAAAGTATGAAAAAGAGTCACATTTGGGGTTTATCTGAAGCACCGCTTAAAGACCGAATTCTTAGCGTCCTTGTGGGCAAGGGGCTTTGCGGCGCGATAACTCGCATCCTGCGTAGGCTCAGACCAAACTGGTCCAAGGCTCAGTCTTGAGCTTAAAATCCAAGCACCGTCCAGCTGAAGAGTCCAAACTCTTCCACCTTTTTAATTGTATTTTTTAACCCTTGCTGTAGTCTAAGTCATCTAAGGGTGATGCCGGTTCAGGTACTGGGGAGATTTGGAATTCTGGCAAGGTTAAGTAGGGCTTGGGGCTCCATGGGAAGTTGGTCGGGCTTAACGCCACGGAAACAGCGAATGTAAAAACTCTTTTATTAGACAGAAAATAGATGGAGTAAATACAAGGTATAAATAGGTGTTAACTTTCTACGGGGAGAAGAAATCCCTGGCCCCAACCAGCGCATTGGCTTTATCAGAAAATATTTGTGGGACGGTGGCGATGCCGTTAGTGGGAGCAGGGGAGGAGAAAAGGTTAACTGAAATTGTGTTCTTTAAGCCAAATTTAGTGCCGAAAGGGAACAAAGGCGCCCACAGGCTGGGGAGGCAGGGACGGACAGGGCGAAAAATGCCACTTCTGTCTGCGGCGCGGCGGGGATGGGCACGAAGGAGGCTGACGTGCGTCTTGGCTTCATCCGTTTTAATTTGTACCAGACGTTGAACACTTAGAAAAGTATCAGAACGGCAAATTTCGTGCATGCACCGTTACGGATTTACAAAACATTTGCATATCACAAAGTACGGGTTACCTCAAAGCCCTGCTTTTCCGGTGACTATCCTGAAAGGTTTATCCCTCTCTATATTTTTATATATATATATATATATATTTCTTCACTTAGCTTACACTGATGCGAAAAATCATTTAGGACGGTGTCATTCAGTGCCTTGCAAAAAAAAAAAAAAAAAAAAATACATGAGAGATATTAAATATAACTCAGGGCGACCGGTTCGACAAGTGCAACTTTACAGATGCTACAGGTTATACAGAACCCAGCATCGACCCAAACACAAGAAGCACAAATTTCACCCGCCGCTTCCACACATTAATTGCAAAAGGTGGGGTTTTTTTTAAGCATCTCCCATCCCTCAGGGTTGTTTTTCCTCATCTGTTTGCTGTAACTCTCTGATTTAGCTCATTTAAGTCTCTTGCTTTGTGCTTGACCCCCCTGAGCATCCGTTTTTGCTGTATTTTAACGTCCTTTAGGTCAAGGTGCTGAATGCGAGCGTGACTTGTCGCCTATAGCACATCCAAAATAGCTTTTTCTCGGGCTGCAACACACCAAGCGTTACCGGTTTGGGGTTTTTTGTGGCATTCAGCAGCGCTTTTTGCCTTCAGGCAGGCTAAGAAAGACAGTGAGGCTCAACTAGAAGCAAAGCGGCGCGGGGGTCAACCGAAACCCGGCCGGGGCTTCAGCCTCGCTGAAGGGGGCGGGGGGGGGAATCACTTTATTTTTGTGTATCGCTGCAGGAGATATTCGCAGCATGCAAGGTGCGGAGCGGGCAGGTCCGTATGTACAGGAGGAAGGGTGGGTTTTAGGATTAAAGGGTTAAAACCCAGTAGCTTGTTGCTTGAAAAACCCATATATGACCCTCCTAAAACCCCTACAGGGTCTATGGGTGGGTATGTGAATATCCCTATGGGATGTGGATATATATATGGGTGCTCGGGTGCAAGACCGTGGTGTGCCCTGGGGAAAAGGGTTTTGGTGGCAGAGGGACCAAGGGAATTAGGTAAAACCCTGCCTGTTGGCAAAGATGATTTTCAGAAACGCTCTTGCAGGGATGCCAAGGACCAGGCGAGCTCCTCTCTGCCCGGTCCCTCTCGGGCTGGCCCCGAGGAGGAGCAGGAGAAGGTGGTGAAGGCCATTTTTTTGGGCATCCAGCTCCATCGCTGTCCTGCCGCGCTGGGGACGCCTTTGGGGCGGAGAAGGAAATTTTCATCCAGTTGCCTAAACCGGAGCCTCTGGGGAGGTGATGGGGAGCGTCGGTGCCCATGCGCCCCAAGGGCTCTTCACCAAAGATGACCGCAAGCAAGAACGGGGAGGCTGGGGAAGTCCCCGTGGGGTGACATCTTGAAGCCACGGGATGCAGGGTGCATCAGTGCATGATGAAGAGGGTGAGGAGGAGGAGGGCAGCAAGGGAGGCGTCGGCGAGGTGCAGCCGGATGCCGGAGGCCAGGCGGTACTCGCGGTACTGCTGGATGCACATCTCCCGGATCACCTTTGTCACCACCTTGGTCTCCATCTCCGTCTCCGTTTGGTTCACCGCCGAACCAGCCTCCGACACATTCTTCTTGGCGGCGGGTCCGATGTTGTGTTCGGTCACCGTGATGTTAAAGCAGTCGGCGACGAAGACGTCCTGCGAGACGGGGCTGCTGTAATCCCGGTAGTAAACCTGGTTGGGGTAACGCGCCGAATTTTCGTTCCACCATCGGTACTCGTCGGGGCTGTCGAAGCGATAGTGCATCCCCGACATGATGCGTCCCATAGTGTAGCCCCCCAAACCTCCCACCACGGCACCTGCCGCCGCCGCCCCGGCCACGTGCTTGAAGTTGGTCTTGGATTTGGGAGGTTTCCATGGTTTTTGGTTGTAGTAGCTTCCTCCGCTGGATGGGTTGTAGCCCTGTCCCCACCCTGTGTTGTGGGGGTACCCTGGGTTGTGGGGGTAGCCGGGGTTGTGGGGGTAGCCCGGATTATGGGGATAGCTGGGATTTTGCGGGTAGCCGGGCTGGCGGGGGTAGCTGGGCTGGCGGTGGCTCCCTGTGCCCCAACCGCCTCCGCTGGGTTTGACTTTGCCCTTCTTGGAGAAGGCGACGTCGGTCCAGGCGCTGAGGAGCAGGGCCACCAGGCAGCAGGTGACAAGGAGCCTGGCCATGGCTGTGGGACACAAGGACAGGCAGCGTTAGGGGCAGGAGACAGAGACCCCGCATCCGCTCCGCCACGAGCATCGCACGTTTTAGGGTCCCTTACTTATGTATCGTATAAAACACATATCATTCCCTTTAATCCAGCTGCAGAATAAACAGCTTTAGACTTAAATGCATATTTATTCCCCCCAAACCCCCTTATTTTCACATATATATTTTATATATATTTATATTTTTTTATATATAAATATATCCCACCTCTCCAACAGGTCCTCTGCTTACTAGCAACTAGCAATGGAATGAATGATGAAGAGGGTGAGGAGGAGGAGGGCAGCAAGGGAGGCCTCTTACTAGCAAATGGCAATTTTAAGTAGTGGAAGAAAAGCTTTCGGGAAAGATGCTTCACTAGGTTGGGAGGTAAAAATCCACTTATCAGATCTTCTCCATCCAAGCAGATGATATCAATGAGATTTATGATGTGCAAGGATTGATGGCGATAAACAGATTAATCCCAATCTCAAAGCTCTTGGGTATCCAGGTCTGCAAGGAGGCCAGCGCCCAGTCTTGCCCTGGAGGGGTGTTTTTTCCCCAAAGAACAAAATTCAGTGTGTTTTGCCTGAGTCCCTGTTTATGTGCAACAGGCCTTAACTGAAGAACATTTTTCTCGTTTAATGTGTTTGCAGATATCTGCTGACTCAGCAGCTGGCTGCTGGCATGCCAGGCGTCTCCCACGTTAGCTGGTGGGCTGGCGGGGATGAAATCCCATTTTAACCCGCCGTTTCTCTCCCTATGTATAATCCAGCCTATAGGATACGCACCAGGTCTACAAATCCTTTGGAAACACCTTTGGAAAACACTTCCCATGCTGCAAAATCCCTTCGGATGCCTCCCTGCAAGGCCAAGGAGTGCTGAATTGCTGTTACCCTTGTGTTTCATGTGTGAGCCCAGTGAATTACTGTTATCCTCGTGCTTAATATGCGAGCCCAGCAACACCCAAGGTTTTTTCCATCCTGCCTGGGACAGAAAGTCCCCCTATCCCCAAAAATTCCCCTGTGCATGCCAGGATGCTGGGAAGGGAGAGCGAAGCACACCTGGCAAAGTGTGGGTGGGCATTTCACAACATCCTTGGATGCTTGATGCATTTGCTGGCTCGTGTTACAGCAAGAAACAATTAAGGTTTGGGTCCTAAGTGGGTTTTTTTGCAGCAACTAATGGACCGGCTTCCTTAAGAGTCACCACTCAACCCAGAGATCAGTTTAATGCAGATAAGAGATGATGGTCTCATGCAAAATATTACCCTTAACAGCGCAAACAGGCAGAAGAAACGCCTGTTTAAGGGAAAGAGTCTTCTGTTGCATGTTAGCTACTTTTTTACAGCCCATAAAATCAAATTAATCTCTCTTTACATTCAGATAATGATGCTCTTTCCTCCCCACCCGAAAATCTGGTCTTATGCCTAGAAATGTTTGAATCAATGTCAGTGTTTTGGTTGAGATCGTTAGCAAGAGGCTTCATTAAAAGAGCAGGGGAGATGCACAAGCCTGTCCCTCGTGCCGGGGAGGAAAGCCGGGCTCAGGCTGCCTGCTCGCCGCCGTCCCAGCGAAACAAAATTGGGTGCAAACCAGACGCTTTCGAGCGGGTTGGCCGCCTCCCTCGCCCAGCAGCACCCACCCGCTGGGAGCGACGATGAGATCAGGGGGGGTTAAAAATAGCCGAAAGGCATGGCAAAAACTTGGAGGGGCGAACGTTCCTCGGGCACTCGGAAAAAAAATAAATAAAGGAAATAGGGGGGGAAAAAAGCAGCAAATGGGCAAATTTTTAAAAATGTTTTGAAGATGTGACTCCCCGCGGTGAGTTGCAAGGGGGGCGAAATCAACCCCTGGATGTAAACAGGTTACGGCAAAGCCCCGGAGGATATTCCAGCCCGGCAGCACCGACCTGTTCCTCTAATTGCCTTTGCGGAGACGAGCTCTGATAAACAGGGCAAAGGCTTGTTCGCGTTCGCGCTGCTGATTACTGACCTCCTTGGGCAGCCGACCTTCTCCCCGAAGAAATGCGGTCGCTGGCACAAACCCTCTGCGTGCGATGGGAACCAGGGAGCCACTTCCTCAGGGTCGGAGCTGCCTTCCCTCTGTTCGGAAATAATATTTACAGTGTGATCATGATGCTATCATTAAACTGTATTATCAAACGGCTTCGCAGGCATTTTTCCCTGCCTCTTTATAACATGCTTCCCCCAATTTTCCCTCTCTGCGGGCGAATGTAGGCAACGAGAAATTAATTTAGGTGATTTATATCGGAGCGATTTATATCCATGCTTGTGTTGGAGAACCGGAGGAGAGCTGGAGCTCCTTCGGGGCTGAGGGGGAAGCGGAAAATGGAGGATGCGAGGAGCGATCGCAAGCAGCAATTATGTGCGCAGGGCTGGCAAGAAGGCGGTTTCGCGTTCGGAGAAGAAAACTAACGCCCCAGTGGCAAAATAACTGCGGAAATAACCTTGTTAAGGTGCCTGGGGGGAGAGAAGAAATGAAGGGAGGTGGGGAAGGGGAAGGTGGAGGAGTGATGCAGCGAGGAGGGTGGGAAGATGCTCGGGAATGGGGGTGTCTGGACCCTTCTGGCGATGCTGATCCTGGCTTGTGGGGGGGTAAAAAGTCAGGGCTGGGGGTGTGGGGAAGGGGGATGGAGGCTGGCAGTTCTCTTTCCGAAAATGCCATCCCTAGTTTTTAGAAATCCTCCCCTCCCCCCCTCCTTTTTTTTTTTAAACCCCCCCCCCCCCAAATAATGGGGGAGCAAAGTCCTGCGCAGCTGGGAGCTGTGGGAGAGAGCAAAACCCTCCAGGGAGGTTGGGGGAGGGCGGAGGGGGGGAAGAAAATTCCCACCAGCATCAGCTTTGAATCAGCCCTGAATTAACAAGCACCAGGGTGAAGCCGAGCTCTGTCTGAAGGAGGACGCTCACCTTCCGAGCTGGAAATGCCTATTTTTAGGCAGCGATGGCGGGGAGAAGAGAGAACCCCCCATCCCCTGTGATGCTGCTCGGTGTTAAAAGCCCCCTCACCTCTGGATTTCTCCCACCCGAAGCCCCCCCGTGTCCCATTTTCCCCGACACTCACCGGCTGGGAGCCCGTTGCTCGCTCGGTTCGGGGTGATTCAGCCTCGGCCGCGGAGCTACGGGGAGGAATAAATAGCGAGAGGGAGGAGCTGGCTCCTGCGCAGCCCAGCCCTGCACAGCCTGGCCAGCATCCATCCGCCTTCCCTAGGGAAAACCGCGGCCGGCATCCCGCAAAATTTGCGTTCACCCCCTATCATCCCTCCCGGCAGATACGGACACGGGAGGCAACGCCGGCGACCAAAGGGGTGGCTGGAAAACGGCAGCGCTTGGATGATGGGTTATTGAAGAAATGTGGGTGGGATTGGCAGGGTTTGGGGCTGGTTTGGAAATCTTGGCAAATTGCAGCACTTGGATGGTTTATTGAAGAAATATTGATGGGACCGGCAGGGGTGGTTTGGAAATCTTGGGGGTCAAGGCTCTGGGCGAGGAAAGGATGCTTTTAGCGGTCGGTCCAAATCCATTATCTCGGGAAATAGAGAGATGTTCTGTGGGTTGATGGATACAAAATTAAATAAACACAATAGACTCAGAGCTACAGGGGAAAGGATGAGTTTGTCTCCGAATTTGTCTCGCTCCGGAGGAATAAAACAGTCCTGCACAGAGCGGTCGCGCTTTGTGTTGAGGTACCCTGGTATTTAATGGGAGGAAACGCCACAGAAGGCAATTAAAAATTATATGGGATGCTCACACCAAGCTGGGGCTTTTACGGCACCCCATTTCGGAGGGTAAAGGTATGTGTGGCTGCAGAGACCTAAAGACCAGGGCAGGGAGTTATTCCTGTCCTTTAGGGTTAGGATGGGCTATAAGAAATGGGTTGAGTCCAGAGCAACCCGGGATGCTCGTGTGGTGGTTGGGAGATGTAAATGAAGCTTGAAACTAACTGCACTGAGATTGATTTCGGCGTGGCCACGCGATACAGCCCAAACCCTACCGAGGTTTGGCTGCCCAAAATAGCTGGGCCAGGTACAGCCGTCCCGGCAGCGCTCCCACCCCTGGACCGCGGAGCACATCTGGCCAGAAAGGGGATTTCCACTCCGAGGCTCCGTACGCTTGTTTATCCATCTGGCTGGATTATGTTAAAATAAAATAAAATAATAATTTCTGTCTGGCAGGGAAACGGGATGCGATGGGTGCTTTGGCTGCGCCGGGGAGATATCCATGTTAATTTCTGGAGGAGAAATCGAAATAACGGGGGCAGGATTAAGGTCAGCGAGCCTGTTGAAGCTCTCCTCTACAACACACAGGCGTATTTGTTCCTCACGTGGATGCACAGATGGCTCCTCATTCCCTGGTTTTGGTTTAAATGCTCTTCACTGGGCTCTGTAAAATCCAAAGCCAGGAAACGAAAGAAATACAGCACCGGGAATGGGATGGTTGGGGTGAATTCATCTGTGCCTTCTAAAAATCAGGATTTTTCCATAATAATATATTTCAGAGGAAGTTTGGGTCCTGTGTGGGGAAATACAGCAACTCTGACGGATCCCAGCTGCAAAATGAGCAGGGGCAGCCGACAGACTATCAATTAATTTTTAATTTATTGTGGAAGTCAGCAGTGCTAAAACCACCCAAACCGGTATATCCACAGCGTCTATTCGATGGAGCCATGTGCCACATGGCTTCTTTAGCGTCTCGGGGTAAAATTTCTGCCGGCAGCAAGCCAGGAGCTGCATCAATCTCTGCCGGAGGTTTGGCCCTTCTTCATCTGCAGCTCAGGCAGCGACGGGGAACGGAGGAAATAAAGGGACGTTAAGTGCAACGGGGGTTCGTGCCAGGTCCGAAATCATTAATGGGATGGGTTTTTCTCGTAGCGAATGGAAAACGCTTACTTTGGTTTAACGACGAGCCGGGAAAGGACCCGGGTTCATCTGACCCCGCTTCATTGCTTCTCATTGATTTTTTTTTTTTTGCTTTAATTCATGCAAAACGTTTTTATTCACATAACTCTGGACTTGCTGGGAGAGGCTTGCAAAGGCAGGGGAAGGCATGAAAATAGTTCGTGGGAGATTTACAGGGATTTGGGAGTAATTTGGTGGGGTTTGGAGGTAAGGATGAGGTCCCACAGCCTGGCCCCATCCCGACATCACTCCCTGGAGCCGACAAAAAAATCTGGGCTCAAGCTCACCGCATCTCAAATCACGCTTCGCTCATTGGGAAACCTCTTTAAACCCTCCAAAGGCGAAAATAAGTGGAAATAAGTGCTGTGTTCGGAGAGTTACCGAAACGCATTTTGCAAAACTTGATTTATTTTCTGATCTCACCACAGAATAGCCTCTTTTAAGGTAAAATGCTCTACTTTGGATTTTTCTTGGGAACCAGATGTCTCAGTAATATTCGGCTCCTGCCTGGATGAGAGCAGAGAAAATGCCATTTGGGGAATAAATGGGGTGATGAGAGCGCAGGGAAGGAAAGCGCTGGGAGCACAAAGGAAAGATGTCACTCGGTCAGGCTGTTATTTTCCCATGTCAGTGTGTAATTAAAAAATTGAAGCCTTATTAGGTTATTTTGCATTTTCTTTGCACGATGGGTAAAGCTATGCCAGGGCTTGTGGCCCTGCAGACCCCAGGAAGGGCTGCTCCCCTCCGAAGGAAAAGAAATGTCATTTTTTTGGCCTATTTTTAGTAAAAGGAGGCTTTTTCCAAGCGCTGCATAGAAATCTTTACATGCACCGTTATTCCGTATTAAGCTGCAGGAGAGGAAAGTGCAGCTCATGGACGGCATTTCTTCTTCGCTCTTGACAACCATAAGTTTTCCTGTAAAAAGAAAAATAATAATAATAAAAGGGCTATATGGATTTTTTTAGGCTTTTGCTGAGGATGGCAGCAGCCCAGGAGGCAAAACTAGCAGGAGCAGGACATTAAATACACGCACTTCCAGCAGATCATCAGCATGCGGTTACACAGCCCACGACAGTGGGGAGGAAAAGTCCCAGCGAGTCCCTAATCCCGGAGGCACGTAAGGGCACGAACAACGTGCCAGGAGAGGAACCACGGAAGGGGAAAAGCAAACAACCCAAACTTTCCAAGCAACGTCTCGCGCTGCTTTCCGGAGAGCTTTTATTTTTTTTTTATTTTTTTTTTTTTATTTTTTTTTTTTGACCAGCTCTGCTGCAAAGCCAAGGAGCGCAAAGTTCCACGGAAAAAATAAATCAGTTTATGAGCGCTCTAGTAAATGAGACTCATTGCAGCCGTGATGTTGGGGAGGAGTTTGTGTCCCCCACCCCCGCGTTGATCAGCTTTCCTCGACGGTGATGGCTTTTTGCGACGCAATCTACGGGCAGATGTGACTCAGGCAACAGGATCCTGCGGGCATCTGCCTGCTGGTGGGGGGCTCCAGTGTGGGGCTGTTGGAAAGTGGTTTTTTGGGTGAAGGAAGCCAGAAATAAGGCAAATCTTTTCCTCGTTGTGTTTCAAAGACAAAGCTAGATCCTCGAGGAAGCAGCTGAATTTCTCTTCTGCAGGGAGCGGCACTGAAATATTAAATATTGGAGGCTGCACGTGCCCTCCTTCTCTTTACTATTAGACAACTGTCTTAAAAAGGCTATAAATGTTCATCCAGCTGCTACAATCTGATTAGGGGTGTAATAACCTCTGCCCATGTGCGAGCTGCTATTCCGGGCAGGGACGCACGTAAGCTCCTTACGGATGCGACCTTCCCTGGCCACAGGCTGATGCCTTCCGAATGAGGCACTGCGTCTTCAGGAGATAACCTGCACGGGACACAGTTCCCAGAGACGTGCCTCTGACCCCTCCCAGGGTTGTCAGCATCACCCAGGTGCTAGAAGGTAAAATAACAGCTTTTATTAAAAAAAAAAAAAAAAAAAAAAAAAAATTGAAAAAGGTTTGGTTTTTTTTTTTTTTTGGAAATACTTTTTCATTTTGGAATAAGCACTGATAATAAAAGTGCTTTGAAGGAGGAAAAAAAAAAAAAAAAAAGAACCAGATTTGGGTATTTGAGCCTCCCTGCTGCCAGCTGGATGAATTTATGGGAAACGAGAGAAGTCAGTCACGCTTGTTCGAGGAAGATGTTTACTGTCCAATTTGGTTTCAGCCCAGCATTTGGGTTAAAAATAACTTGTCCCAGCGCCTTGGGAGCAGCGGCTTCGGGAGGAAGGGTTTGTGCCTCCGCGCTGAACAATTCGCTGCTGTGTGCGGGAGAATGAGGGAGGGGAAGAGCCGTAACCCTTCGCGGAAAGCCGTCACACCGCGTTCTGCCCTCTCGTACCAGTAAATCTCCTGTTTTTCAGACAGACTGAGACAACCCAGCATTTGGGCTCTTTTAAAACATGATGCCCCTCCATAAAGCTGCAGGAACAAATACTTCCCCAGCGATGCTATAATCCACCTTCCCCTAAACTTCCCCACGCGGTGCAATAGCCACCAGCTGGCTCCTCCGCAGGAAAAGCTGAATATCTGTATTTTTTTTTTCCTCGCAGCAAGGCTTGTAATATATGACTCACCGGGAGGCTTTCCTTTGCCTCTCCCATTTATTTTTAACTTGCAATCCCCTCGGAAGGCTTTCCGAGATCAGAGCAGCAGCGTAAGCACGTTGCATGACATAACGTGGCTGCGCTGAGGTCACCTTCTTAAAAATAAACCGGGGCACACCCGGGATGGGCCAAGGCGCTCCCATTTTCATCGTTTTTACATCAATCATCCGCGCCAGCCTCGGATCCCGCTTCAGGGCATTGCTCCTATCCCAAAATACGTCAGCTGTGTGTGCCGAGAACTTGCAGGAGCGTGCCGAAATGCCGGCTGACGTATTTAAATGTTGTATTCCCCAAGCAGAGCGGCAGGCAGGAACATTTTTTTTCGGAGGTTTGATGGGTGGAGGGATAATGCCACCGTCCTTGGGGCTCCCTGTGGGTTCCTGGCTTGGTTGCACTGGGAAAGGGGCAGGAGAAATCAGTTTTCCCAGTGGGAAAAGGGGCTGTGGGGCAAGATGGGGAAAGCTGAACCCCAGGAAATACAGACAATTGTTTGATTTTTAATTCAAAAATAAAAAAAAAAGGCAATAGACTGAAACAAGAACCATGTTGGAGATGGAGAAATACTTAAAAGAACTGTTACGTTTTCCTCTTAGCTATATGTTTTTCTTTTATATACATACTTTTTGGTCCCGGTCTTCGCCTTGTTTATTCACGTGAGAATGAATCAAGCTTTTGAACCCTATGATCTGGTTTCTAACTCATGCACTCGGCGAGGATGAGATGATTAAACCCAGTAGTCATGCAAATCCTCTCAGCTGAGCCAGCGAGTATGTTTCCACCCCAATTTTCCCCTCTCCCTCCATATAAAGGGTTCCCAGGGCCGGGGCTGGTTTTACAGGGTTTCATCCTCTTTTCCTCTGGGTGTAAATGAGAATAAGCAAAGACAAACTGGGCTGGGGAAACGTGTACCCATGGGGGAAATGGGGCTGGAATTTTAGCTGTTAGGGTTTTTAATCTATTGAAACAGTTTCCCACGTGCTGTGCACCTTTCTGTCCTTTTTGGAGCATCTTCCAGCCAGGATGTCGAGCCAAGATTGTGCGTGACTTAGTCCAAAGCTTTTCTTCCCCTAAAGCAACAAATTAAAGGCTCTTTATGAAGCTTATGCTGAGGATCAGGCGGACATTATATACCAAAGAGACGTTATATACCAAATATTCAGGCATTATATGCCAAATCTGCTCCGTATGTTTAATTCTCTGCCCTTTTATCTTGGAAATGGAGCTGCTGGTGGGGGAAAGCTTTATTATCGCCTGCTTGGGAGCAAGAATAAGTCAATATGTGGCGTCTGGTGCAAGGAAAAGCCCGGGGAGAGACTAGGCTGCTCTGAAGATGCTCAAGATGCTCATGAAGAGTTGTCATAGGCACGATGCTCTCCATAGCCATCTCCATGGCTACCTCAGCACCAAGGGAAGAGGATGCAAGTGGTGTAGGAACAGCGTCGTTAGCTTAAATGCTGCCCTCCCTCTCTCGGCTGGTGTAAATAAGTAATGCTTGGGATCTCCAGGGATGATGCCTAGGTTTTAGCCCAAGCTTGAAGCCAGCTGAGGTTGCAAATGTTTCTTTAAAACACCAAACAACAACTGAGATTTGTAGCATCTCCCCTCAGGTATTTCTAGGGTGGATGCACTGGGGTACAAGGTATGATGCACTAACATGAAGCTTGGGGTTTTTTACTCGTCCTTAGACAATGCCATTGAAAAACCCAAATAATATTCCTGCTTCTGACCCAGGATTATGCTATGAGAATGGCTACCCTAAGAAATAAAGCTGTATATAGATAAGGAAGTTCAGCTTTGACCGGTGTGTGGAGAAGGAAGCATTTTGAAATGATGTTTTTTTCCACAGCAATTATTTTATCTTTTTTAAAACAACAGCAAAGATGACATACAATAGGACCATCTAGTTAATACGGTCTGGAGCTGAGATGCGCTAGCTTTAGGGGCTGAGGGGAGATGCCAGAGCCAACAACTCCCCTAAAGGATTTCTCCTTAATTTTATCTCCTTAACTTTTCTGAAGCAACTCCTGAAGCAGTGCGAACGCCGCAGCTTGCAGCCTGCGTGGACAAAGCTGGGACAATAAAAGTCATGTTCAATCTGTGCAGAAGGCTTGAATTACAAGGGAAGAAGCCCACAGGATTTTCAGGCCTTGGGGTTGCCGTGATCTCCATGCCACCAAGAGCAAAAAAACAGAGTCAAGCACAGCCTGCAAAGCATTTTATCTAGCAATGCTTAGAAAGGATGGAGGAAAATGGTTTATAAGATGATGAATATAAACCCTGCTATGAGCCCATGTGTGGGAGCAGCACCAGAGGACAAACCCCAGCTTGGGCAACGGTGTTTTCCTCCAGTGATGGGCAAAGAGATTTTTTTCTCTCTACAGTTATCCCTAAAGCTGTGTCTGGTTGAACCACACAACTTCTAATGTGGCCTTTTCCCAGCAGCTCCAGTGACCTTGGCCCCCAGCTTGTTTTTCAGTGCATTTCTCAGTGAGCCCAGAGGGACTCTAGGGAGAGAATAATGATCAAAGTACAGAAACCAGAGGAAATTAGTTTTGCATTTACAGCGGCAGGTCAGGACCAGCTGTCTACCCTGAGCTGGGGGGTGGGGAACCAAGGCAAATCATTCACACCGGGCTGGGCACAAGGAGGCTTCCTGCAAACAAAGCACCATCCACAGCCATTAAATAGCAAATAATAATCAGCACTGATAACACAACACAGTTTTTTGTTCCCAGGGTGTTTTCTTGTCCATATTCTGGCCTAAAACATCTGTGCAGTCCAAAATATTTTTGTGGTATCAATGATCCAAGGAGCTTGTCGTGTTAAAAATAAATGATTCTGGAGCAAAGCCTCTGGGACTTCATTTCTCACAAAGCTTAGCCTGTTTGGGAGCTTGGGTTATTCTGCTAAGGATTCATTAGGTCATCTGTTGCTCAAAAAAAAAGGGAAGTTTGATATAATTACATCAACTCCTCGGCTGAGATTAAATGAAATAAAGCTGTGACTTGGGGTCTTATTGCTCCCCCACTAATCGCTGGAGCTCTCCTGCATGAATAGCTTTAAAATGAACATTTTGGGGACTGGAATGGGGATGAAGTTTTGAACAACTCTTCATGGCAGCTGTTTCATATCTCAGCTTTCTGAGCTGTTTTCAGAGGATGATGAGAAAAGCAGATGGAGGAGGTCACGGATCCTTTCTCTGGAGAAAAAAGGAGATTTGTGTTGTTGAAAAAAGGGGAGAAAAAATGTTAAAAGAAGGGAAATGAAATAACAATAGTAAGTCTGGATACTATTTTAATTCCAGAAATAGGCTGATTCTGGCAGAATTGGGTGCAAGCCCTTTTCCTGTATTTCTCCTTAGTTCCGGGAATAGAGAAGAGCGATTTATGTCTTGAAATAGGTGTTGGTGGGGAACTGCACCTGGGCTGAGCAGAGCTCCCGGCTCTCTGCCGCAGATCCAGCCCAGCCAGGGAGAGCCGACAATGCCACGTCCCTCCAGCCTTTGAATTATTGATTTTATATATATTAATTATAGACGCTTCTTGGGGTCAGTACGTAGGGCACGAGGAAGTTATGTTGGCTGAGGTGTGGCAGGAGCTGAATTTCAAGAGAGGAGGATTTGAGAAGGGAAGTGGATTAATCAACACCAGTCTAGTTAAGTCCCTATAAATGCACAGAACACGGATCACAGACAAGCTGAGACAGACAAAAAAACCTCTGATGGAGGAGAGACCCACTTCTTGTAAAAAAAACAAACCAACCAAACAAAAAAAAACCACAAAAAAAGTTGGCTGGAAATGAGCTAATTTCAGTCTTTCATTTATCAATACAAGTAATCAAGCAGAGGGAAAGTGCCAGCCTATGCGAGGGGGTCCCTTTGGGGAGGGCTTGGAGATTAATCATAAACCGTGACCTTGCTTTGGGTGAGGAATCATTATCCAGCTTGTCCTCATTTTTATTTTTTTTAAAAAATAAAGCGGTCTGCAGTTGGTTTAGGACAATTTTCTGCATTATTCGTTGGTGATTTACTATTAACTCAGAGATGCAACTGCTCATGTTTTTAATCCATCTACCTCCCAGGCAGGGAGTGGTGATGCATCTATTTTGGGGTGAATTCCTCTGTTATTCATTGCTTATCCGTTATTCATTGTGACCCAGCAACCAGAGAGAACTTTAGGAAGAAGAGACAGCTGAATTCAATTCATTTGTTTGCAAACCTGTATAATTTTTTAGTCAATGGATAAGGTAAACAAGTATTACTCCATTTATGTTACTTACCATTTAAAGTAGATAATCCCTTTGCTCTTCTGCACCACATAGTGGGTATTATTTTATTTAAAATGTAGTACTAGTGTTGAGACGCATTTATAAAAATGAGGTGGACCTTTCCCTTTTCATTATCTCAGAATTTCAGGATTGTAAGCCTTCGAAATATACCCAGCTGGGAAGCAGAAGGGTCGCAGATTTATTTTCTGATTGAATCCGTGGCACCAACATCACTTCTCCCCACCACCAGCCTTCCTCTGACCACAGAATACTCCATTTTTAAAGCTGATTTTTGCAGATTACACCAACGGAGAGTTTCCATATGGGCTGAGGACATCCCTGGGCACAGAGGTTCCTGCAGAAATCGTCCTTCGGCCTTCAGCTCCCCAAATCCGTTTTGCAAAAAGCCTTTGCAATGCTGACCTCTGCAGGCAAATGCTGCATAAAACCAGCTGGCTCTGGGCAGCAATAACTTAAATAATGCATAAACCAGGTATTTTACGCATTGTTGCTGGCTGTGGGTAGCAATACTCTTTTAATAATGCATAAAAATGGGGCATTTCTCTCTTGGTTAGCAAACAGAGTATTTCGGTAAGGGAAATTCAGGGAAATCCTCGTTCGCTTGAAGGGGCTGATCTGTGAACTCCTGTATAGGGTTTTTTTAAACCATTTGCTGGTTAGACGAAGAAATCAGGGGGCGAATATATGAATGAAAAGCTGACATTTCACACCATAAACCCATCGATGCTATAAACTAGGAATCAAAGGCCCTGCTTGGGCTTCCTTTGGCGGGGGGGGGGGGGGGGGGGGGGGGGGGGGGGCCGGCAGAAAGAGCCAAAAACTGCCTGCAGTTCTGCCCCTGAGCCACCACCTCTAATTAAGCTCTAATTAACAGCACCCTGGGGGCCAGGAGGGCTCCTTCGGTGGGAGTGGGGTTATGTCTGCTGGGTCTATGAGGGGAGGTTGGAGATGGGGGTCCCCATGGGCCCAGACCTTGGAGCCAGGCCCTGGCCCAGCTGCCTCCTCAGGGCCTGGCCCTGGAGTTCCACCAGGCCCCGGGGTTCCCCTCGGCCCCGGTGGGCCTGCAGCCCGCCTGGCCCCGGCAGCCCCTCAGCCACCGCCCCGGGGCCTCCTCTGGCCCCAGAGTCCCCTCGACTGCGGCCCTGAGCTGGCCCGGGGAAGGCCTGGTGCGGCCTGGCCTGGCCCACAGGGCAGGCCCTGGTCCCCAGCTCTGGGCACCTTTGAGGCCTGCTGGAGCGGGTGGGCTGGGCCTTCTCCCCCGACTTCGGGGCTGCCACCCACCGCCCGGCCCACAGAACCATAGAATAGTTTGGGCTGGAAGGGACCTTTAAAGGCCATCTAGTCCAACCCTCCTGCCATGAGCAGGGACATCTTCAACTAGCCCAGGTTGCTCCAAGCCCCGTCCAACCTGGCCTGGAATGTTTCCAGGGATGGGGCATCTCCCACCTCTCTGGGCAACCTGGGCCAGTGTCTCACCACCCTCATTGTAAAAATGTCTTCATTATACTTTGTCTATATCTAATCTACCCTCTTTTAGTTTAAAATCATTAATGCTCGTCCTACCTATCACAACTGCTAAAAAGTTTGTCCCCATCTTTCTTATAAGCCCCCCCTTAAGTACTGAAAGACCACAATAAGATCTCCCTGGACCCTTCCCTTCTCTAGGCTGAACAACCCCACAGAAAATGGGGGAGATGGTGGCGGCGAAAGAAAGGAGGCGATGGTGGGTTTGGCTGGGGAGGACTTTAATGTGCCCACTGCCCAGGGGTGGGGAAGAGTCATGGGGTGGTGGGCCGGTGTCCTCCCCTGTGGGGTCTGCGAGAGGAATGACAGTGGTTAGAGAGAGCTGTGGGGAACCTTCCCCTGCGCCCTGATCAGCCGGGCTCCGGGAGCATCCCTGATGGGTGGCCAGATTCTGAAGGTGGTCAAGGAGGAGACATCGGAGAGACCCGGAGCCCCGTGGCGCATGGAGATGAGTGCCCCACACCTGGGAAGGATGCTCAGATCCCAAAGGACACCGAGGAAGAGATGTCGGAGAGACCCGGAGCCCTGTGAGACGTCAGAGGGACGTGGAGTCCTGCAAGGCTTGGGCACAAGTTTGATGGGAGCAGAGCCCCGTCCTAGAGCTTGAGTGCCGTGACGCGGGGGATGTGGAAGGGACAGGTCTCCTCTGAACCTGTAGAGCTGCAGGAGGAGGAGGATAAAACATCGGAGAGGTCACAGACGAGCCCACATCTCCCCTCCCTGCGTCCTCCCACCCCAGGCAGCCCGCCTGCCCTCCTGTGCCCACCGCTTACATGAGCCGGTTGCGGATGGGGCGGAAGTGTTTGGTGAGCCTGACAGCGAAGATGATGTTGGGGATGAGGAAGAAGGTGCAGCATCCCAGGCTGAACCAGAAGGCATTCTGCAAGGAGAGAGCATGGGGGTCCCTGCTGAGCTGCACGGGGAGAGGCAGCCCCAGGCTCTGGAGGAATTTGGGGAACCTTGTGGTGGCTGGTGTTGAGGTGCCAGGCCTGCTGTCGGCCCCGGCTGCACCGAATTCTTGCTGGTTGTTGGTGGGATGCCCCTGCAGGGGGACAGGGACATGATCCTTACCCAGGGGTCGGCGATGCGGTCACACAGGATCACCCGCCCATTGTCCAAGGCTGTGGCGAGCGGCTGGCACGAAGCCACGTCCTCCCTCAGCTGCAACAAGAAGTGGAGGCAAGGTGTAAACCCACTCCTAACTCGGGGGGAGGCGTTTTGCTGCCTTGGCTCAGCTCAGGGCTGGCATGCAGCATCTATGAGGGCTCCCGGCCCCAAAGAATCTGTGGCGAAGGTGAGGACCTACCGTCTGCCCGACCCAGTTCAGGTACTGCATGAAGTACCGCAGCTCCTTCCTCGTGAAGCAGCCGATCTCCTGGACAGAGGGAAGGCAGCATGGAGGGCAAGCGCCGCGCTTTCCAGCCCAGCCCAGCTCCAGCCCCACTCCAGCCATCTCTGGGCTAATGTCAGGCTTGGAAATGAGGGCTGGAGGCTTCAGGTGCCCCTTTCCCTCTTGCCCCCTTCTCACTGTTTCATTCTTGCTGTGGGGAATTTTGTACCACCTGCGGGCTGATCCAGCCCTGGCTCACCTGCCGGAGGATCTGCTGGGCTTGTATGGGCAGCCGGGCTTCCACTGAGGTTATGGTGGCTAGTGTTGTCTTCACACGCTCCTGGGCAAGCATGGGAAGGGCAGAGCATCCTTAGAGCACCGAGCAGCAGGATGGGTGCCCCAGGGGTGCTGAGAGCAGGCCATGCAGCGCCGTGCACATGCTGAGCTTCAAATTAGGTCTGGTTGCCAGAGGGCAGGGAAAGAAGGACCTGCCCTGAGCAGAGAAACCCCCTGGCAGGGAGTGGGTGAGATGAAACGCCGTGGGATGGCTCTGCTGGGGACGCTGAAATGTCCTGAGTGCTGCAGGGGGATTTTTGATTTGCAGCTGCAAATCTAAGCACTAAAGAAGACCAATCCTTCCCAGATGGCATTTTTCCTGGCTCTCCCATCACCCTGTAACTGGCTTTTTGGGGCAGGCAGGACCCATAAGTCACTACATATTTTTCAGAGCTGAAAGAAACTGTGCAAGTACCTGGAGGTGTGGTGCCAAGTGGGAGAGGAACTGGATGCTTTCCCCCAGCTTTGCCTGTGGGACAGGGAGGTGAGATGGGTACAAAAGCCCCGTCGCCCCTTTTGCGGGGACACCGCTGGGCAAACGCTGGCAGCACCACAAGCCACCAGCCAGGCACAGACTCACCACCAAAGCCTCCTGCGATTGCACCGTGGAGTTTTGCATCTGCCACAGGGCCTGGGCCTCGGCAGCCAGCCGCCCCGCCACCGTGCCGTTCCTCTGTGGGGGGACAGCGAGGTGAGGACATCCCCACGGGCACACAGGCAGCCCCTGCCACCTGCCCTGCCACTCACCTGCATTTTCTGCAGCCCCTCGAGGCTCCTCGCCAAGCCAGGGAGGCTGGTCTGCACCACAGGGTTTTTCATCTGGGGGAAGATGAAGTTGGCAGCTGCCCAAAATCCAAGCTTGGAAGCCAGTCCCAGCGTGGCTGGGCCACATTGTGTCCTCTGCATCCCCTCACCTCCTCCTGGAAGCGCCTGTAGTCCACCTCGTCCACGCCGCTGCGGGCAAAAGTCTCCAGGTCCTGCCTGCCTTCGCTGCGGAGGAGCCGCACATCACCCAGGCGCGCCGTGAAGTCACCCAGGCGTTTTTGGAAATCAGCCGTGTACTGCAGGGGTGAGATGCAGGGAATGCTGTGGGGCTGGGGCCAAACATCTCCATCTCAGTAAACCCAGTAAAGCCTGTGCATCCTTGCACCGTTACCAGAAGCTCTGGCTGCAGCCAGCTCTCACCTTGGGGGATTTTAGATGCTCATCTAGGTCATAAGACCTGTCAAGCTGCAGCACCTCCCACAGCCCCGCACCGCTCTTGCACTCCCTGGAAGTCAAAGGAACATGGGTGGCGTGACCCCAAATTAGCCCTCAGATGTATAGGGGCAGAGGTGGGCTCCTGCAGCACCCACCGGTACGCAGCGCTGAGGTTGGAGTCCCTCTTGAGGTTGAGCTGGTGGGTGACGTTCATGGATGGAGGCAGGTTCCCGGGAGTGTCAATGAACTGGGCCAAATGAGAGGAAAAAGAGGGTTAGGGTCAGGTGCAGGCGTTCGCAGCAACGATTTCGGGGGTGCTCTGCCCTCGCAGGTGTGTCCTGGGGTCCTTGATCCCAGCCAGAGCTAATATTGCCTTTATTTGTATGATTCCCATTGCAGAGCCTCGCTGGTTTTGTTCAGAGGGAAAGCAGTGGAGAGCCCAGCCCAGCTCCGTGCAGGAACCTGCCTGCATGGGCATGGCCACGGGACATTCCCAACCTTGCTCCCAGCCCGGTCGCAGCGTGCTGCCAGCCCTGAGCACCCCAGGGATGCCCGAACAACCGGAGGACAGGGGTCCTGCAGGTAGGAGCATTCTCACCTTGAGCAAATTAACGGCACAAGGGCAATTCCCTGCTGCTGATGCAAATCCAAGGACCTAATCCTAAACTTCTGATTTAGGATGGGGCTTTTCTGGACAGGTTTACAGGGAGGATACAGAGTGTTTGAAGGCATTTTGGTGCACGCAAGCAGAGATTTATGGGGTGATAGGTGGATGTGTGGCCACCCACCTTGTAAATCTCCTGGTTGACCCAATTCCTGCAAACCAGTGTCTGGATGTTGCCCCCAACCAGGAAGGTGGCGAAAACCAGGAGGATGAGGAGCCAGGAGAACAGGAAAGCCAGGCCCACGCCGCTGAAAGAGGGAGAGGAGGTGCCGACGGCAGCTTTGCAGACCCGAGCGAGCAGAAAGGCTTGTGCGGACCTGCCTGGCCAGCTGCAGCCCCACGGCTCCGTCCCGCGCCCGGGCATGCCGGCCTGCCTGGGAAGGGCCCGCAGGAGTGGGGTGTGCCGGGCAGCGGGGTTGGGGTGCGGGAGCTGCCAGCTCCCAGGGAGGAGCAGCTTCTCCCAAACCTGCAGGCACAGGCGGTGGCTTCAAAAGCCTTTCCGCTCGTCCCGCTCCCAGTCCCTCCCTTGGCTTTGCCCCTCTGTTTTTTGGGGGTGTGAGATGGCAACAGCCCCCACAGCACCCAGAGAGATGCTTACACCAGGAGAAACTTGGCACCAGCTTCTCCTCGGCACTCGTAGTCGCTTGGGTCCTCCCGCTTGGAGAGCCCGTATGCCCCCACGACCATCCCTATCACGTTGCAGGCGAGGATGAGGAGGATGATGGAGCACAACACCGTGCCCGCAATCCACCTGGAGGAAAGAGCAGCAAGGCACGGCCTCGAGACATGGGGCTGATGCACCCGCTGGGGCTTGGAGTGGGGCTCAGCACCCATCTCTGCCACAGCCCCGCACCCTTCATGCTCCCCCATGTCACCTGTACTGCTCAAAGCGCTCCACCTCCCGGAGGTATGGCTGGCTCCTGTCCTCCGCCTTCACCAGGACGTCGCTGACGGGCCGGGTGTAGTCGGGGAGGGGGAAGCTGTTGGCAATGGACTGCACCTTCTCTGTCATGCGGGCCATCTCGTCCCGCAGATCTGCAGGACCAAGGCCATCCTTGGAGGGGCGGATGGTCCCTGGGTCCCACCCTATGTCCCCAAATAGGGATTTGCCCCAAGGAGGGTGTCCCCACTTGGTCCAGCCATCCCACTCACCCTGGATGACTTGTGCCATCCTCTCCACGGCCAGCTCTGGGATGGAGTTGAAGGTGCCATTGCCCTGTGAAGAAAGAGGGGGTGCTGAGCGGCTCAGCTGGGGCTGCCTGTGGGTGCCAGACCCCCCTGCTGCACCCCGACCCCCCAACCTGGCGAATCATCTCTGCAAAGTCACTTCGGGGCAGACCAGCCAGCGCCTTCAAAACCTTCTCCACCGACGGCACCTTGGGGTGGAAGAAGCGACCCATGAGCCTCAGGGCTGCCATGAGGCCGGGGTGGTGGTGATGGTGGGGGGCCAGTCCCCCGTCCCACCTTGCTGTAGTCAGCGCCCAGCTCCAGGCTCTGTGCCCTGCCCAGGATGCTGGCGCAGGAGGTGCAGCGCGGATCGTCCAGCAGCGCGACCACGCGCCGACGCCGTTCCCGCAGTGCCGGCTCCAGCTCGGCCCGCGCCGATGCCAGCGCCCGCACCGTCTTGTCGAGAATCTGTAAATGGTGCAGCGAGGTCTGTAGGTCTTAAAGAGAAAGCCCAGGGCTAGTTCATGCTGCTCTGCTCGGCCGCCCCGGCTCTCCAGCGAGGCTTCGGCACCGGCCCCGGGGAGAGCTGTGCTTGGCCGTACCTCCAGCCCTGTCCTGCAGGTCTGCCAGCGCCGCGTAGGTCATCGCCTTCAGCTGCGCGTGGATGGAGAGCCCCACGCTCCGGCTGAGCCCTGCAAGGCATTGGGCACGCCATCGGCATCTCATCCTGGTGAGAAGCTCGGGACAGTGCCCACCAGTCCCCGGCGCAGTGCTTACCACCCAGGTCAGAGATTATCTGCTGTCGGGGCACCTCGAACTGGTCTACCACCATCTGCACCCCCTGCCGGGAGAGAGGAGCTGGTCGGCTGGGGGTAGCAGCCACCCGGAGGGGAGGAAACCCCATGTTGCCATTCAAAATATGTTTTTAAAGCAGCCGCCGCCTCCTCTTCCTTCCCAGACTACTCTGTGAGGGAAATGCAGCCATCCCTGGGCTGCAACCTGTGTGGGCACCCACCTGGGGGATGTTGGCGATGTGCTGCCGCAGGGTGCGCAGGGTGGCCGGCACAGCCCCCAGCCCCGGCTCCATCTGCCCCTTCACCCTCTGGCTGGTGACAAAGGCGCAGACAACGCTGGTCCTGCCGGAGACAAGCAGGCGGTGACGGGGCTGCCCGGCAGAGCTGCCCCGGCCCCATGGGACACCGCTCCCCCCACCCTGGGGCGAGGGGGCCGGTTCGTGGGGTGCTTTGGGGGACTCACAGGATGATGAGGGAGGTGAGGGACAGGCAGGCCAGCAGGCAGTGGCGACGGCAGCCCAGCGAGCGCCGGTGGGCACGCAGGCGGCCCCCGCACCGCCGGCGGCTCCGGCAGTAGCAGAAGCACATCCCGGCCACCGGCACAGCCACGGTGAAGAGCAGAGCCACCGCGGCGCAGACAACGTAGCCCAGCTCATACTGCACCACCTACGGGATGGGAGAGCACGGTTGGCACCGCTGCACCCGGGTTTTGGGGTGCTCCGTGTGCCCAGCTGCCCCATCCCGGGTGGGTGCATCCCATGGGATCCCCCACGCCACGTCCCGGCTCACCTGCGACGTCCTCACGGAGCCAGGGTCGTTCAGGGCCGCCCTGAGCAGCTCTGCGAAAGAAACCAAGGCGCCAGTAAAAGAGATCCCACCCCATGTACCCCCAAACCTCCCGGGGCAGCGGGGCTGGGACGGAGGCAGCATCCCCCTCCATGAAGTGGCTCAGATCCCCCAAAGCAGCTCTGGACATGGGAATTGCAGCCGGCAAAACCCCGGGGGTCCCGGCACCCACGACGGTGGGGTCCTGGTTCCCCGGCTCGGGGCTCACCTGTGGGCAGGGGGTTTTGCTGGATGAGGTCCAGGCAGCGCCGGACGAGGCCGTAGAGGGGATCGAGCGAGCTGGGTACTCGGTGCAGCGCCGGCACCCGGATCTCGGCGTGCGTGTCGGTGAAGCGGAGGACGCCGCTGGGGCCGGCCAGGTGGCACTGGTGTGTGGCAGCAGGACGCAGCAGCGCCCAAGCCAGCAGCAAGCCGGCCGCTCGCATGGCTTCAGCGGCGAGGAGAGAGCCGGGGGGCTCCGTCAGCCTGTGAGCGGGCGGAGGGGCATGCCTGGCTCCGGATGGCTCTCTCCGGCTCGGCTCCCTGCTCTGGGAAACCTGCCTGACGGGTCGGCCGCCGAGCAAAGCCCAGACGCTGCCGTGGCTTGTTCCTCCGATGGGCTCCCCGGGGCGGCTGGGCTTGGCGGGGCTGCGTGGAGGCGTCTCCCAAATCATCCCAGGCCTGTTTCGCAACCCCGGGCATCCCTGAGTCACCCGCCCCGTGGTCCCCACGGTCAAGGCCATTCCCCAAAATGGGTGGCAAAGCCCCCCGGGGGTTTTGAGTAGAGGACCAGGTGGCGGTGAACCCCCTCGGGCTGCAGGATGCTTGTCCCCACCTTGGAAAGAGAGATCTGGGATTTGGGCATCACTCGGAAGGGGAGAGGGGGGAAAGCCCCTGCGGGCAGATTCGTGCCTGCCGCTGGGGTCCCTGCGGGGCAAAATTGCCCTTTGCAAAAGCATCCCGAGCCCCAGGGCAGCAACGCGCACCATGGGCTGGGAAAGAGAAGGGGAAACGGGGAACGCACAGAGGGACGGTGAGTCCCGGCCAGTGAGGCCGGCCAGGTGTGAGATGAGTTTTCCGGGCTCAGCCAGTCCTTGCCTCACACCCTGAGGCGTCTGCGGCTCCTTCCCAGGGTTGGATCCTGCTCGCCAGCATGGGCCAAGCGCTAATTACAGGGTTGGCTGGAAACGAAGGAGGTTCAACCTGATTTCCCCGGCACGGGGGGGAGCAGCCCCCGTGTGCCCAAACGGCCGCGGGGCACCCCGAGAGCTGGGCCCCCTGCTCGGCCGGGCAAGTCGAGCCGGCCCTTCCCTGCCACCGCCTGCCGACGCCTCCGTCTTCCCGGCGTTGATGCTAATCCATGTGGTTTCCCTCCCTCTGGAAAAGGGGCTTTTCTCCCAGCTGGAGATGCTGACAGCATCTTTCCAGGCCGGGCACAGGGTGCTGCTCCCCACCACCCTCTTGGGAATGAGATGCTGTGGACTGGAAAATCCTGCCCTGCTTGACTGAGCCCTTTTCCCGGGAAAAAACTCCCAGGGCCAGGAAAGCGTGGAGTCAAGGAGCCATTACCTGCACAGTACATATATGTATGTCTATATGTCTGCGTACAGCAAAGGCACCCCGGCTGCCCACACTGGTACTGGGACGGTGATGGTGATGCTGGTGGTGGTTTCCCATCCCAGTGATGGTTTCCCATCCCCCTGATGGTTTCCCATGCCAACAATCTCCCATCCCAATGATGATATTTTTGGGGGGAGGTGATTTTCCTGTCCGAGGGGATGGGATGGGATGGGGTGACACCAGTGACCCTGCGATGCCAACATGTGTATGCTGCCCCATCCTGCCTCTGTGGGGATGGGGGGCGGGGATTGGGATACTTTTGGGTTGTTTTTGTCCTCCCCCTTTTTGCCCCAAGGGGCAACCACTGCTCCCAACTCTGGATGAACTGTCCCAGTAGAGTGGCCATGATGGGGAGCCTGTTGGGTGGCCCTTTGGGGAGGTGACCCCAGGTGGCACTTGGGAGGGTCGCTTCTAGTGGGATGGGGGCTGCTGGTACTGGGGGTGGTGGTACTAGGGATGTCAGTACCAGGGTGGGGAAGAGCTGCCAGTACCAGGGATGTTGGCACCAGCATGGGGTAGGGATGCTGGTACTGGGAGTGCCAGTACCAGTATGGGGTGGGGATATGGGTACTGGGGATGCTGGTACCAAGGCAGGGATGTTGGTACCAGTGCTGGTGCAGGGTGAGGATGCCAGTCTGTGATGCTGGTGCTGGGGTGAACCAGGGTGCTGGTACTGGGACAGTGCTGCTGGTACTGGGGCAGTCATGCTGGTACTGGGGCAGCGATGGTGGTACTGGGGCAGTGATGGTGGTACTGGCACTGGGGTAGTGATGCTGGTGCTGGGGCAGTGTTGCTGGCACCGGGGCGGTGATGCTGGTATTGGCACTGGGGAGGAGGTGCTGGTACTGGTACTGGGGCAGTGATGCTGGTAGTGGGGCGGTGATGCTGGCATTGGGGCAGTGACACTGGTGCTGGTACTGGGTCATGATACTGGTACTGGGGTGACGATGCTGCTACTGGGGCGACGATGCTGCTACTGGGGCGGTGATATTGGTGCTGGCACGGGGCCAGCGATGCTGGTATTGGCACTGGGGAGGAGGTACTGGTACTGGTACTGGGGCAGTGATGCTGGTACTGGGGTGGTGATGCTGGTGTTGTTATTGGGGCAGTGATGCTGTCTGGGGTGGCGATGCTGCTGCTGGTACTGGGGTGGTGATGCTAGTGCTGGGGTGGTGACACTGATGCTGGTACTGGGGCGGTGATCCTGGCACTGGGGCGGTGATGCTGGTACTGGGTCATGATACTGGTACTGGGGCAGTGATGCTGGTACTGGGGCGGTGATGCTGGCATTAGGGCAGTGACACTGGTGCTGGTACTGGGTTGTGATACTGGTGGTGGGGCAGTGATGCTGGTGCTGGTACTGGGGCGGTGATACTGGTGCTGGTCCTGCTCGACGCTGGAGGTGGTTCCGGGACTGTTGTACCCGCTGGTACCCGCCAGGCGGCGCCACAGCCCCAGCCGCCGCCGGGAGGGGGCGGGGCCTCCTGCCTGGGGGCGGGGCCGTGGCTGGCGCCGCGCGGGGTCACGGCGGCGGAAGCGGAAGTGGCTTTTGACGGGCCAGATGCCGCCGCCATCGCTGTCATGGTGCGCAAAGGGGCCTCCCGCGTACCGGACCGGTGAGTGCGTCTCTCCGCCTTCTCCCCACGCGGCTCCGCGGCTCCCTGCCGGCCTGGGGCCTCCCGGGGGCTGCGCTGAGGCGCTGCGGCGTTGTGGGGCCTGGTACTGCCGGGAGCCTCGGGGCCCGGCCCGGGCCTGACAGCAGCGGCGCTGGCCCGTTACGTATCGCCGGGCCCGGGCAGCCGGGAGCCGTAGCTTAAAGCTTGGGGGGCATCTCGGGGTGGCGGGGTGTCTTGGTGTCGGAGGGTGAGGATCCCTGGGCCTGGGGTTATTGAGCGTCCCTGAGCCGGGAGGAACGGGGGGCCGGATCCCCGGGGCAGCCGTTTAACGCCTCCTTGCTGCGGGTTTAGGTGGACCAACTACGTCCCGCTGGGCAGGAGGATGCCGGGCACCCGCTTCATCGCCTTCAAGGTTCCCCTGAAGACGGTAAGTGCCTGCTGACACTCTGGGGCAGAAATGGGCTGAGGGAAAGCATCGCTTTGCAGAGAGTCAATGAGTGAATTTCTTCCAAAAAATGAGAAAGTGTGCAATAGCTCATTTTGTTGTTTGTTTTTGGTAAGTGGGTTATAACCTGGGGGAGAGGAGCTGCTGTTTGAGCAGTTGGAACGTGTGATGGGATTGTGGTGGCAGCTTCTGGGGGGTGTTAGCATTTTTTTGGGTGCCATCAGCACCACCCAGGCACGCAGGATACAGGGAAGTCTGTCTGGGACAGCTCCGTTAGGGCAGGAGGGATGCTGTGGGCATCCCTGCCATGTGCCCGGAGGCCATGCAGCCCGATGAAGGCAGTGCCAGAGCTGTGTTTCAGGAGCGGAGGCTGTGAGGGGTTGGTGTGGCAGCGCCACTGCGCACTCAGCTGTGCCTGGAGGTCCCCGCTGCTGCGTGCTGGGGGTGAGCTCTGCTCCAGAGTGGTTTGAGCACAGCAGTTATGCCTAAAACAAACACTGTGGGTCAACTCCATGGGGGTTGTGGAGCTTGTGACAGGGAGTGGTGCTGTTTGTTCACCCCCATTTGAGCTGAGGGCCTGTTTTATAGCTTTCACCAAATGAAAACTTCAGTTTCTCGATGTGTTTGTCATGCTGCAGTGTTTTGTGCCAGTCTCAAGTCTTTGGTTACTCCTGGAAACCATCAGCTGAAAAGTCCCAAAGCAGTGAGGGCCTGAGCGTGTTCTCATTTGGCTCAGTGTAACGTGTGTCAGTCTGCGTCTGCCTTTGCTTGTTGCCTGCATTTTTCTCTTTTAAGGGATGGTATTTGTGCAGTTCTGCAGCATGAACCTCCTCCTGCGACCCACCAGTTGCAATGCACCCAAGGTTAATGTCTGCTCTTAAACATTATGTCCCCTCAGAGCTTTAATCGGAACCTTCATCCAGAGGAGAGATTTTCACCTCATGACCTCATTAAGAAAATCAAAGAGCAGAAGGAAGAACTGGGCTTGATCATTGACTTGACGTACACAACACGCTACTACGGGCCAGAGGTCAGTCTTGGTCTTACCGTGGAGGAAATGAAGCTCTGTGTAAGCGTGATATTGCTGATAAAGTGGAGGATGTTTCTTGCAAGAAGATAACTTTAAAGAGCGTGAGGCACTTGAATCCTCTGGCAGGGGGATGAGGTGGAGCATTGCAGGCCCATCGGGCTGGGGTCTTTGTCCTCGATCAAATACAATCCTGGGGTCTTCAAGCCCCATCATGCAGATCCTGTTTGTACCAACCAGCACAAGTTTTGGGATACTCTAAAGCTGGTTTCTATAGGCTCTCCTGAGAGAAAAGCTGATTAGAACCAGCTTTGGCTTGTGGTATCAAATGTGTGGATACTTGCTTGGAAAGGTGTTCCGTGCTCTGTCTATGCTTCATCTTCCCCAGGGGGGGAAAGAGCAAAAGCAAGAGAAATAAAAATGCAAACAGGCTGTTCTGGAATATTCATGCTATATCAAGGGAGTGAAGCAGAAGTTTTCTTACCTAGAACTGTGTTGCTGCTCTTTTGGGCTTAGTTGAAAAGTTCGGGTGCTTCTGGTTTGTAGTCTATGGTTCTCTAATTGATAAGAATCTTTGTGCTTTTTCCTGGATATTATTGACTTTCTTTCTTTTAGGAGCTCCCAGACACACTCTGCTACTCAAAGATCTTGACGATGGGACATGAAATACCAAACAAGCAAACCATTTTCCAATTCAAATGTGTTGTAAAAAAGTTTTTGAGAGACAACAAAGACAATGGTAAGTGTGGATTTCCCTTATGTTGCTGCTGTTTGGAAACGCACTGCAGACTTGGACTTGGAGGCCAGTGATGTTTTAATGAACAGCAGGAATGTCTTTTCCTTCTCTTGGCATGTGAATGTCAAGGCAATAAGATGGGTTTGTTATGGTAAAGGAATTCATGCTGATAATTGGGCAGTGACTTGAGCTTTAATTAAGTTTGAGACTCCATCGCTAGGCTGGCTGGTAAGTACTGATCGCTTTTTGGTAGCAGTGTAAGCTGTTAGTGCTTGGGAAACATGGGATAACATTTTTGTGGAGCTTTTCACAGAATCACAGAATCTTCAGAGTTGGAAGGGACCTCTAGGGATCATCCAGTCCCACTCCCCTGCTGAAGCAGGATTGCCCAGAGCACGTTACTCAGGGCTGCACCCAGGCAGGTCTTGAAAGTCTCCGGAGAAGGGTCTCCACACCCTCCCTGGGCAGCCTGTTCCAGGGCTCCGTCACCCTCACCGGAAAGAAGTTTTTCCGTGTATTTGAACGGAACTTCCGATGTTCCAACTTGTGCCCATCGCCCCTCGTCCTGTCATTGGGAACCATTGGAAAGAGTCTGGCTCCATCCTCCTTCAACCCACCCTTTAGATACTTGTATAAGTACTTGGACTTGTAAATACATCTTCCCTGCAGTGAGCTGTGTGACCGTGCACATGAGCTCACAGAAGTAAATGGGTTAATGAGCTGAATTAAAGGTACTAATTAGACATAAATAGGGTGATGTTGTTGTGTGGTTATTTCTGTCTGTCTGTGCTGGTGTCACTGTTGGAGGACAAATGCAAACAGGCTTGTTCTGGAGAAGGAACATTTAAAGATAACCTGATTATTGTGTGTTACAGATAAACTCATCGGAGTTCACTGCACGCATGGCTTAAACAGAACTGGTTACCTGGTTTGTAGGTGAGTTGTCCTTAATCAAACTGAGTTAAGTGCCAGCTTCTTGCTGCTCCAGGAGGAAATAATGTTGCACCAGTAAAACCAGAGTCAAGTGACCTGCGTAATCCCAGACTTGCAAGATTTTAAAGCTTTTCAACTTCGAGAAGTTTGTTGGTAGGGGGCAGTTTTTATCCCTGATTTCAGCAGACCAAATGCTGTTACTCCATTCAAGCACGTAAACAGAAGCTCTGAAAACTTCCCAGTTATTCTTTCTGAGTCATCACTAACCTGTCAATGTTTCCATAGTTAATGGTGTAATTAGAGCTTTCTTCCTGATCCTTTCAGGTACCTCATTGATGTTGAAGGCATGGAGCCAAATACTGCAATAGAGTGTACGTATGTGTATGTTCGTCGTGTTCAGATGGGAAACGTTTATCGTGGGCATGTGGTTTTAAATGGTCACGAGGTTTGGGCTAGCTCCAGGGAGGTAACTGTGTTTTCCTGTTGTGTAGAAGGGCAGCTGGAGGAGGGGAGGTGCTGGGGGTTTGTTGAGGTAATTGGAAAGAAGGAATTAAGTTTATGGTGTGACTGTGGAGCTGACTGAGCACAGCTCTGCCTGCGTGTCTGCCTTGTCACGGGCTGTCACGCCAAAGGTGATACGCCGAGTGGAGTCGCCCTGCATGACCTGAGTGTGGAAGTGTGCAATGAAGGGGTTAAAATGCTTCTAAAGGGTTTAAGTGCTCTGCAGCCCCGAGGGTGACTCGTGCAGGGTGTTGTTGTAACTCAGACCCGTCTCTCTCCAGTGTTCAACAGGGCTCGAGGGCATCCTATAGAGAGAACCAACTATATCCAAGATCTTCGGAAGAGATCTGTAAAAAAGTAAGTCTTTTTATGTGCATGAGCAAGGGCACGTGCCGGGGGAGAGCTGCTGTCAAGGACAGATGTTAAACCTGACTAGCTCCAAGGAAGGGAGGTGGAACAATCCAGTGGGTAAGGAGGGCAGTTGGGAGACCTGGGTTTAAAGGTCCCCGCAGACCTGCTGCCCTCCCCTTTTTCGGGGAGCAGTGATGCAAAGGGGAGGGTTTTTAGGTGTAAAAGAGTTGTCATCACTTGGTGAATGGTTTGTGGACACAGTCGAGACATACAGAAGTCTTTTTAAGGAACTGCGGACTAAAGAATTTGGGATCGGGCCCCTTCAGAGAAAAAGCCAGCGCTACACCAAATGCTAAAAAGCAGACGATCAAACACCATCCACATTGTTCGGACCAAGCCCCTTTAGCAGTGCCCAGGTACGTTTTTGCTTCTTGCCTCTGCGCGTGCCGTACCGCTGAGCAGATGGGACAAAAAGAGCTGCTTTCTCATTTTTAAGTAAAACTTAGACTTGGATTTTTACAAGCCGCAACTCAGACAAGAGAGGGCCTTTTGCCTTGCCTGCTCTGTCGGGGGGTGGGGGCTGGAAACGTCCCTGAAACTTGTCTAGAACCTCCATATCGATGTTGAAGTGTTCCTTGTGTCTACAGCAGCAAAGCTCTTTGCCTCTGAATGCTGCGCTGAGAGTCATAGAATCGTTTGGGTTGGAAAAGACCTTTCAGATCCTCAAGTCCAACCATTAACCCAGCACTGCCCAAACCATCACTACCCCATGTCCCTCAGCACCGCG
Source organism: Alca torda (assembly GCA_008658365.1). NCBI lineage: Eukaryota > Metazoa > Chordata > Aves > Charadriiformes > Alcidae > Alca > Alca torda. The sequence goes on from CM018097.1 coordinate 1,244,505, forward strand.
TCTGCCCGGCTTTTAAATCCCTCCAGGGATGGTGACTCCACCACTGCCCTGGGCAGCCTCTTCCAATGCTTGACAACCCTTCCCATGAAGGAATTTTCCCCAATATCCATCCTAAACCTCCCCTGGCGCAACTTGAGGCCGTTTCCTCTTGTCCCATCGCCTGTTCCTTGGGAGAAGAGCGCGACCCCCCCTGGCTACCCCCTCCTTTCAGGGAGCTGTAGAGAGTGAGAAGGTCTCCCCTCAGCCTCCTCTTCTCCAGGCTGAACACCCCCAGCTCCCTCAGCTGCTCCTCACCAGACTTGTGCTCCAGACCCCTCACCACCTCCGTTGCCTTTCTCTGGACCAGCTCCAGCCCCTCAATGTCCTTCTTGGAGCGAGGGGCCCCAAAGTGAACACAGTGTACCTGTGCCTGTAGGTGCTGAATAACATAACCAACAGCGTCGGTGCTAGTTCCCCGTGGGGCTGAAACGTTCTCAAGCTGTCTAAGAGCCTTCAGGGCCAAGAGGATTTTGAATCGGGTGCCGAGTGAGGTGGCTCTTCCCTGAGAGCGGAGCAGTAACTGTTCCTAGATGAGATTCAGATTTTACTAAATTGTTTAGAATGTATTTGTAGAAGTAAGGTAGGTTAATTGGAATTTGTAGAGATATTGTAAAGTTGGAGTGGATTTATGATGGTTTCTAAGAAAACGTTGGAAGTCGGGATGGTGGGAAACGTGGGATCTCGTAGTGATTATGAATCATGACGCTCACTTACGGGCTATGAGTAGGTGGGCAGGCCACCCTCGTAAAACCCGGAAAAGGGATACGCACTCCCGTGTGCGCTTGATAAATAGGCTTCTCCTGTCTCAGCAGGGATGGCAGGGGACAATGGATGCAGGTAAGGAGCTTCCTCTTGACCTGGGATGCACATTCAAGATGGGAGATGACGTTCTGGCAGCTCTGAGCTCCAAAACCATCTCGGGAATGGATGTGTGGTAGCCGGTGGCTGCTGCTGGCAGAGCAGTGGCTCATTCAGCCCTGCTTTCCCAGGGCATACACAATGTTTCCTGCGGAAAACTTCCCTTACTGTAAGAAATCAGCATGTAGGGAATAAGCTGTTAGCTGGGCGTTCTTCCTGGGTGTCCGGATAAAGCCGGAGGGGCTGAGGGGTTCATGACCAGCCCTTTCAGGCTCTGTGTGCAGAGGCTCATCGGGGCCGTGACTTCTCCTGGGTACTGACTATGGAATTTTCTTCCAGAAACTCCGGCAAAGCCAAGAAGAAACGCCAGCGAAGCTTCAAGGCGCAGGAACAACACCAGGAGCTGGCTCGCGAGCCCAGGGCGACGGAGCAAAGGCGGCCGTGCAGTTCGGCAGCCAGGAACTGTCGGGTTTCGTTGCCCGCTAATGAGCGGCACAAGGGACTCTGCTTTTCCCCCCTGAGCCCCCACCTCTGGCCGCCCCAGGAAGCGCAAGCGGTCAAGAAACGCAGGCGCCGGCGTAAGAAACCGGCTGTGACGGAGTAGGGAACGCTGTGCGCGGGGAAAGCCCCTGCGGGGCTGCGTCCTCTCGCCCCCGAGGAGCTCCGAGACGGGTCTGCGGCCGCTCCAACGAGCGGCTTTGCTGTAACCACCAGCAGTCGGGAAGGGCAATTGCAGGTGTTCTTAATCTTAACACAGCTCTTTTTTTTTAAAAATTGTCTTTCTTTTCCCTCCTCTCTTGGTATTTTTACAAATCTCTCAGAAATATTTTAACCCCACGTCGTACCGGAGTGGTAGCTCCGCTCCTTGAGGGACGCGGAGAATAAACGCGGACCTAAACGGAGCTGGAATTACCCCAGTGAGACATCCTCAGGAACATCCCTTTAATCTTCAACAAAAAAAAAGGACTTTTCCTTTAGTTCCTTAATACATAACAAGAAACAGGATTTGGTCTGAAACTGTTTGGTTTTTTTTTTTCCTTTTGGTCCAGTAAGTTGCTCTGGAGCCCGCTATTTCCCCCGGGGTGGGCTTGAGGGGCCCAGCACGCTGGCCTCCGCCCCCATTTTGGGGCCAGAAGGGGTGTTTTCGGGGTGGGGTGGTGCCGTGCAGCCGGAAGGGAGCTGTCCCTTTAAGGCTCAGCGCTGGTCTCTGGCGTCATCACGCACAGCTTTCCGCTGAGGGAAAGGAAGTGGCGGCTCGGCCGGGCGGAAGTGGGAGGGGTTGTAGCGTGCCCGGATGTTGCGGCGGCTCCTGATTGGCTGATGAAAGCGAGACGGAAAGGTGCTGTTGGCTTTTTGGCGACAACCCGGAAGCGCTGAGGGGAGGCGGCGGGTGGCGGCAGGTCAGACCCGGGTCCGGGCGCTGGGGCTGCGGGGAGGCCCTTCCTCGCTTCAGGGGCCGGGCCCTGGCGGGGGGAGGCGGCGTGGGGGGGCCAGGGAGGCCGGTCGGGGGCATCCCTTCCTCTCCTAGGGAGTCGGGACAGGTGGGATCCGGTCGGGGGGGGTCCCTTCGTGGGGCTCCGCTCGGGGAGGGCTCTGGCTGTGGGTATCTCTCCCCTTTGGAAGGAGGGGGTCTGGTTTGGGGCTCCCCTAACAGAAGGTTCTGGGAGAGCCGGGAGCCCGTGGGGGCTTTGGTTGGGGGATCTTCTACTCTTTGTTTAGAGGCGAAGGGCAGGGGGAGGCTGCTCTGGGAGGGACAGGCAGTTCTCAGGGTGCTCCGCTACTTTCCCTTGCGGGGGAAGGGCTGTGGGAGTTTTTGGAGGGTCGTGATTTGGGGGGGCGGGGGGAGTCTTCCTCTCGCTTGGCGGGCAGTGGCTGGGGGGGGGGTGTCCGTAGTTTGGGGGCTGGCAGCTCGAGGAGGGTGGTCGTTTGGGCAGTTTCTTTATCTTGAGTGCTGTTAGAGAGGGAGCTCTGGGCTGGGGGCTCCAGGAGTTACAGTGTGTGAGTGGTGTCTGTTCTCTCTTGGGGGAGAGGGGCTGTGGAACTTGTCAGGGGGGCTTTAGTTTGGGGAGGTGACTGAGAGCTCTGGCTTGTGGGGGAAAAGCTGAGGGCCTTCCCCACCGGTAGAAGCACCAGTGAGGCAAAGCTGATGCCCACTCTGAGCTGGGGGTTGTTGCACCCCATAAATGAGTGCTTTGGTATGGCAGCCTCGGGCAGCACTGAATTGCACAGCCCTTATTTAGGGCAAGAAGCCCGTGCTAGGCCTCTCCAAGATGTGGGCTGAGAAACGCAGGCTGGCCTGCCTTCCTGCCTTAAAAAGGGGCTTCTGCTCCGAGGTAACCCCAGAAAGGCAACTCCTCCACTGCTTGGGATCCTCAGGCAGTGCTTAGCTCAGCTTGGGACCATTCCCCAGTTTAAGAAGGAGCCGCAGTAAATCATGACACCATGTGTGTGGCAGTCACATTGCTGGAAGGCTTGCGAGGCGCTCTGGATTCAGTGCTGTGATTTCATAAGGAGTTTAACCTTTTGACTGGTCCAGGGTGGCTTTTCCAGGGGAAAATTGCTTTTGGTGCAGGGGGAAGAGCATTGTTGAGGGTTTCTGGGCTTACTGCCCCTCAAATAGTCTCAGCACTTCCTCAGCTTCAAATTTATCGGCTTGTGCCATGGGGCTGCGGGTGAGAAGGGGCTTGTTGGAGCCAAGTGGGAGGTAAAGACACGGATCAGGTCTAGGTGCATTCCTGGGGTGACGGGTGTGCCTCCCGCAGTGTGGGAGAGAGAGGGATTGCGACTGTGCCCGGGCAAGAGCAATTTGGGATTGAGCTTGTTGGGTAAGGGCAGATCTGCTGAGCAGCAGCGGCTGGAGGGCTGGCCTTCAGCTCTGTCCTCCTCTCACTGCTGCATAGGCAAAACAGCGAACGCTGCTGTGTTGAAATCTCACATAAAGCTGCTTCTGCTCAAGTCTGAATGAAACACTTTGGCCACCTTCCCCCAGACTAGTGACCGGCACTAGTTTTGTTGTGTGGAGAAACAATTGGGAAGGAAGCACTACTTTGGGGAGGATTTGGATGGGTCAAACGCTAGCCTGAAATCAATTACCAAGGACTGATCTTGAATTTGTGGCTGCCTTTCAGGTCATAAAGGTAAATATCCAAGCACTATGCCCAAGCGACCTGGCCTTCTCCCAGATTCCTCCCTCAGGACCTAGCTTGACCTATGTATTAAACGCTTTTCTGCTGAGAGGGGGTGATTTCTATCGAGGAAATGCACTCCTGAGGAAACTGGATGAGTTCCCAGGTTTACGCTGGTTTTGATGCACTTGACTTTCCTCCCACCACAGAATTCGTCAGCCTAACAGCAGCTTTGATGTGTGTCGTTATGCCCGACCACGTGGACATCAGCCTCCCGCCAGAGGAGCGAGTCCGAAGACTGATCCAGGTGGGAAGCGCTGTGGAAGTGAACGAGGATGTCCCACCACGACGCTACTACCGCTCCGGAGTGGAAATCCTCCGCATGGCAACCATTTACTCGGAGGAAGGCAATATCGAGCGTGCCTTTATTTTGTACAACAAATATATCACGTAAGAGCAGCGTTGCTTTGTTTGCGAGTAACCCGTGTTCGATACAAGGGGTTGTGGTTTTGGGTGTTGAGTATTTTGAGCATGTCTAAACACTGTGAGGCCTTGCTGAGCTGGTAGAACTGGGTTCTGTCCAGAGCTCTGCTCCTTTTGAATTTCCGTTCCCACGGAGGTGAGGATACAGCTGGTTTGACTGACCAGGAGATGTCATAAACGTGTGACGCGCAAACCCACAAACACCACTCAACTCTTTGTAGGTGTAAAAGTTCCCTTTGAAACCAGGCTGATCTTGTATTCCTCCATCCCTCTGCTAGTGGAAACCGCAGTCAGCAGGAGGGAGGTTTTGGATCCTTGTCTGTCAAAGCTTCCTGGTGTTTTATCACCGCAGAGTGGTTAGATTGACCTTGATTGTTGCTAGGTTGGCCATGACATCAAACGGATTGGCAAGGACCCATGGTCAAGGATCTCAGTATCAAGTATCTACCTGGAAAGGATCTAGGCTGGTTGGTGGTTTCTCTAGTAAACCCCCTTCGGAGGAGAAGCCTGCTTTACACTTCAGTTACTACAGCCTTTTACAGCAGGCAGCGAGTTCCTCCTTCAGGTGCAGGGACCAGCTGTAGATTTAGTTTTACAACTCAGAAAGAATATAAACACCTCACCCCCAAAAAAGCAGGGGTTTACCCCAGCCCTTCTCAGGAGGGCATGGGGAAGAGTTCTGGGTCCAAAGAACCTGATCCCAACCAACTTGTGAGTTTCTTGGGTACTGAGCACCCTTCTATAAAGCCCCAGATTGTATATAAACCCAATCAACACCCTATTTGGTGTGTCAGCTGATGGGTCTCCACCTGTAGGGTCTACATTCTGTGTAGACAAGTGCGGAGCCGCATATTCCTGCCGTCATCTCCGCAACTGCCCAGAAACAAGCCATCTTGGGTCTGAAACGCTACTGCTGTGCCTGCCAAGCCGGAACGTACACCGTGCTAACGCGGTGATGTGGTGTCAGGTCTGGATCGTGTCTGAGCAGCCCGGAGTACAAGCAGAGCAAACGTGTGCCTCTCTGCAGCCGTCCCTGAGGGTGTTTAAAGGGCTGAAAACTGTGTGATCCTCAGAAAGTATCCCAATTGCACGGAATGTCCTGTTCCTGTACATTTTTTGGACAAAAGCCTTTCCCTCTCACTTTTGCCCAGTGCCACTCTGGTATGGTCTCTGCTGTGCCCACACTACCCGCTTATCCAGAATGTGACTGGCATCTCAGTGGGCATTTTCTCTGCCTGCCCCCATGTGCAGGGTTCCTGCCCCTTAAATCAACGCATTTTTCTTTGATTAGCTTTTCTTCCCGCCTTGCACTTCCTGAGCTTTTATGGGCATTTTAGCGAGTGCCCCGGGAGGCTGCACAGGGAGCTGGGAAGTGTAAAACCCTCGGGAAGGTTTCCAGGCTGGTTACGTAGCCAAGGCCAAAGGAGGAACTCTTTAACTAAACAAATGAACTAAAAGCACCTTTGCTGTTTCATTATAGCAATGATAGGTGCTGGCATCTTTTCTCTCCAGCAGCTTTCAAATGCTCATGGCATTTACATTAGCCTGGCTGCTGGGCTGCCAGGAAGGTGAAAAAAAAACTTTCCTTCAGTGGTGTGATTTCTCCAGTGCTGATAAATATGAGCTTCTGCCCTGGATTGTCCGAAGACAGGAGCTTAATGTCACGGTCGTGTTTATTTAAATGAAGATGTGAAGCTGTAGGCTTGATGAAGTGTCTTCTAGATGTCCTTCCCCAAGAGTGTGATCCGGAAGGCAAGAGCGGGGCACTGGTAACTGGAGCCTCTCACGGGACTTGCTCTGCTCTCCCCTTTCTAGAAACAGGACCGGAATTCTTCCCCCGGTGCTTCAGCCCACATCTGTGGTCAGTGCTGTGGCTGTTCTTTCTCAGCGCCCAGCTCCCTGCTGGAGTGTACGGCCTAGTGCAGACACTTTCCGCATCAGGCTGTGCTTTCAGGAAGGGGAGGACTCCAGCGCCGAGAAGTATGTTAGGGGCTCTTAGCTCGGTGTGTTTGGTGGGAGTGAGTGCATTTGGAACAAGGTGTGGTCTGGGTGGCTTTAGGAAGCTGGATTTCTCTTTATTTCCTTACACAGCACTTCCCAAGGCTGATCTCAAGGCCTGAATTACACAATGAGATCTGTGTTGTGGCATCTGATTTGGAGAACCATCGGTTTTGGGACAATCTTGTCTAGACACGGGATAATCTCAAGACTGAGATTCCCGTTGAGGCATCCAGTCCCTGGCCACCTGCTCGATCTCGTGCAGGCCATTTGGCCGCACAGCACCTCTCTTTTCAAAGCGGAAACAAAGCTCGCTGCCCAGCCCTCATGGGGGGCAGGAGGGCAGCGCAAATACCTCTAAGAATAACCAGGCTGGACTTCTAACACATGCGTCTTGTCACCTTGTAAGATGTTTGCTTGCTGGTCTTCTTGAACAGCTGCTTCTACGTTGATTTGAGTGGGTATTTTCCTTGAATCGCCATCAGGCACACTAGGCTGATTTTGCGAGAGCCAAATAAGAAAGAAAAAAATAAGATATGAATTTTCTGTGGTGTTGGGGCTCCTGGTTTGCCTGCGTGGCTGTGGGCTCCTAGGATTGGCTCCGGGGGTTTGCGTGGGGTGTTGCAAGGGACTCGAGAGACGCCGGCTTGGCGTGCGTGCTGTAGCAGTGCTTAAAAATAGCCTGTGATGTGGCTGCTCGGTGCCAAACAGCTGCTGCTCATAGTGGACTCGGGAGCAGGCGGAGGTTTGAACAAGCCCAAAACTCCTGGCGTTTCAGTCTTGCCAAGCCTCAGTTGGGCTGTTGATAGGAAACATGAACCATTCCTGTCCTTCCCCTGCCTCTGTCCCCAGCCTGCCGCTGCCTGGTCTTGCCCCAGAGTTTTCCTCTGCCTGCCTGAGTCTTCCTCTCATCCCGCTGCCCACTTTTTTTCCCCCCTTCCCAACTTGCGGAAACCCAGCTGTCTGCTGGTTTTTCTGTCCTCTCTAGGCCAGCATCTGCTCTTAATCCTTCTTAATTAATCCCTTCCATTTTAATCTGCTAGCTGTTGGCAATGATCACAGCCTTGTTTTGTCTCCTCGACACAGTGACCTACTTCGCAATCACCAGCCGGGAGCGGGGACCTTGCTGGGTGTTTCGGATGGAGTGACGACTTCTCCGTGGCACTGGGCTGTGATGTGGTTGTGCTGATCTGGCGAGAGCATCCTCACGCTCTCCGTGGCAACAAGGGGCATTCAGGGTGCAAAAAGTCCTTCCTTTTCCCAGAGGACTGAGGTTTTGAAGCAGCTGGTTTTATTTACTGCGCTCACAGAGGCTTCTCAACGTGAAGAGTGTTCTCACTCTGTCCCCCCTGAGTTTTTCCTGCTTGGCTCTGCTTGGTTTATTTGTGCTGCTCCCCGGGGTGCACTCTAGTCCTCACTACCCTTATTCCTTGTGCCTGGGCATGAGGCTGCTCTCTAAAGGAGCTGGAGAGCATCCTCCCTTGGATTCTGAAGCAGTGTAGCAAAGAGCCACGAAGGAGGGCAGGGGTGTTTTTTGTGTTATGCCTACAGGCTTTGTGGATGCTCACGGCAAGCACAGCTCCACTTGCAGGAGACAAGGACCCGGCTAAGCTCGCTGTGAGCTCGCCCTGAGCTCATGGTCAGCTGCTGCGCTGCTGGGGACTTGTTCGCAGAGGTAACTCAGGGATGCCTCAAGCCCAGGGAGCCTCATAGAGCTGAGCCAGAGTGAATTCCCCATGTCTGCAGGCTTTTTCCCTTGTTCTAGTGCTTGCAGTACTCTTTCTCCACGTTTTCACCGCTGTGTCCTGCAGAGCTCCCCGGAAGGGGTGGACGGTTGTTCTGGCTGTAGAGAAGACAAAGATTAACCTGTTTGTAGTTGTGCTGTGAGCAGGATGATGTTGAGCTCAGTCTTCTCTTCCCTCCCAGAAGTCTGCACAGAAACAGCCCTGCTGCCTGAAATACTGCCCTGATCTTCTGGGGTGGTCGGGCCACAGAGCCAAAAGGATTCTGATGCAGCTGCTGGGGAAGCTGTGAACTTGCTTTTAGCTTACCTGCAAGTTTTCTCTTTTCAAGGTCTGAGTTAATTTGCCCATCTCTTGCACAAACGCTTTGTTCACTCGTACAGAAGGACAGTGTGAGCACTGAGTCAGCTGAGTCCTTGAGCTTGTGTGTAATCCCCTTGGATGCTCGCAGAGGTGTAGGCAGGTGCCCAAGGACCCTCCTGAATCACTGCCAGTGTCCTTGGTGTTTTAGACTGGCTTATTAATGTTTCTGTTCAAAACAAATGTATTTATCCCTGAGGATCATCTCCAAAGTCCAGGTGGAAGAAAAATCTCCCATGTGAGCTCTCCTGGGGCTGAACAAGATCTGTGTGCCACGAAGAGCTCAGAAGGCCATTATGTGAGGGAGGGTTTCCTGCAGAAAGGCAGGCGACTGTCCTGATTGTGGGGAGCACAGGACCCAGGGAGGTGGCGGAGCAAGGGGACAGTGCTGGAAGGGAATGATTGGTAGCCCCAAAATGCTGCTTACTGTCTTGTGCTTCTCCCTTTCTGCCGTGATTCATAAATGCATTTTCTCGCCTGTGTTTACAGGCTCTTCATTGAGAAGCTGCCACAGCACCGTGATTACAAAACTGCTGTCATACCTGAAAAGAGGGAGACAGTGAAAGTAAGTAGTAACATTGCTTTATTGGCTACTGTCAGAAATGTTTTGGGGTCATCAACCACATGGGGTTTCATGGCTCTGGGATGAGTGATCCACACAAACACTGAGAAGGCTTGACCCGGCAGGCCTGACCCCCTTGGGAGTTACGGCTGGGTTCTTCTTACCCTGTTGTGCTTGTCCTGGGCTGGATGTGGTTGTCCAGTTTGCTTTCTGTTGAGCACTGGACTGTCCTTTCTTTCCTCTTAAACTCCCTGCTTTTTAACCACCACATGGCATTTCCGTGCACGGTGGCCGGATGCCCGATGTGGTGGCCCTCAGGGGATTTGTGAGGGAATCCTTGGAGATTTCTCACAGCCATAAGAAGCTACCGTTCCTCTGCCCAATATTGACCAGAAAAGCAAAGGACAATACTGATGAAGCTCTTGCTCGGTGTTGTTGGCGGTGCTGGAGCCCCTCTGCTGTGGGGACAGGCTGAGAGAGCTGGGGGGGTTCAGCCTGGAGAAGAGAAGGCTCTGGGGAGACCTTCCAGCCCCTTCCAGTCCCTAAAGGGGCTCCAGGAAAGCTGGGGAGGGACTCTGGATCAGGGAGGGGAGCCATGGGATGAGGGGGAAGGGTTTTACACTGAAAGAGGGGAGATTTAGATGAGATCTGGGGAAGAAATTGTTTGCTGTGAGGGGGGTGAGCCCCTGGCCCAGGTTGCCCAGAGAAGCTGTGGCTGCCCCATCCCTGGAGGGGTTCAAGGCCAGGTTGGACGGGGCTTGGAGCAACCTGGGCTGGTGGGAGGTGTCCCTGCCCAGGGCAGGGGGGTTGGAACGAGATGATCTTCAAGGTCTATTCCAACTCTAACCATTCTATGATTCTATGCTGTCTGGGCCTTCTGGCTACAGCGTGCTTCTCTGCAGCCTGCCAGCCTGTCCACACGTGGTGGTGGAGCTGCTCAGCCCTTCCTGGCTCGTGAACAGCCGGTTGGTTTGTAATCTGTGGGTGCTGTATGTCCATTGATTCTTGCGTCTGTTCAGGCCTTGTTTTTCTTGCTCTGGGGCTATTGCGCCCTTATGACTGTGTTTCCTCCCTTCAGAAACTGAAAGAAGTAGCCTTCCCCAGAGCTGAAGAGCTCAAGGAGGAGCTGTTAAAGAGGTACGCCAAGGACTATGCTAAGTACAAGGAGCAGAAGGTGAGTGAGAGGAGACTGGAGGCCTGTGCTCCCCCGAAGACCCTCAGCCACAAAGGGTTTGGAAGAGGGCAGGTCTCCAGGGCTCCCTGGGTGCTCCGAAATGTGAAGTCTGGGTAGCCCCAGCTTGCAGGGTGCAGCCTCGTCACCTGCAGCGCACGGCTGTCCCGATCATGTCTCTGCTGCCGTTATGTAGGTGAATCCGTCATAGGCATCCCTGCATCTCTTTTCATTGTGCATCCTGGAGGCAGTCTGAGCTGGGACTGTTATTTGTTTGGCTTTTTCCCTTTGTCCCGACATGAGATCTAGGTCTTGTGATCCAGAAACTCAGCAGGCAGCTGGTAACGGCATGGGCAAGGGTCTGGGGTTCTGCGGGCAAAGCAGAAAACTCTGCAGGCAGTTTTGCTGTGGGCAAGTGTGATTTTTAGAGATAGAACAGAGGGAAGACAACCTGGAATTATATTTCTGTGGAAGAGGGAGGGTAAGTCAGCAGTTTTCCTGCCCTGGTCTAGCTGACTGTCCTGGTGGAAGTGCGGATCTCTGTTTTGCAAGCTGACGTTTCCTTGCAGGGAGTGTTGTTTGCTGGTCACCTTTTGCAGACCCTTTAGAAGTAGTCTGGGATTCCTGAGGGTCTGCAGTGCATAGGCTTCATATTCTGCCTTGGGCTTGTGTTCCCCTGTCTGCTGTCCCTTAGCGTATTTCTCCTTGCAGAAGGCAGAGGAAGAGGAATTTGCAAGAAACTTGGCTTTGCAGCAGCAGCTGGAAGAGGAGAGAAATCGGGTAGCCCTGATGAAGCAGCAGCAGGCAGAGCAAGAGCAGTTTCATGCCTTTGAGGAGATGATTCGACGACAGGATCTGGAGAAGGAACGTCTAAGGATAGTGCAGGAATTTGGAAAGCCAGAGCTGAGTCCTGAGTCTCTGGACGGGCCCCTCATCCCTGGCGTGGAAAAGCCGCCGACCGATTTAATCCCAAAGGTTCCCGTCTCTCCAGTTCACCCTGCGAGTCCATCAGCGGGGACTGTCTCATCCAAACCTCCTGTTGTGGACAGATCTTTGAAACCGAGTACTTTGAGGAGCACGGAAAACAGTTAGTACCTCTCAGTGCATCCTTTTCCCTTGCTGGGGCTGAGCCAAACACGGCTGAGGAGTTGATTTGTCTGGCAAGCGCTTGGAAGTGTCTGACCATGGCTCCGTCCCTTCTGGGGATTTGGCCTTCCAAGTCACTGGATGTTCTCCCCATTGTCCAGTGACGGTTTGTGGGGCTGGGGAGAACTGTCTCCTCTTGGGAATCGGCCCCCCCCCATGCTTCTCCAGCCCAGTCTCTCTAATGATCCAGTCTACAGCCTATTTGGCTCTCCTAGACCCAAATACTTGTTGGGGATTGGGGTTTAGTTCCTGACTAACCAAATTGTCCTCCTGACCGGATTCTCCTCTTCTGCCAAATACGTCTCCAAAATACCAATTTGGACATTGCTAAATGACTGGTTCTTGACCAGCGACACAACTTTAAGCGACATTTTGTAGGTGTTTGTGGTTTCGTTTTCTTCAACAAAACACTTGTTTTTTGACACACTGCTAAAGGTCTCTTTCTCTCTACATGTCCCTGGTAGTGAGTGTATGAAGTGTCACAGTGACTTCGTTTATCTGTGACGGCTCTTCTAAGGGTAGACATTAGAGCAATTAATGTTTCCAGGCTGAATTTTCTCAGTCTGGTCCCTTCAGATACTGACCTGGGGGAACAGTGTCCCCAACTGCCATTGCTCATTGCGTTCCCATTCTTCCCACAGACGCAAGTATGGATGTCCTTCGCCAGGTCATCGTCCCTCGGGAGCTCTGCCAGAAGTTCCTCCAGCTAGCTGATGCCAACACAGTCCGGGGTGTGGAGACGTGTGGGATCCTCTGCGGTAAGCTGGTAAGGTGATAAACCAAATTAAGACCTTGGAAGTGGCACAGGGGCCTTTTGTCAAGGTGTGCAATAGCTTTGAAAACGGCTAGAGGAGCCTGATTTTTTTCCGTGGGAGGCTGTAGTGCAGTTTCACTGATGACTAAGGTTTAGTGTGAGTGTTAGGGATGATCCACCTCTCCTTTTCCTCCCTTTTGTATTCGGATTTGCTCACACTGAATCAGGTGCTGGCCACCGAGTCCCTGTGGGTATTCAGCTTCCTCTCTCCTGTTGATGACCCTCTGCTGGGTACCTGCTTCAAGCACTCCCATGTTGCCGGTGACAGGCAGCTCCGGTGACTTGTCCTTTTGGTACCAGCAGGACTGAGGGTGTCCCAGCTGTGAACTAGGACCCTCACCCAGAGACAAGGTTGTGCAAACACCGGCTGGAGACAGTTAGTCCTACCCCAAGAGGGTTTGTGTGCAGGGGTTTCTATTGGCAGCTCCAGCCTCTCTCCCCTGAGTCGCCTGGGGCTGCTTTGCTTGCAGAAGTTTGCTTTGAAATGGAGTTGTTTGATGTAGCAACTTTCTGCAAACCAGCTGCTTCCAGACACGTGGTGGTTATTTAATTATGAGGCATCATCTCCTAGTGAGCGGAGAGATCTGCTTCGGTGGGTGTCCAGGACTTCTCTGAGCTCTTGTGGGTGCTCTGCACGGCAGAGAAAATGAAATAGAAAGCCACGGGTCTTTCTCAGACTCAGAAAATCCTGCAGTTACCATTTCTGTGACCTGTAAATGGATGGTAGATGTATCTGTGGGCTTGTTTCCAGACCTGATATTCCCCTGGCTGGGCCCCCGAGGGATGAATGCAAAAGTACCACGTTCCCCAAAGTGTAGGAAATTACCTTTGCGCCAGCGGGCGGCAGCAGTGTTTCCTGCCTGGGGGGTGTCCGGTGGGTAACAGCCTCCCTGTGCTGCCTTGCAGATGAGGAACGAGTTCACGATAACCCACGTCATCGTTCCCAAGCAGTACGGAGGCCCCGATTATTGCAACACGGAGAATGAGGAGGAGCTCTTCATGATCCAGGATCAGCATGGCCTTGTTACGTTAGGCTGGATCCATGTGAGTCTCTCATTCCCGTTTCACTTCCCCACTGGTCTTGCATTCAGCTGGGAGGGAAAGGGGTGCACAGAGCAGGGCTGGCGGAGGAGAATTTACTGGAGGAGCTGGCGTGGAGCAGACAGCACCCTCCGGTTGGGTTTTTCCTTCTGGTGCAGTCTCAGCCACTACTCGCACTGCTGGAGAAATCCAGGCCGGTTTTAAGTTTGGGTCCCTTCCTAAAGCATCAGGCCCTTTGAGAGTGGGATATTGGGCATGAAGCTCGTGTTTCATCCAGCTAAAAGCTGACTCCAGGGGCACTATCGGGGCATCCCGAGCTCCTGCTGTCAGCGTGGGGCCTCTCCCGTGATGCGTCCCCGTAGTAGCGCTGCTTTCCGCGGACAGCTGTGTGCTGCTCTGCCACGGGATGTGCCAGTTCCAGATTCCTCCGCTGGCTTCAGCGCTGCCCTGCTGCCTGTCCCCGCGGAGCCTTTGGCAGTCGGATCGGTGCCAAGCAAAATGTTTGGTGCTGCTGAGTAATCTCTCGAAAGCAGCAGCTGCCTCACAGGCTTTGACAAATAAATGCCTGCTGCGTGTGCCTGATATGTGCAGGGTGTCTGCTTTTGGTGTTAACTCTTCGGTGACGGCCTAGCAGCATCCGGGGACCCTCAAGAATCCCTTTGACCTTTCTGCTGGTCTTGGCAACAAAAACCTAATGCGCAGAAGGGGAAAGACCTTTCAGCCAGAGTTAGGCTGTGAAATCTGGCTGTCAGCGGGAGCTGGGTAAGGTGGTGGCTGTCTGTGATCGTACAGCCCTTGGCCGTCTTGGTGGGAAGTGATATCTTGAAGTGCCTTGGCAGTGCGTTACGTGCCTGGTGATGCTGTGCCCCAGGGGTAGCTGCGATGCGCCCTGCAGGGTGGCGTGCATGAAAGCAGGGACAGCGTTGTGCCTTCAAGCGTGACTTTCCGTGGGATATGGCCAAAAACGTAGAGCTCCTCCTGTCCTCATTCCAAATGGAAAAGAGGAGCAGATGTTTTGGGGCTGTCCAAAACTGTTTTCAGTGTGCAGGCGTCCTCTATGCTATCCAGTCTCTCCTCTGTTCAACCTTCTCTTGGGAGACGCCGTCCCTTTGGACTAATCCTCTGACCCTGCTGTAACGTCCTCTCTTTTATGTTGCCTCGCGTTTCAGACTCACCCCACGCAGACAGCCTTTCTCTCCAGCGTCGACCTGCACACGCACTGCTCCTACCAGATGATGTTGCCAGAGTCCATTGCTATTGTGTGTTCTCCGAAATACCAGGAGTAAGTATGGACGTGGGGTAGGGAAGGCCTTTCCCTCTGCCTGTGCTGCCTCCCCTTTTGGTTGGGCAGGAGGTCTCGCCTCCTGAGGAGGTATCCAAAGGCTGTTTACCACGACCTTTCCTCTGTTGGATTCCTGGTGTGGAATAAAACGTCAAGTCACGCGATGAAAGCTTTACCGAAAGAGGCTGGAAGAGCGTGTGGGATTCGACAGCTCTTCCAAGCTGGTTTGGGGGGGTTGTATCTGTGCTGTGGTTGCCCACCCATGAAAGGAGACGGGTCTGCAGCTGCAGAACTGGGGAGAGGAGTGTCCCGGGGAGAGGAGCATCCCACAGCAGGCATTTCTGCTCTCGCTTGAGATGAGCGGACTCAAGTGTGCTCCTTCAGACACAGAAGGAGGTGCTTCTATTTGTAGAGGCTTGAGCTACACAGAGCCTGTGTTTATTTGCTCTAGGACGGGGTTTTTCAGGCTGACGGAGCATGGCCTGGAGGAGATCTCTTCCTGCCGGCAGAAAGGATTCCACCCGCACTCCAAAGACCCCCCTCTCTTCACCGTAAGTCACCCCAAGAGGCAGCGGGAGCTGTAGGACCGGGAGTCGACATACTGGACACTCTGTTTGGTTTTATATCTGTGTCGAGGTGCTGGGCTGTGACCCAGGACAGGAGGGTCAGCCTGGCAGAGCCTCCTAGAGTTGAGATACAGAAGCTTTCCGACTTGTTAGCACGTGTCGGAGGTGCGATACAGAGCCCTTCTCTGCAGAAAGAGGTCAAGGCAGCAGCAAAAGGCTTGTATTTGAGCAAGAGAGATTTGTATTTGTGTCCTGCCGTGGTCTCTGTCTGGCACCGGGCAGGGCATTAGTTCCCGGTCCGAGAGGGCTGTTCGGCGAAGAACGCTGGGTGCAGGGTGTGTCAGGAGGCACAGGAGGCTCACCTGAGCTGTGGGAACGTCTGAATAACACCTGTCTGCTCTTTCTCTTCCCTTCTCTTCCAGACCTGCAGTCACGTGTCAGTAGTCGAGAGAGACGTGGTCCTGATGGATCTCCGATAGGCCTCTTGCCTTAACCGTTTACGGAAAACCATCGACCTTCCTCCTAGGCCTAAGGAAATGTGTTTTTTCCTCCTGTAGCAGATGATTTCTACCGTGTAGTGATCCCTTCCCCTTCCTCTCCCTACAACCGCGGTGAAATCGGTACCCTGACCTCAGTGGGAGCATGTGAAACCTCAGTGCCTGGCGTTGGGCTGGCAAAGCAGTGCTGAGGTTCAAGGTGTGGGGAAAAGCGAACTGGAAATCCGAAGACAGACACTAACACTGAAGCAAATTGTTTTAATACTCTAATCTGTGGCTTGAATGGCTTCCTGGGGAGTGTCCCCCGTGATTTGCTGCAACCGTGAGGTGTGGAAACCTCTTCAAGTGCTTTCCAAAGTGGGACTTGCCCAAATGAGTCTCTGCTTTGTTTTGCCTCTCTGGGTTGCTGTGGTCTCGGTGCAGCTGGCTGGAGTAGATGAGTCTTTGCTATAGTTTAAGATTAAACCTTCCTAACCCCTCTCACCCCATGCTTTTCACCGCTGAGCCGGAGCGAGTCCTGCGTGCTGGTGCTCAGGTCTTTGCCCGGTGAGGTAAGAAGGGGCCCAACCTCTTTTGGGACCCCCCCTATTTCAGTGTTTCAGGGGAGAAGGTGCCTGGATGCGGCACTGCTTTGCACAAACTGCTTCATTCCGGCAGTGGGGAGGGGTGTCTGGTTACTTTATTCCTTTTCCTGGATGGGGGATTCGCTCCGGCCCTTGGAATGCCCGGCGAGGGCTTGGGTTTAGCTTGTTACTGGTGGAGGAGGCTCTCGGTCTCTTGGCTGCAGTGTGAAGGCTTTGCAAGGCCGTCGTCTCTCTGAGACGGGACTCCAGCAGCTTGTGCCACTTCAGTCCTCAAAGATCACTTACCCCCGACCGCCTCTGCACTTCTCAAAGCAGTATGAAGTCTGTCCTTGCCAAAAACAAGCGCTCCGTGCCGTCGCCGTTACGCGGTACGCCAGCCAGGCACCTCTTCCGAATTACTCTCGTGGGATGCCAAGCAGCAATTTTCCTTCCCGGAAATTTTCCTTTTCCTTCCCTCCGCCCTCGCTCCTGCCGGCGTTGGAAGGGAAGAAGCAGTATTGCAAGGTGGAAGGCATCTGGCCTCAAAGGGCTGTGCGTGATCCCCGCCACCTCCACATCCTCTGGCAGGATGCTCTGGTGCTCCGCACATGGCCGTGCGGGGAGGGGAAGGAGGCGGGAGCTGCCTTCCCCCCTGGCACGCACACATACGCCTTCCGTGTGTCCTGTCCTTGTACTTCTGCGTGCACCACTCCTTGGTGTGCAGTTTAACACAGATGGATTGTATTATCTTGGCTGGGTTTCTTTTGCCACTCGTGTTCTTCAAGCTAACGGGGCGGGTTGGAGAGGTCCGGCGTGGCTGAGAGCCGGGGCGGGGGGGGGGAAGCGATTTATTTAGGGCTTGTGTTTAACCGCAGCAACCCCGTCCTTGGCTCCTGCGTGACAAACGGCTGCTGCCATCATTTGTGCAATTGGTTCTGGAAACGGGCTACCCTCGGCAGTGGGAGGGAGGGAAGGGCGCTTCTGGGCATCGGTGGGAACTAACTTTCAGACCTGATTGATTTAAACCGCGCTCCAGGGGGGGTTGTGCAGCCTCGGCGCAGAGGTGTTCATCCCCCGGCTCTGCAGAAGGGAGCAGTCTGCTCGTCACGCGGCGCGGGGACACCAGGGGTGAAAGCCCGTCTTGCAAAGCCGCGATTCCTTCAAGCTGACAGTGAATATCCCGATGAATTTATCTCCCTGTCCCTGAAGGTCTCGGGTCGGAGCTGCCCCAGTGTCGGGCAGAGAGCAGCGGCCAGGGAAAGGAGCTGGTGGCAAATCGCTGCTTCGGTCAGTAAATCGTCCCAGTGACCGATAAACCGTCGCGGAGAATTTCTCAAATACCTCGCAGCGCGGCCCCGCGCAAGGGCTGCGCCTCTCACGTCAGCGGCCAGCTGCTGCCTCGCGCCCAGCCCTGCTCTCCGGGCTGGCGGCTTTTTAATCACATTTTTTCACTTAAAATCACTGAGTCATCAGTTTGTGCGGCGGGATGAGTGCTGGTGTCCTGGCACTACGGCCTGTGTCCCACCGACACACCCCCTCTCTCCAGCCGCACCAGATGTGACTGGTATATCGTAAAATCGCTCCAAACCGGGGGTTGAATGTGGTAGGAGCGAACCCCTAACAGAAACCACGCTTTGCAGGAGTGGTTTATTTTCCACAGCGATGGGGCTTGCGTGTTTAGGGGGGATTCCTGCAGGCAGGGAGCGATGCTTATCTCTGCCTCGGGGATGGGAACGGACCCAAATCCCTGCCCGAGCTCTCATCGCCGCTGTGTCCATCCTCAGCGGCAGCCGCAGAGGTTTAAAGCGCGAACGTTACCCTTATACGGAGGTGCCGAGGGCCGGCCTGCGCGCCCGGAGTTTTGGAATCCCACGGCAAAGTGGGGATTGCCCCCCTCCTCGTCCCGCGTCCATCCCAGCCGGGGCTGGCCTCGCCTGTGCCGGGGGATGCTTTGCGTTCCTGCGAGCATCCCAGGGCCGCCGGCCACCCTCCCCAGTGCCGGCAGCTGGATTGGCTGCGGTGGCCGAACCTTTCCTTTTTAGGCTGCTTCTGCTCCTGCTCGGGGCTTTGCCGCCGCCGTCCCAGCTTCAAACTGGCCGCGCCAAGGCTTTCCATCCCGGCTGGCCGCGGTGCCGTGGGTCAGGGAGGTTTGGGGATCGGGCAGGGATGGGGAGCTGGGAGCCAACCCGCCTGTCCCCGGCAAACGGCGGGGATGGAAAAGCCGTGAGGCTCGGTGCTGCGGAGCGGGGGCTGGGGCTGGGGCTGGCACCCCGCAGTTTGCACCAGCCCAGGGCTCGGGGGTGTCCTCGGGGCTTTGGGCACGGTCCCCCCAACCTGGGGTGGGACACAGGCTCCATGCAGACCCCGGCACGGCCCTGCTCCCTCCGTGCGGGGCTCTCCCGGTGCTGGCACGGGCCCGTGGGGCACGGCCTGCATCCAACCCCCTTTCCCCCCCGCCTCTCTGCTGGGTTTGGGGATAAATTTTTTTTTTAATTTTTTTTTTTTTTTTTCCTTTTTTCAGCCTGTCATATATGGCAACCTTTTGCCTCGGTGACCTCATGTTTGGCAGCAGACCAAGGGGACCGGGCTGGGACGCGAGGCGGCAGCAGGTCCCCAGGTCTCGGGGCGTGCGGTGGGGACACCGACGCGTGCGTGGCCGGGGGGGACACATCCAGCCCCCGGGGGCTGAGGTTCCCGAGAGGCAGGAGGATCGCTGGGGCAGAGCCATTGCCTGGGGACACTGTTGGGGGCGCAGGCTGGCCGGCCGTGCTGGGGGGACACCGTGTCCCTGTCCCGCCCCGCGGGGTGACAGCCCGCAGTCTGCTCCCTCCCTCCAGGGCTGGGGGGGACACCGGGACTCTTGGGTCTCTTCTGGTGGCGGTGGGACCCTGCAGCTCTTGGTTCTTTTTGCCGCACTGGGGCCTCGATGTCCCTGCCCCGAGCACAGCTCGGGACCCCGCAAAGCAGGAGCCAGCCCGGTCACCCCGTGCCTCAGTTTCCCCATCTGCAACCCAAGTCCTGGTAGCTCTGGGTGGTGGCTCCGGGGCATCTCTCCTGTCCCCCCCCGCCGCTGCTCAGGGGGAGTCCCCGCTGTGGGACCGTTGCCCTTAAAAAGGCAGCCAGGAGTTTGGCAGCCGCTGGTTGGCCTCTGCGAGGGCCGCGGGCTGCTGCGGCCACAGGGCCAGGGTGGGTCCGGCCCCCCTGTGCTGCACTCGGGCACGGGGGGGCCAGGGGACAGCACCCCCCCATCGCCCCATGGCGGGTCTGGGCTCATCCTGCCTCCAAAACCTTCCCGGGGAGGGGTGAGAGCCGGGTGCACCCACTGCGCGGGGCTGGGCTTGGCACCCATGAGTGCGGCCCTGCCCGAGCCGGGCCTTTGGGGGGACGAGGGGCTTTGGGGCACCAGAAGCCCGAATTGGGGCGGAGAGGAAAAACCCAGGGAGAGAGATCCCAAAGGTGCCAGATGCTGGGAAACATGGAGGAGCCGAGGCCGGGAGGAAGCGATGCACCAGCCCAGTGCGCTTCCAGCATCTGAGCGATGCCAAATTCCCATCCCGGCTGCGGGGTGTCCCCCACGGCAGAGCCCCGACACCCACCTCCGCCCGGGTGGGGCTTCTCCACGCTCTCCCCAGGAACCGGAGATGCTTCCACCTCCTTTTTGCCGAGACCGTCACTTATAAGGACTTGTGTCTCACTTGTTTATCGCAGCGGAGCATAAAAGGAACAGACTCACAAATGGGATGTTGCCTCCCAAGCATCCCCGCATACATTTTTCTTACAATAATTAACCGTGCTGGGTCCTACCATCAGTCCAAGGTCAATTTAATGAAATAAAACACCTTATATGGCCATATGGCTAACACACCATCACTTAGCCTATTTAGGGTCTTTGTTTAGAGAGGATCCGCCTCTGAGGTTTCACGGGCTCGCTGGTATTTATACCAAAGGCGCGTCGGGACTCGGTCCCAGAGGGAAGCTTTCGCGTCCGCGGTGAGTACTGCCCAGCCCTGGCTTCCCTTTCGCTCGCAGGAAAGCGGGAAGGAAAAACACCCCGGGGGGGTTTCGGGGTGCCCCGGCGCTTATGGGGTGGCCCGGCTCGGTTCACACGGCACAGGGGGGGGTTGTCAACCCTGGCACGACCCCGCAGCTGGGGGCTTCCGTGGAGGCGACGAGAGCTGGGCTGCGGCCAAAGCGGGTCGCGCTCTTCCAGAAATCCCCGCGATTTGGGGTTTTTTTTTTTTCTTTTTGGGCTCTTGCGAGGTTTTCGCCTGCTTCGCTCTGGATTCAGGAGCGTATCCACCGGCAGAGGGGGGCACCCCCTGGGAAGGCCTATTTTTTTTCCCATTTTTGGGAAAGGATGCGAGGGCAGAGCAGCAAGGGGCTGCCGAGACGGGACCGGAGGAGGGGGCATCGCCTGCCTTCCCCCTGCCCGCTCGGGGGCCACCAGCCGGGGACGACGACACCGCAGCTCCCCGGGCAAGCGCGGGCAGGAGGCTTTGGCACCCATTTGGGGCACCGGCTGGCGAAGGATGGAGAAGCAGCATCGGCGTGGAGCAGCGCCCATGGGCGATGAGCATCGCCCTGCTCCCAGCATTCCCGCGCCGGGGCCGGAGCCGGCGGCCACCCCTCATCACAGCCCACGGAGGATTTTGCGGGGCCGCGCATCCCCAAGGACTCCAACCCTTCCGACACCCAAAGCTGGACGCGGTGGCGCGGCGTAACCCTCTCCCCCACCCTCCTTTAACACTGTTTTCCCCCCTTCGCCCCAGCTTATCCCCCAGGTCCCCCTGACCGCCAACCGCTCCCGGCCCCACCATGTGCGAGGAGGAGACCACCGCCCTGGTCTGCGACAACGGCTCCGGCCTCTGCAAAGCCGGCTTTGCCGGCGACGATGCCCCCCGCGCCGTCTTCCCCTCCATCGTGGGGCGGCCCCGGCACCAGGTGGGTACCTGGGGAGGGGGGGGGGTGGGGTGAGCGGCAGCCCCAGGTCACCCCCCACCCTGCTTTTAATCACCGAAATGAGGCTAACGAGGCCGTCTCTCTCGCCGGCGTTAGGGCGTCATGGTAGGCATGGGGCAGAAAGACAGCTACGTGGGCGACGAGGCGCAGAGCAAGAGGGGTATCCTCACGCTCAAGTACCCCATCGAGCACGGCATCATCACCAACTGGGATGACATGGAGAAGGTGAGACCACCCGCCCCCAACCCGGGACGGGGAGCAGGCGCTGGCCCCCGCTTCGCTTTGGGGTAAGACCCCGATTCCCCTTTGCCCGCCTTAGATCTGGCACCACTCCTTCTACAACGAGCTGCGCGTGGCCCCCGAGGAGCACCCGACCCTGCTCACCGAGGCACCCCTCAACCCCAAGGCCAACCGGGAGAAGATGACCCAGGTGAGGGGCCGCGGGGTCCCCGGCCATGGGGATGGACCCTCCGAAACTGCAGGAAGGGCTGGGGAATTTGGGGTTTAGCAAGCCAAGGGTGGGGGGGAGGGGGGCGCGGGGCGGAGGCGCGGGTTGGGTGGTGGGGTGGAGCCGGGTGCTTTAACAAGGGCAGCGCTCGCGTGCGGCGCGTGGACCCGCGGGGTTTGGTCACGCGATGCGCCGAGCCACGGTTTTTCCATGCGATGCCCACACCCACGTGGTTTTCCGTGCGATGCGGTGACTCACGTCTCCACGCGATGCCCTGCCCCACGTGGCTTTCGGCACCACGCAGCGATCCACGTGTTGTTCTGTGCAATGCATTGACCCACGTGTCCGTGCAATACAACAATCCGCCTATTTTTCCGTGCGGTGCAACGATCCGCGTTTTTTACCCTGCAATGTGCTGGCCCCGTGTCTCCAGGAAGGCCCCCGTGGGTTGGGGTGGGATGAGCCGGGGACCCCCACGCTCCCCCCTAACCCTCTGCCCCTCTCATCCTCCCTCCCAGATCATGTTTGAAACCTTTAATGTCCCCGCCATGTACGTCGCCATCCAAGCCGTCCTCTCCCTCTACGCCTCCGGCCGCACAACCGGTGAGTGGGACACACGGCATCTACCACCCAGGGTCCATCCGTGGTGGGAAAGGGACCAAGCTGGTTTCCAGCCTCCTCCCTCACCTTCCTTCCCCCTTCCCAGGCATCGTCCTCGACTCCGGGGATGGTGTCACCCACAATGTGCCCATCTACGAGGGCTACGCTCTGCCCCACGCCATCATGCGTCTCGACTTGGCCGGCCGCGACCTCACCGACTACCTCATGAAGATCCTCACCGAGAGGGGCTACTCCTTCGTCACCACCGGTATGGGGCAGGGAGGGGGTCATGGGGTGACGGGGGACCCCAGGGTGCCGCCGATGCACCGGGTTGAGCCTGTTCGCCATCGTCTCCTGTAGCCGAGCGGGAAATTGTGCGCGACATCAAGGAGAAGCTTTGCTACGTGGCCCTCGACTTCGAGAACGAGATGGCCACGGCCGCCTCCTCCTCCTCGCTGGAGAAGAGCTACGAGCTCCCTGACGGGCAGGTCATCACCATCGGGAACGAGCGTTTCCGTTGCCCCGAGACACTCTTCCAACCCTCCTTCATCGGTGAGCCCACCCCAAATTGTCCTGGCTGTCCCCTGGGTGGTTGACCCCCATCCTCACCGCCCCACCAGCAGGCAACCAGCCCCCATGGGTGCCCCACAGAGGCATTTTACACCCCTGCCAAGCACTTTGCACCCCAAACAGGGGGGACAAACCCACGGGTGACCCCATGGCTCTTTTGGGGAGCCCCGAGGAGGTGTGGGTGGGGGTCAGGGTGCTGACAGCCCGCTTCCACCCCAGGCATGGAGTCAGCCGGCATCCACGAGACGACCTACAACTCCATCATGAAGTGCGACATCGACATCCGCAAGGACCTCTACGCCAACAACGTCTTGTCCGGCGGCACCACCATGTACCCCGGCATCGCCGACCGCATGCAGAAGGAAATCACGGCGCTGGCTCCCAGCACCATGAAGATCAAAGTAGGTGATGGTGGTGGTGGGGCAAAGCCGTGGTCACCAACGCCCCAAATCCTCTCCTGGTGCAGGTCTGGGGGGTGATCAGGGGGTGCATCCTAACGGCTCGTGTCTCGGCAGATCATCGCCCCGCCGGAGCGGAAGTACTCGGTGTGGATCGGTGGCTCCATCCTGGCGTCCCTCTCCACCTTCCAGCAGATGTGGATCAGCAAACCCGAGTACGACGAGGCCGGACCTTCCATCGTCCACCGAAAATGCTTCTAAGCCCCCTCCCCACCCTGTGGTGGCCCCCCATGCCTGGGCTGGGGTGCCCCGCTCCTCCTCGGTCCTCGCTGCTCCTCCCCGCCGCCCACTGCGCATTAAAGCCTTTTCTCCAGGCTCTGCCCCTTTTCTGGGAGATTTTGGGGCATTGGGGTGTGGGAGGGGTTGGGGGGAGCTGAGGGCAACGGGGTGAGGGATGGGGGAGTCCTGACCTCACACTGGTGCCCATGATGTTATGCTGATGCCTTTGACTTTGCCTTGATGCCCCCAACCCCATGTCAATGCCCTTGACCCCATGTTTGTGGCCCCCAACCCCATGTTGTTGCCCCCAACCCTGTGTCAATGCCCTTGACCTCATGTTGTTGCTCCCAAACCCATGTTGATGCCTCCAAACCCGTGTCGATGCCCTTGACCCCATGTTGGTGCCCCCAATGTTGCGTTGGTGCCCCTGACCCCATGTTCATACCCTTGACCTCATGTTGGTGTCCCCAGTGTCACACTGATGCCCTCAACCCTGTGTTGATGCCCCCAACCCCGTATTGGTGCCCCCAACCCCATGTCGGTGCTTCTGACCCCATTTTGTTGCCCCTAACCCTGCTGTGTCAATGCCTTTGACCTCATGATGGTGTCTCAACCCCATGTTGATGCCCTTGACCTCATGTTGGTGCCCCCAACCCCGTGTTGATGCCCCCAACCCTGTGTCAACGCTCTTGACCTGATGCTTGTGCACCCAACCCCACGTTGATGTCCCCAACCCCATGTTGATGCCCTTGACCCCATGTTGGTGCCCCCGACCCTGTGCTGATGTCCCCAACCCTCTGTCAATGCCCTTGACCCCATGTCGGTGCCCCCAACCCTGTGTCAGTGCCCTTGACCCCATGTTGGTACCCTCAACCCTGTGCTGATGCCCTCAACCCTGTGTTGATGCCCCCAACCCTGTGTCAACGCCCTTGACCCCATATTGGAGCCCCCATCCCCATGTTGGTGCCCTTGACCTCATGTTGGTGCCCCCAACCCTGTGCTGATGCCCCCAACCCTGTGTCAATGCCCTTGACCCCATGCTGGAGCGCCAAACCCCATGTTGATGCCCTTGACCCCATCCTTGTGCCCCCAACCCTGTCAATGCCCTTGACCCCATACTGGAGCCCCCAACCCCATGTTGGTGCCCTTGACCCCATGTTGGTGCCCCAAACCTTGTGCTGATGTCCCCAACCCCATGTTGGTGCCCTTGACCCCATCCTTGTGCCCCCAACCCTGTCAACGCCCTTGACCCCATGTTGGTGCCCTTGACCCCATGCTTGTGCCCCCAACCCTGTCAATGCCCTTGACCCCATACTGGAGCCCCCAACACCATGTTGGTGCCCTTGACCCCATGTTGGTGCCCCCAGCCCAATGTTGATGCCCTTGACCTCATGTTGGTGCCCCCAACCCTGTGCTGATGCCCCCAACCCTGTGTCAACGCCCTTGACCCCATGTTGGTGCCCCAAACCTTGTGCTGATGTCCCCAACCCCATGTTGGTGCCCTTGACCCCCTGCTGGTGCCCCCAACCCCATGTTGGTGCCCTTGACCCCATGTTGGTGCCCCAAACCTTGTGCTGGTGCCCCCAACCCCATGTTGGTGCACTTGACCCCATGCTTGTGCCCCCAACCCCATGTTGGTGCCCCCAACCCTGTCAACGCCCTCGACCCCCTGCTGGTGCCCCCAGCCCCATGTTGGTGCCCCCCACGGCATGTCGATGCCTCTGACCCCGTGTTGCTGCCCCCGTCCCCATATTGACCCCCCCGCCCCGTGCTGGTGCCCCAGCGCTGTGGGGACACGCCGTGGGCGGGGCTACATTTGCATAAATTACCATAACCCCCCCCCCAGCTCTGCGCGCGCCTCCCGCCGCCGCTTCCGCCGCTGTTTCCTCCCCCTGCCCCCCTCCCCCGCCGCCACTTCCCGCGCGATGACGTCACGGGGAGGCAGCGCGCGCCGCTCGTTACCATGTCATTAGCATATGACGCGGGAAGGCGGAAGCGGCGGCGGGATGGGGCGGTGCGGGGGTGCCCTGCGCCTGGCCCTGGAGGGGAACATCGGTACCGGGGGGGGGCGACAGCGGCGTCCCCGGGGTGGCAGGGGCAGGGGCGGCATGGCGCGGGGGGGCAGGGGCTGGGGGGGGGCAGGAGGATTCGGGGCGCGATGGAGGTGGGGGGATTTGGGGGCGGGGGGGTCGCAGGCTGAAGCCTCTCGGGGTGCAATTTAATGCTTGTAATTAATTATTCTTGCTGCCCGGCTTGGGGGGGGGGAACACCCCACAAACCCGCGTTA
Organism: Alca torda; assembly: GCA_008658365.1. NCBI lineage: Eukaryota > Metazoa > Chordata > Aves > Charadriiformes > Alcidae > Alca > Alca torda. The sequence continues at coordinate 1,270,293 of CM018097.1, forward strand.
CCCCACGGCAGGAGCCGGGGCGGGGGGGGGGGGGGACACGGGCTCACCCCCACCCCACCCCACCCCCCCCTCCTCCCCCCGGTCCCCGCAGCCGTGGGCAAATCGACCTTCCTGAAGCTGCTGGGCGCCACCTTCCCCCGGTGGCACTTGGTGACCGAACCCGTGGCCCAATGGCGCAAGGTGCTGGCCGGCGGCTCGGCGGAGGTAATGGCGGGGCACCGGCTGCGTGGCGGCACCGTTGGCGGCACCGCGGTGGGACAACCTCGTGTGTGTGTGTCCCCCCCCCATCTCTTCCTTCTCCAGGTGGCCGTGGGCTCCACCAACCTTCTCCAGATGATGTACCAGGAGCCGGCCCGATGGTCCTACACCTTCCAGACCTTCTCCTGCATCAGCCGCCTGAAGGCCATGCTGGAGCTGCCCCCCGCGACCCCCCACCCCGTGCGGGTCTTCGAGCGCTCCCCCTACAGCGACCGGTACCCAGCCCCCCCGCCTTAAAACAGGAGAGAAGAGGGATGAAGGGATTAAATGGGATAACGCGCGTCCCCGCGGCCCGGGTTGTGTCCCCCCGGGGTGAGCAGAGCCACTGGCCCCGGTGAAGCCTGAAGCGATGCTTAATTAGAGAAATGCGCTTGCTGGATAATGTGGGGGCTTCGTTATCCCCCAAATAATGTTTGCTGGTGGCTGCCCCATCCCCACCCGTGCCAGGCGGCGGCTTGACGTCCTGTAGGTGTTGGGGGCCGGGTGGCTGCGTGTCCCCCAACATCACTCAGCGCCAAATTAAGGATTTCGGCCTTGATTAAATGCTGCCTTGATTAAAAACCGGTTCCCGGTTGGTGCAAAAAAAGCGGAAAAAAATGGCCGCGGAGCCGGCAGGGCATGGGATGGCCCGGAGGTGGCGGCGCTGGCGGTGCCAGCTGCCCTGTCCCCTCTCTCCGTCCCTTCCCAGGTACGTCTTTGCCAAGAACCTCTTTGAGGCCGGGCACCTGCAGCCGCTGGAGTGGGCCATTTACCAGGACTGGCACAGCTTCCTCCTGCGGCAGCTGGGCCCCCGCACCGCGCTCCACGGCTTCCTCTACCTGCAGGCCACGCCGCAGGTGGGTGCCGGCCAGGGACACCCCCCACCCCCCCGTGTCCGTGCAGCAGGCGTTCAGCTCGGCTCGGAGCCCTGAGAGCTCCTGGAATTGCGAAAATGCTGGGGTTTAGCCATAAATCGCTGGCCCGGAGGAGCATGACCTGCTGCCGTTCCCATGGGAATGTTGGGGGGAGTTTTGCTCTGGATTCTAGAGCGGATTTTGGGGAGGGGGGGCTGCAGCATCTTCCAGGGATGCCCGGTGCCTGGATGCGGGCCCTCCCTGGGGGGGGTTGCTTTGTCCGATGCCCGCATCCCGTTAACCCCCCTGCATCCCCCCCCTGCATCCCGTTAACCTCCCCTCTCTCCCGCATCCCGTTAACCTCCCGTCTCCCGTTTCTCCCGTTAACCCCCCTGCATCCCATTAACCTCCTGTCTCTCCCGCATCCCCTTAACCTGCCATCTCTCCCATTAACCTCCCATCCCTCCCCGCATCCCGTTAACCTCCCCGCATCCCGTTAACCTCCCCGCATCCCGTTAACCTCCCCGCATCCCGTTAACCTCCCCGCATCCCGTTAACCTTCCATCTCTCCCACGTCCCTTTAACTTCCCTGCATCCCGTTAACCTCCCATCTCCCATTTCTCCCGTTACCCTCCCTGCATCCCATTAACTTCCCACCTCTCCTGCATCCCCTTAACCTCCCATCTCTCCCATTAACCTCCTGTCTCCCATTTCTCCCGTTAACCTCTCATCTCCCCGCATCCCGTTAACCTCCCGTCTCTCCCGTTACCCTCCTGTCTCCCGTGTGGGCGCAGACGTGCCTGGAGCGGCTGCGGCGGAGGGCACGGAGCGAGGAGGGGGGGATCCGGCTGGGGTACCTGCAGCAGCTCCATGCCCAGCACGAGCGCTGGCTGGTGGAGAAGACCACGGAGTGAGTCCCAGTCTGTCCCCGCTCCCCCCCGGCACCCGGACCCGCTGTGGTTTGGGGGTGACGCCCCTGATTTGGGACGTTATTTGATTTAATCCCTTTTCTCCCTCCCTTCTTCAGGGTCCACTTCGCAGACATGAAGAACGCTCCCGTCCTGGTGCTGGATGTGGACAAGGACTTCGAGCACGACGCGGCCGTGCAGGGCGTCCTCATGGCACAGGTGGGCACGGTGGCACGGCTCGGTGGCGTCCCGCTACCGGGAGCGCCGGGAACACAGTCAGAGTCATGCTGACCTCCGAGCCTCTGCTTCATCTTCATTTTTCCATGGAAAAAATAATTTCCGCACCTTTGGTCTAAGCTGGTTTAAACCTCGGCCATCCTGGCACCATCCCGGCGCCGTACTGGCGCTATCCCGGTGCCACCCCGGTGCCGCGCGCTCAATCGGCTTCTTGCAGGTGGAGGCTTTTGTGACGGCGCTGCGAGCCGAAGCGCTGCCATCGCACCCCGACCCTCGCTGAGCGGCGGCGGCAGCGTCCCTGCCCGCCGGTACCCGGAGCCGGGACAGGGGCATCACCCCCGTCAGCTCCGGCCGAAGATCCCAACACTGAGGACAAGGGACACATCCCGGTCCCCAACTGTCCCCCTCGGCCCTTTTATTTTGGGTGAGGGGTGTGCTGAAGGCGCTGGCGGTGCGGGATGGTTTGAAGGCGAACGAGCGGAGGCGCAGGCGCGGGATGGGCTGCGGGATGGCGTGACGCGCTCCCCGTGCGCTGGGGGGGACCCGCTCCCCACCGCCACCCCCTCCCCATCTCTGGGCTCCCCACCCCGGGGCGCCGGAGCCGGGGATGCTCCGTAAGGTGGATTTATTGCTCTGGTTAAATTCCAGCGGGAAATCGTGGTGTTTTAAGTTACACCAGCCCCCGTATTTTATTATTTATATAGATGTATTTTTTTCCCTTAAATTAAAAGCAAAGCGATGTCGAGCTCTGCTGCGTCTCGACCCACAGGCGGGGGGAGCGCGGGGTCGGGGTGGGGGGGCTCCAGTGGGTGCTGTCCCGCGGGGGGACGTTGTTCCTCCGATTTTGGGGCGTTTGCGGCCAGGGGAGCGGGGGGGGGGGACGCCGTGGAGGTGGGAGGGGGACACGACAGCGCTGCGTTTGGGGGAAACCCATGGGGATTTGGGACCCGCTGGGTGGTTTTTGCTGGGGAGGGGGGCTGGATCCTTAGGGGGGCGCCGTGGTGTGTGTGCGGGATCCCCCCCCGGGGGGCGGTTGCGGGGGGGGACGTCCGGCCCCTCTCCGCCTTTAGGAGAGGCTGCGGCGGAGTGCGCGACCCTCCATAAACACGGGGGGGGGGCGGGGCGGGGGCGGGGCCGAGCACGTGCCAGGGGCACCTGCCCCGGAGGTAGCGGGGGGGGGGGGGGGGGGGGGGCTGTGGGGCAGGGATTGGGGCGGGGGGGGGTGGGGTGGCCGTGGGGCAGGGATGAGGGTGGGAGGGGAGATTTGGGGGGGGGGGGGGCGTCTGTGGGGCAGGGGGTGGGAGGCAGCGGGGTGGGGGGCGGAGGAGCTGGGCTGCCCCCCCCGCTGCAGCGACCCCACAATAACAACAGAGCGGGACCTGCAGGGATCGCGCTACCGACCCTACAATAACAACGCGGGGGGGGGGCGCGCTGCCACGGACCCACAACCGACGACCCTCCAATAACACCCCGCTGCACCCCCACGCCCAGCGACCCTACAATAACAACCCCCCAACCCCCCCCCCCCCCGCTCCCCGCTTCCCCCCAAACCCCTCCAACACCGCAAGGGCGCCCCCCCCCCCCCCCTTCCCATAACCCCAGAGGGTCTGGGTCCCCCCCCGCAACCCCCCAACCCCTTGCTCGTTGTGGGGGGGGGCACAAGGCGCCGGCCGCGACCCCCCCGGCCGGCGGCGGGACCCCCCGAGCGGGCGCCGCAGAACAAAGGACGCGGCGGCGGCGGCGGCAGCAACGTGCGGCTCCGCTGCGACCCCCGCGGGGGGGCTGGGGGGGGTCCGTCTGCCGCCTTATTTCACCCCCCCTTTCCTTCCCACCCCCCCAACACCCCACACCGTGCACACACTTAGTTCCGGCTCGACCCCCCCCCCCCCCCCCCCCCCCCACATTTCCAAGGGGGTGCCGTGCCCCCTTTTTTTCCGGTAACGCTCTTTATATCTAAATTTGGGGGGGGGGCGGGGGGGGGGGAGCTGGGGGTGAGGGGGGGGGGGTTGGAAAGTTGCCGGTGAAGTTGTGCGGCGGCGGGGTGAAGTTCTGCGAAGCTGCGTGGTTGTGGTGGGGTTTTTTTATTTTTTTTTTTGTTTTTTTGTGTTTTTTTTTTTTTTAAGGGGAAAAGGAAAATAAAAAGCAAAATGGGGTTGGAAAAAAAAATAAAGGGGTGGGATGAAGCGGGGGGGGTGGGGGGGTGGCAGCACCCCGTTTTGGTGGGGGTTCGGGGGAAGGAGGGGTGGGGAGACAGCGGGGCCGCCCCCGGGGTGGGAATGAAAAGTTGGGGCGACTCGACGTCAGGCGGGTGCTTCGTGTCTGTCCCCGCAGGAGTCCCCGGCGTGTCCCCAGGCCGGGGGGGACGGTGACGGCGTGATGTCCCCTTCCTCGGCCCCCCGCTTCCTCCGCCAGCCCCGTCCAACCACCGGTTCCCCCCGCTCCGCTCCGGCGGGGGGGAGCCCTGAAATCTAACGTTCGCCCCCCGGAGCGAGATGGAGAGGTGCGAGGGGCTTCGCCGGGAGGTGAGTGCTCCCCCCCAACTCATCCTCCCCCCCCCGCTTCCCGGGACGCCTTCGCCGTTTTGGGGTGATTTGTGGCCTCTTCGGGTCAGTCGTGACGTCACGGTGACTTGTAGGGGGGCTCGTGGGGGTGGGCAGGGAAAGCCCCATCTTGGTTGGTTGATGGTTTTATTTTTTTAGGGGTATTTCTGTGAGAAATGGGACCTTCTGCTGCCTTAAAAGCTGCTTTGATGCCTTAACACCCCCCTCCTCCCCCCCCCAAGTCTCAGGTGGTCCCTGGGGCGTCCCCAAAACGCCGCCGCAGGGTGGGTGGCAGCGGGACGCCTGGGGCAAAACCTGCCTTTACCTTGGATTTCTTTGGATTTCTTGGTACAAAAGAGCAAAACGCTACGTGAAACCCACCCTATTGGGGGGGGGGGGTGTGTCCCTAAAAAACAGGGGGTGGCGAGGAAGGGGGGGCGCATGGGGAGGGCAGAGCCGTGCCTGGGGGGAGCATCGCCGGGCAAACAAGTTGTGGCATTTTCTCCACCAAAAAATTACAAATGCCTTCCTTCGGCGCTTCTGGTTTTACCGGCCGGGGTGGTTGTAATAACTGGGATTTTCTAATATCGCCGTGCCCAAGCAGGCGGGGGGGGACACGGGGGGGGGCTGCTCCGGCTGTGGGGGGGGTCTCTGCAGTGGAGAGGTGGGGGAATATAAACCCCAAGCAGGAGATTTTTAGGACTTTTCCCCCCAAAACTTGCTGCTGCTTTGGTTTTTTTGGGTATCGGGGGGGGGTTGGTGGGGGGGTGAGTGGCCGCCTCGTGCCTCTGAGTTGTATCCGGCAGGTTTTGCCCTTGGGATGGGCCGGTGGGACGCTGGGCCGGGGCGGTGGGGACGCGGGGACAGGCGGCTCGCCCGGCTGGCACATGGCAGGGGGAAGGACTTTGCCCTTGGCAAAGCGCCGGCGAAAACGGCTGACGGTGGGGATTTGAGCCCCGGCACTTTTCCGGGGTGGGCGTGCTAAAAAAGATGATTTTTCAAAAATGCTGCCGGAGCCGGGGCCGGCACTGGTGGGATTCCCCTGGGAAGCCAACTGCCCGCCCCGGGCTGGTGCCGGTGGTGCTGGTGGCCAAGCCAGGGGTGTGCCGCAGTTCCCACGTCCCAGCGCCTTTCCCGGGGAGGTTTGGCAGACGAAGCGAGCCGGGAGCCAGCCCCTTTTTCCCGGCACTGGTTCTGCCCGTTCCTCCGGCTCGGCCGGGCCCGGGAATGCCGGCATCTCCCCTGGCACCTCCAGCGCGGCTGGAGCCGCGCTCGTCCCGGTGGGGTTGGGTTTCCACGCCGGGCGATGCGTCCCCATCCACGAGGAGTGGGAGAGGAGGAGGAGGGAAGACGATGGAGGTCGAGGTTTCACTCCGCTCCCTGTCCCGCGGCGCCGCCGGACCCTCTCCCGCCCTCCCCTCTCGCTCTCTTTGCCATTTGCATAACTAATCAACGTCTTGGGAACCCGCTCATTACCGCCGCAACAAAATATACGGCAAAGCCTCGCTCAGCGCCGGGGAGCCGCCGGTTTTGAACAAGAGTCACCCAAAGAGGGGGGCTGGCGGAGGGGAGGATGCTCCCGCATTCATTTAAGGACAAACCTTAAACAAATCCCATGGGAAACCCCATTCCTGGCAGGAACGGGAACACCGGGACCCCCAAACCCCTTTGGTGGTGGGACGTGATGCGGCTCAAGGTGTCCCTGGTGCTGGGAAATGAAAGCCCCTAACTGAATTTGGCAGGCTGTCTCGGTGCCAAACGCCGGAGATTAGGGATAATCTCATTTAAAGCATTACTAATAAAAAGTTACTAAATTTGTCCCTCTCGAGGGGTTTCCCTGGTTTTTTAAACCCCAACCTGGGTCCGGCATCTCCGACAAAGCGTCGGGGTGATGGATGATGATGGGGTGGAGGAAGGACTCGCCGGGGGTTGGTCTCATTTTCGGCCCGGTGCATCCCGGTGTCACCCGCAGGACTGTCACCCGGCGATGTCCTCAGTTAATCCGGAGCCACACTCACCATTCCCGGTGCTCGCCGTTCCCGGTGCTTGCCGTTCCAGTGCCTCCGCTGAAAATATTCCAGATCTGGGCTGTGATGTTCAACAGCCAAAGCGACTCGGGAGCGAATCGCCGGGCGGATGCCGGCGGCGGCCGTGCTGCCCTGTCCAGGCAGAGGAGGAGGAGGAGGAGGAAGATGGGAGGAAGGAGGTGCCTGCGATAATTAAATCCCCTCCGTGTTTTTTGCAGCGACCTGTTGCACGGCCAGGAATTGGGGGTTTCAGCCCCCAGCGCTGTTGTGCAAGGGTGGAAATTGGGGGGAAACCAGTTCCCGGCACCAGTTTATCCTATTTATTCCCGTGGGAGTCACGTAGCTCCGAGCAAAGGTCGGATCCTGGCAGGTTCCGGCTTGGCATCGCAACAGGGCTCACGCGTGGCCTTTTCGGGAAGAGACGAGCTCCGGCAAATATCGATGTCGGGTTTGTGGTCGCATTTTCCGCCTCTGGTTTATCCATCCCACTGGGAATGAAACGGGCCCGGGGCTCCTCGGGTCGCTCCGACTGCTGCACGTCCCTTTGGAAAACAGTTTTCCCTGGGATTCTCCCAGGAAATCTTTGGGAGCTTTGAGCTTGTAGAAGTTTGGCCGGCGATTCGGCCGGGAATGGCCTTGGAAAGCTCCAAACCTCGGGCATCCCAGGAGCATCACCTGGGGAAGGCTTTGGGGGAATTCGCTTTCCCGCTCCCCCTTTTTCCATCTTCCCCCCCAAAATACGCGTGTGCATCGTAGCCGAGACCTGCCAGCTCCGGACAGGGGTTGGAAAAGCCAGAGCTGATCCATAGGGGCTGGTTTAGGGATTCCAGCCCCGGCTTAACCCTTTTGCCGGCCCATTCCTGCTGCGTTTCCCATGGGAAAATGCTCCCCCCCTCCTCCCCATTCTCACCGGGGCCTGGATTTTGGGGAGAAAGGGGGCAGTTGGGCAATGGTGGGGGTGCGGGGAGGGGGGCATAAGCCTCGCGGAGTCCCCGAATTAATGACATCCCCAAATGAACGATGTCCCTGAATTAATGACGTCCCCATTAATTAATGGTTAATGGGGAATTAACCATGTCCCCAAATTAATGCTGGCCCCAAATTGACCGTGTCCCCACATTGACCGTGTCCCCAAATTAACCATGTCCACAAACTAACGATGTCCCCAAAATAATGATGTCCCCAAATTAACGAGGGTGCAGGTTTTAACAGCAGGAAAATATTTTGGGGGGGGGTGGGGGGGTGTCAGCGTGGGGTTTTGGTGGTCCCCTGGCTGCCACAGGGGCTCTGGCCCCCACGTTCCCACCCCCGTGGGCTGCCTCAGTTTCCCGGGGGGGGGGGGGACGGGGACGGGACCCGACCCAGGTTCGGGGGTCCCGGTACCCCAGTTTTGGGGGGGAGGGGGGGTGTCGCCGTGATGGGAGGTGGCGCCTCCCCCGCCTGTCCCTGTGTGTCCCCGTGTGTCCCCCCCTCCCCCGCCGCCCCCGCTCCTGCGCAGCGGCCCCGGCGCGGGGGGGGTAGGAGGGGGGGGGCGGGCGGTGTCGCGCTGCGTGGGGGGGGGGGGGGGGGGAGTTACGCGTGGAGGGGGGGGGGGATTTGCGCGGAGGGGGAAGGAGGAGGAGGAGGAGGAAGGAGGAGGAAGGCGGCGGAGGTTGCTGGGGGGGGTGGGGGGGGAGAAGGAGAGATGCGCCGGTCAAACACCCCCCCGGCTGCAGCGGGGCGGCGGTGAGGGAGCGCGGAGGAGAGGGAGACAAGATGGCTTCCTCCTGAGGGCCGGATCCGTGCGGGGCCCGGCGGGGGCTGCGAGGGGGCGAGCGGCGGGGGGAGCCGCCAGGTGAGTACCCCCCCCGCCCCAAAATCCCCCCCATCGCCCCTCTTTATCCCCCCCCCCCCACCCCCCCCCCCGCATCCCTCCTGCATCACCCCCCCTCAAAGCAGGCGGGCTGGGGGGGGGGGCTTCACCCCCTCTTCTCCCCCGCCCCCCCCCCTTTTATCCCCCCCCCCCACCCCCCCGCGGTGTTTGCGCGTGTTTTGCGGCTCCGCGGGCGCGGGGGAGCGGCGGAGGCGCGGCGGGGCCGGGAGGACAAAGCGGCGGGGCCCGGGGGAAGGGGGGGGACACACGACACGGGGGGGGGGACACGCACGCACACCCCGGCTCTGCCCCGCTCCCCTTTTGGGTCATTCTGGACTATTTTTCCCCTCTTTTATGCTTTTTCTTTCAATCTGGCAGCTGGGGGGGGGGCGGGTGGGGGTTGGGGGAGGATGAGCCCTGACGTGACCCCCCCCCCCCCTCCCCCCAGCTTTATGATGCTTTTTTTTTTAAAAAAAAAATTATTTTTATTAATCCCTTCCATCCCCGAAATGTGCTGAGCTCAGAGGTACGGCGGGTGATGCTAACAAGGGCTATGAGGCTCCCCTGGCGTGACGTCACCCTGACGTCACCCGGCCGCTGGCAGCTGTCATCCCTCGCCGTGACGAGGACATGGGGTCCGGCGAGGTCGGTGTCGTGTGTGTGTGTCCCCCCGTTTTTTCGTCACGCCGGGAATAACGGAGGTGGGATGGAGGTGGGGAGAAAAGGCGGCTTGTCCTCTTTCGGGGCGGGGGGGGGTGTCTCATTCGCCATCCGAGGTAGCGATTTGGGTTATTCCGGCACGATTTGGTGACGGGCAGGGTCTGGTGGTGGCACCGGGGCAGGGGGGAGACACACACGTCACCGAGGACAGGGGACAGCGTGCCGAAACGCGCGGCCGCCCCGAAGTTTTGGAGTCGGCGGTGAGCGGCTTCGGCACCACGTGTTGGCGAGGGATGGGGATTGCTTCCCATCCCGCAGCCCGGGATGCGCCCGCCAACGCCGGAGCCGCCTCCGGAGCCGCGGATGCTTTGCAAAATTAAGAGCCCTTGATAGGGGTGCTGGGTACCGCGTGTGCCGTGGGGTGCCGGGTGCCGGGGTGCCTCGGTGCGGCCCCGCGGTTGCATCATGCCGGGGAGGGACGGGCAGTGCCGGAGCAGAGTCCTCGCAGGTTGTTACGGTGGCCCCATAAACCAGCCCCGCTCTTGGCCTTTGGCACCTAATTAGCCGTGACGAGGTTTGTTTTTCGGATTACCGACCTGGACCCTTTATCGCAGGTAATTAAGGGGAGAGGTGGCTCGGAGGAGGAGCCGGTGGGACCTTGGGAAAGCAAAATGTCCCGTCCCCCCGGCTTTGGTGTTTCCTGGTGGGTCTTTGCTGGCCCCACTGGGGACAGGGACGGTGAAGCGGTGGTGCGGCGCCTCCGGGACGTGCGGTTGTGCTGCGGGTCTGGGTCACAAAAAGCCTTTCCCGGGGTGTCCCCAGCACTGGCACGCTGGGAGTGAGCTGTCCCCGCGGCACTGGGGTCCCCGCTCTCCTGCCAGCATGTGCTGGGGTCCCTGTCCCCATGGCATCAGGGTCCCTGGTCCCTTGCCTGCATGTGTTGGGGTCTCCAGTCCCTGTCCCCATGGCATCGGGGTCCCCGGTCCCCTCCCTGCATGTGCTGGTGTCTCCAGTCCCTGTCCCCATGGCATCAGGGTCCCTGGTCCCTTGCCTGCATGTGCTGGCAACCCCGGTCCCTGTCCCCATGGCATCGGGGTCCCCGGTCCCCTCCCTGCATGTGCTGGTGTCTCCAGTCCCTGTCCCCATGGCATTGGGGTCCTTGGTCCCTTGCCTGCATGTGCTGGCAACCCCGGTCCCTGTCCCCATGGCATCGGGGTCCCCGGTACCCTGCCTGCATGTGTTGGGGTCTCCAGTCCCTGTCCCCATGGCATTGGGGTATTCGGATCCCTGCCTGCATGTACCAGGGTCCCTGGTCTCCATCCCTGTGACACCGGGGGCCCTGGTCCCCTCCCTGTGTGTGCTGGCGTCTCCCGTCCCCATCCATGTGGCATCAGGGTCCCAGCCTATGTGTGCCAGGGTCCTTGTGGCATCGTGTGTCCCTGTCCCCATGTCATCGGGGTTCCTGGCCCCCTGCCTACGTGTGCCGGAGTTCCCCAGTCCCCATCCCTACTGCATCAGGGTCCTTGGTCCCCTGGTCGTGTGCGCCAGTGTCCCCATCCCTGTGGCAGTGGTGTCCCTTGTCCCCTGCCTGTGCATGCTGGGGTCTCTGCTCCTTGTTTCTGCAGTCTCGGGGTCCCCGCTCCCCTCCCTGCGTGTGCGGGGGTCCCCAGTCCCCATCCCCATGCCATCGGGGTCCCCAGTCTGTGTTTGTAGGGCTCCCTTGTCCTTGTCCCTGTGACACTGGGGTCCTCGCTCCCCTGCCTACATGTGCCGGCATTCCCGGTTCCCATTCCCATGGCGCTGGGGTCCCCATTCCCCGTGCATGCCGGGGTCCCTGCCGTGTCCCTCGCTCCACGTGCGCGCAGGGAGCCTTTCCGACGGGACGGCAGCGAAGGGGCCAGCGCCGCAGCCCACCATCCCCGTCCCCTGGCTGTCCCCACCGCCGCTCGGGACGCGGGCTGGGACGAGAGCGCTGCACCCCAAAGCCAGACCTCCCGGGGACCGGTCCCCCCTCTCCCCTCCTCTGCCAGCTCTTTAATCTCGCTGTTTGAGCTCAGTGCAAGAGGGTGCCAGACCATTTTTGAGGATGAAAGAGCTTTTTTTTTTTTAATCCCCCCGCCTCTTCCCTGGGCCGGCATCCAAGGGGAGATGAAATGAAACGGGAAGAGGTGAAACAGCTGCGATCGCCTCCGTCCCCGCTCCACATCTGCCCGCCACGCCGCTGCCAGCCCCGCAAACCCAGCTCAACCCCAATTTTCTCCTCTTTTCCTGGGGCCAAATCCCCCCTTTTCCCGGGAGCGGGGATGCTCGGCGGTGGCGGGCCGGGGCTGGTGGCGCGCAGGCGGCGGGGATTTGCAGGCAGGGTTCTGCCGGCTTGTCGGAGGGAGTCGTGTCGCGGGGACAATGCGGCGTGTTTGTTTGCTACAGCTAAAATGGCAGTTCTTAAGGGGAAGGGAAGAAAAAAAAAAAAAAAAAAAAAGAGAAGTGCTTCTGCACATCCAGTCACCGCATCTTTTGATTAAATGAGATTTTGCTGTCGAAGGGGGGAGCTGGGGACCGCGAGCTCCCGAGCCTGCAATTTCCATCGCAGCCAATTGAGGGGGGGGGGGGGAAGAAAAACCCAAACCCTGAACCACCCCAAGCCCTGAACCACCCCAAGCCTTGAAAATGCTGTAAAAATAAAAAAAAAAAAAAAAAAAAAAAAAAAGGATTGGAGCAAGTTGTAATTGCTGCAGTCGTCGGCACGGAGGCCGGGGGATGCTGTGTAATGGCTGGAGGGTTTGTCACCACGGAGCTGGTGGCTGCTGGTGGCACGGCCCTGGTCACCACAGCCCCCTGCTTCCCAGCCTGGCTGCAGGAGGATCCCAGGAGCTGCGGAAGGTGATGGGGTGCAGGAGAGGGAGGAGCAGCAACGGGGCGAGGGGCTTGAAAGACCCTGAGCCTCTTAGAAAGCCCAGCTGGTGTTGCAATTAAAGCCGTTGCATTTAAGGCCATCGTACTTAACGCCATCGTTGTACATAATGCCGTTGCACTTAAAGCCGTTGCACTTAAAGCCGTTGGTTGCACTTAAATCTGTTGCATTTAAAGTTGTGTCATTTAAGCCATTGCACTTAGCGCCGTTGCATTTAGCGCCGTTGCATCTAACACCGTTGCATTTAAAACCGTTGCATTTAAGCCACTGCACTTAACGCCGTTGCGTCTAACCCCGTGTCACTTAACGCCACTGCACTTAACGCCGTTGAATTTGAAGCCCTTGCGCTTAAAAGCCCCACCAGTTAAAACCGTTGCAATTAAAGCCCTTGCACGTAAAGCCGCCCCAATTAAAACCATCGCAACACGAGCCCTTGCAGCGGGGCCGACTTTTCCACCCGTGCCGGCGCCCGGCCGAACCTCCCTGGTCGGGATGCCAGCGCGAAGGCGGCCGCTGCCTGTCCCTCGCCCGTCCCCGAGCCGCTCGCCGCAGCCGCTGGCAGCCGGTGCTGCCGGCCGGAGCACGCTGCCTGCCCGCACATGGCTTTTTTTAGGTTTACAAACATGACGGCCCCGTGCACGCGCCGCTTCTCCCCCCTCCTTCCCCGTGAGTCATCAACCCCGTCACCGGGCCGGGGAAGCCGGAGGCGGCGTCGGCGCATCCCCCTCGGTGCTGATGACCCCAGCAGGGGGAAAGGAAAAAAAAAAAAAAAAAAAAAAAGCCAAAATTAGATATTTTTTTATTTTTTTTCCCCCCTCCTTTTTTTATCATTCCGTTCGTCTTCCTGCGAGCAAGATGGGGATGATGCGGACGGTGACGGCGGCTGCCATCCCGGCTGGCGGGTGGTCCATGGTGGGGTGTTTTCGGAGAGGACCGCAGCACTGGTTGGAGGGTGGGAGAGCTGGAACGCTGCTGCCTTCCTTGCCCATCCAGCAGCTGCGTTTCGGTAGCCTTGGATTCAAGGCGATGGCGATCGGCGCAGTTTCGGGGATGGATGAAGCTTCAGGGGAAGGAAAAGCCAGTGAGACCCTAAAATGTAGGCAGAGGTGCTGACAAGAGCCTCGCCGTGTGGCTCCCTGGGGCCAGCAGCGCCGGTGCCGCGGTTGCCGGTGAGCGTGGAGGTGCCGAAGCCCCCGCGGCTGAGCTCATCGCGGACGGAGCCGGTTGGCGTCAGGGCTGAGGTGGCTGCGGTGACTCAGCAGCACTGGCGCTGACTCAGCGGCACCGACCCCGGGAGACAGCCGGCGTGGGGGGGGGGGGCTGTACATTTTGGCCGAGAGAAAGTTGGTTTGGTTTTTCTTTTGTTTTTTTTTTTTTTTTGTACAGCACGCTGGAAAATGGTTTTGCTGGTGCTGAGCCAATGTCCGTGCCACCAGCATGCGTTTTCCACCCCGTGCTTCTTCCTTCGGCCTTCGGAAAAGGGATTTAACCCAGAGGGGTCGCATCTCCCACCTGCCGCGAGATGCTTTTCCCCACGGGGGACAGGTTGTGGCGGTGGAACCAGCTCCGGGTTTGGCAGAGCCGGCGTTTTCCCTGCTCCCAGACGGGGCAGGGCCGGGCTCCCACTCATCTCCCGGCTCTTGCCCGCCGGCCATCCCGACGACGACTTGTCTGCACTTGCCGGGCGGGAGGGCGGCGGCGTGCACGGTTCTCCTCCTCCTCCTCCTCCTCCTCCTCCTCGGCCGAAAGGTTGCTGTGCGGCACGGTGGCGGCGGCAGCAGCGTGAGGAGTCCCCGGTCCCGGGGAGGGGACCGCAGCATCCCCCAGGTGCGACGGGACGGGGGTGGGCTGGAGGGGAGCCGAGCACCCGTGGGTGCTGGGTGGCACAACCCCCACTTGCACCTGGGGGCCAGGAGGGTGCAGGGACCCCCCCCCCTCTCCAGCTCGAGCCTTGAAAATTGGGGTGCGGTTTGGTTAGTGCATGGGTGCTGGGCGGCTTTCTTCCTCAACCAAAAAACCCAGCTTTCCCCCCCCGGATTTGCAATGCAAAGCAATCGGCAGGATGGAAATGTCCCCATGGAGCGGGGGGGGGCGGTGGGGCAGGGAGGGGACCGAGCCCGGTCCGGTGGGGGACGTTGGCAGCGGGGCTGCGAAATCCAGCCCAGCCCCGCGGGGGCGGCTGGGATGGGATGGCAAACGCTGCCGGGCTGGGCGAGAGGCGAGGCGAGGCCCCAGGCCTTTCTCCTGCAGCCCACGCGCTTCCCCCTTCCTCCTTCCTTCCCAGGTGGGTCCTTTTGCCTGCCCTGTCCCGTCCCCCTCTTCCCCTTGTTTCCCTTCCTCCCCATATTCCTCTTCTTCCCTTCCTTCTCCATCCCCTTTCTCCCTTTTTTCCCCTTTCTCCCCCTTTCTCCCCATCCCCTTCTTCCCCTTCCTCACTTTCCCCTTCCCCATCTTCCCTTTCCCCTTTCCCCTTTCCCCTTTCCCCTTTCCCCTTTCCCCTTTCTCCTTCCTCCCCTTCCTCCCCCCCTTCCTCTACCCCTTCGACCCCTTCCTCCTCTTCCTCTTCCTCTTCCTCTTCCTCTTCCTCTTCCTCTTCCTCTTCCTCTTCCTCTTCCTCTTCCTCTCTACCGCCTCCTTCCTTCCCCTTCCGCAGGGTCGGGGCAGCCACCGCTCCCCACCAGCCGGCGATTTGGCTTTGCCCAGCTGGCCCCGGCGCCAATCTGGTAGCCGAGCACCAGCACGAGAGGAGCCAGCTGTGTTGGAGGAAAAAAACCGCTCCAAGAAACAAAAATAGCGCCGCGTTTGTTGTTTTTTTTTTTTTTCCCCCCCTCCTTCTTTTCCCTTTCAAGAGCTCGGCTCCTTCCCTGCCCGGCCGGAGCCGGCAGCCTGATGCAGCTCCGTGCCGTGCCAAGCCTTTCCCCTGCTCGCGCCAACTGGCGGCTCCCGGCTCGGCTCCACGCCGCGGTGGGAAGGCACGCCGTGGCTTGGCCGCGGCAGCTTGCTTCCCAAAAATTGCTCCAGTGGGAGCATCTGCTGGGGCATTGCTCGCTTGGCCCTCGTGCTGAGCATCCTTACTCCAAGCATCCTGACCCTGAGCATCCCTGCTCCGAACATCCCTGCTCCAAAGATCCCTGCTCTGAACATCGCAACCCTGAGCGTCCCTGCTCTGAGAATCCCGACCCCAAGCATCCCAACCCTGAGCATCTCTGCTCCGAACATCCCGACCCTGAGCATCCCAACTCTGAGCATCCCTACTCCAAACATTCCAACCCCAAGCATCTCTGCTCCAAACATCCCGACTCTGAGCATCCCAACCCCGAGCATCCCAACCCTGAACATTCCAACCGTGAGCATCCCTGCTACAAACATCCTGACCCCGAACATCCCTGCTCCGAACATCCCTTCTCTGAGCATCCCCATCCTGAGCATTCCTGCCGGGAGCATCCCAATCCCAAGCATCCTGACCCTGAGCATCCCCACCCTAAAACATCCCTTCCCTGAGCATTCCGGCCCGGTACATCCCTGCCGCAGCCCCTCCAAAAGGGAAAACCCTTTTCCTAAAGGCAACGAGGAGGATGGAGATGGGAATAGATCTTTTTCCACCTGGAAAAAAATCCGTCATTTCCCTTGGAAGCTGCCGGTGCTACAGGTGTAGGAGCCGGGACCGGGACTGTATCGTGTTCAACCGGCTCGTACCCCGGTGAGAAGGAAAAGGGGGTGAAATAATTCCCTTGGCGCTGTCTGCAGTGGGGTTACGGCTATGGGAGTCCCCAGAATTGCTCCCGGAGCTGGTGTAAAGCAGAGCCGGGCTTCCCGCGGCGTAAATCAGCTCAGCTCCCTTGGCATCGGCGCTATTCCGGCTTTTCTCCGGGCTAAATGAGGACAGGAGTGAGCAGCTCAGACCCAGCGCCGGGGTCAGCTGGGGCCATGGAAACAGCTTGGAAAACAAGGCGGGAGAAGCAGCCGCGGCCGCCCGCGGCGCCGGCAGGCAGCGGGGCCGTGAGCCGGCGCGGTGGGTACCCCGGCCGGAGGGAGCCGGGGGGGAACCGGGGGCTACGCGGGTCCGGCTCGGCGCTCGGGCTCCCCAGACTTCCTTTATTTTCCATTTTGGGGGGGTGTTGAACACGGATTTAGGGCATCTGTGCCATTTGGCTCCTCTCCGGCATCCCCCCCGCCGGTACCCAGGGCCGGTGGTGGTGATTTGGGACCGAGAGGGGGGGGTTTCTCCATCTCTCAGGGTCTGGCGATGCGGTGCCCCCCAGGAGCATCAATCCCTGGGGCGGGGTCAGGGGTGTGGGATTTCGGCAGCATCTCCTTCCCCGGCAAAGCCCTTGGGTGGCACTGGCCGGGCGGTTTGTTATTGTAGGGTCTCCCGCGCCGGGGGATGCTCGGGGCTCCCCCCACCGGCCCCGACGGTGCCCCCCACCCGGCCGTCCCGGCGGAGGATCCCCCCCGGGGTTTTTGCCAGAGGAGGAAAACCACAAGCCGAGTGCCGGCGCTGGCCGGGCTCCACCGGCGCGGCGTGGGGCCGGCAGCCAAGCTGCCTCCTGCCTCTTGGCCGGCCCGTGCCGCTGGCACCGGCGCCCGCTGACCTCCCGAACACCCCGCCGTGCCCTCGCCGCAGCCCCTGCACACGGCGGGGTGTCCCCATCCCCGCCCCTCCCCCCCCGCTCCGCTGCCCAGATGCCACCGGGAAGGGCTCGGCATCCCCGCCGGTGCGGCCCAGCCTTCCCCCGCTTTCCTCCGGCTCCCAAATTCTGCACTTTTAATAAAATTGAGCGGTTTTTTCGCAGCGGGATGATGACACCAAGCGGCGTCTTCCGAGCTGCTTTGCGTGCACCGAGTTGCTCCGTTCTCTGCAGCTGAACCCTTTGGCTCCTGCCGAGGGGTTTAATAAACCCCCAAAATATTTATACGGGGGAATTTTTGGGGCCTGGTGGGGGCAAGCGGGTGTCTTTGGAGGATGAGGGCTGTAAAACCCGTTCCCGGGTTGGCTTTGGGTGGGTTTGGTTCGTTTTTCTTACAGTTTTCTTACAGATTGAAAGTAATAATTTGAAATAGAGATATACAGATTATGGGATATATAGACTCCTGGCCGTATAGGGTTGTTGGATGTATAGGTTGCTGGATGTATAGGGCTGCTGGATATGTAGGACTTGGGTATTTAGAGCTGCTGGATATATGGGATTGTGGAATATGTAAGTTCCTGCATATAATGAGTTGCTGGATATATAGGGTTACTGGATATATAGGGCTGTTGAATATCTAAGATTGCTGGATATATAGGGCTGCTGGATGTATAAGATTGCTCATTATATAGGGCTGCTGGGTATATAGGGCTGCTGGATATATAGGGCTGTTGAATATCTGAGATTGCTGGATATATAGGGCTGCTGGATGCATAAGATTGCTCATTATATAGGGTTGTTGGATGTATAGGTCGCTGGATATATAGGGTTGCTGGGTATATAGGACTTGGGTGTTAGGGTTGCTGAGTGTTTAGGGTTGCTGCACGTATAGGGCTGCTGGATATATGGGATTACAGAATATATAAGTTGCTGGCTATAATGTGTTGCTGGATATATGGGGTTAATGGCTATGCAGGTTGCTGGATGTATAGGTTGCTGATTATATAGGGCCGCTGGATGTGTAGGCCTACTAGATATATGGGGCTGCTGGATGTATAGGGCTGCTGGATGTATAAGGTTGCTGATTATATAGGGCTGCTGGATATATAGGGCTGTTGAACGTATGAGATTGCTGGATATGTAGGGTTGCTGATTATATAGAGTTGCTGGATATATAGGGCTGCTGGATGTATAAGATTGCTGATTTATATAGACTTGCTGGATATATAGGCTTGTTGAATATATTAAGATTGCTGGATATATAGGTTGCTGATTATATAGAGCTGTTGATTATATGGAGTTGCTGATTATATAGGGCTGCTGGATATATAGGGTTGTTGAATATATAAGATTGCTGGATGTGTAGGTTGCTGATTATATAGGGTTGTTGAATATATAAGATTGCTGAATACGCAGGTTGCTGGATCTATGGGTCACTGGCTCTATAGGGCAGCAGGATCTATGGGGCTGCGGGCGGGGGCTGCAATTCCCTGCCGTGGCCGGGGGAGCTGCGGCCGTCGGGGCCGGGGTCCCCCCGTGTCCCCCCGCGGGGTGTCGAGGGGCCTCCAGGGGCCCGGCCAGCGGCGGTGGCTGCGGGGGCTGGATGGGGGCCCCCCGCGTCCGTCCGTCCGTCCCTACGTGCGCGCGGCGCTGGGGCTAATGGCTTCTCCAGCTGGTTTTGCAGGGGGCGGGGAGGGCCGGGGCGGCTGAGGCTTGAACAACTCGTTTCGTCTTTCCTCCCTGGACGGTCCCGCCGTCGCCTCCGGCTTCGCCTCCCGCCCCGCACACGTAAGTGCTGCCCGGCCAGAGCCGTACCCGAATCCGGCACCGTGCCCCCGCCGGGGCTCCCCCCCGGCACTCACCGGGTTATAAACGGCTCCGGACTATTCCCAGGGAGCGCAGCCCAGGCTGGAAACCCTCCAAGCCAGGCTCGGCGTGTGTGGTTATTTATTTATTTTTTTTTCCTCCTTTCCCTCTGTTTAAGACATTTAAAACGGGGAGGGGGGGTGGAAAAAAGAGGAAAAACAGATTAAAAAAATAAATGTTTTCGTCCTCAGGGGGATTTTTCCCCCTTTATAGCACCCGGAGGATGCGGAAGGGACCGTGCAGGAACCGAGCTAACCCGAACCGAAGCGCTTGGTTTTCTCTTTATTTTAATTTATTTCCCTCCCCCCTCCCCAGCTTTTATTCTTTCCCGGGGCGAATGGAAGGAGATTTGGGCAGGCAGCGCTTTTTCCGGGGAAAACGGGCCGAGTCGTGGAGGAATCGGTGCCCACGGCGGGGATGGAGGGATTTCTGCGGATGCTGCTGGAGCGAGTCGGGATGGAGGGGAGGGCCGGGGCGGGGGGGATCGATTTTTGGGGAGAAGCCGTGAGGTCTTTCCATCTCCTGGCCTGCAGGACCGGGAACAAAAGGAGCTGGATGAGAGAGCCAGGAAAAAAATAATTATATTTTATATATAGGTTTTTATTTTATTTTTTCACCCCCCTGCTGATTTGGGGAAGGTTGTAGCTGTGGGATTAACCCCTTAGGAGCGGGATGCTCGCTCGCTCCTGCCTCGCCTTCGCAGGGTGAACTATTTTCCTGCGTCCCCAGCGCGGGTCGATAACCCGGTTTATGGGATGGAGCAGCCCCAGGTGCCACCCCAGCCCTGCGGCTGGTTTTTGGGGCTTCCCCTGCCCTTATCCAGCAGGTTCCCCCCCCGGAATAAACCCTTGGGGCCAGCGTTCGCTCCCCAACCAGAGCAAAACAGGTTTCGCATCGTTTCTCCGGGCTGGTGTCACCGCCACGATGCCGGGGATGCTTCGGGGGACGAGTGTGTCCCCCCCGAGGACTTGGAGGGGGCTCGGGGCGTTTTTCTTCTCCCTGCCACTGTGCGCCACTTGGGAAAAAACCCTTTGGCTGGGGAGGAGGAGGAGGAGGAAGACGACGGCGTAGGAAGGACGGGCGAGGCTGTTTCTTCCTTGGTTTGCAAAGGAGAGCGGAGGCGGCGTGTTGTCCCCACCCTGCCCCGGCTGCCGGCACATGGCACAGACCAGCGGCCAAGCACTTGCTCCTCAGACCTGATGGACCGGTCCCATCGCTCCCGGCTCCGTCGCTTGGCGCCGGGGATGCTGCGAGGGGACCGGAGCCCCTATAAATCCACGGCAGCGTGAGGGTGAGCCCTGTGCCGGAGCGGGGCCGCGGTGATTTGCACCGGCGCCGCGTTCCCCTGGGAGTTTTCACCCCCGAGGAAGGGGGGATTCTGGGGATAGCATCGTGCCGGGAGTGGTTCCTCCCCGGTTTCGCCGCAGTCAGCAGCCTGCTTATCTCCGGCGTGGAAACCCGCCGCGCTCAAGCGTGCGGCTTCGCTCGCCCCGAAGGACGCGTGTGGGGCTGGTGGCTGAAGGGTTAAACACGGCTCCACCACCACCAGCCGCACACTGACAGCTTGCTCGTGTAATTCGGCATCTCCCGGTGACTCTGGGCTGCGGATCCTGCCCGCAAGCCGGTGCCGGCACCGTCCGGAGGCAGGAAGCTCTGCCCCCAGCCTTCGCTTGCTTTGTCACAGTTTTTTCCAGCGAGCTTTGCTGTATTTTTAGCTTGCAGGAAGCTCCCCCCCGGTTATCGGCAAACTGATAAATACACTGCGATGCCCCGGCACCCCCAGCCACCCGAGCACTAAAATCCCCGCCGCCGAGGGGGGATAGAGCCACAGAGCACAGAAAAAAACCCCTCCATCCCTCGCAAAACCCCTTGTAGGGTCTTACCCATGAGCCCAGACACCGGGGTGATGGGCTCCCCGGGTGCCTCGCCTCTGCGTGGATGGCTCTAATGGTTTTGGTCTCTTCTTGGCGCGCGGCCGGTTTTCTGGAGGCCGGTGCTGTAGCGCGGCGTTGCCAGGGGCCCCGGCCAGCCGTGTTGATACAGACGCCGGGTTATTCGAGGTGAAAGCAGCCCCGCGCCGCCCCTGGCACCGGCGTAGCCAACTCGGCGGCTTCCTGCCGTGCTGCGGCCCCCGGCGAAGGACAGCCGGGATGTTTGCTTCGGGCACAGCTCCAAAAAACCCCCTCTTTTTTCTCCCCGTGCTGCTTCCTTCGCCGGCGCAAACCGTGTCACCGGAGCGAGGGACGCCCTCCCCGTCCCACCCCGCCATGTCTCGCCCTCAGCGGGCGATGGAAATCCCAAACCGTCCCGTGAGCAATTTCGAAAGCGGGTGGTGGGGTGGGGACGTGGGCGGCACGAGGCCGGCGCGGTGGAAACTGGCCACCTTTCGAGCCGAGCTGCTCCTTACACAGCCAGGCAAAACCCGCGTGGTTTTGCCGGCGGCGATTATTTTTTGCTGGTGGCGATTATTTTTTCCACGTGGCTCATTGGCGTCTCCATCACCCAGGTCAGAAAAAGAGGTGGGGAAAGGGGGAATAAAAAAAAATCAGAGGGAGAAAATAGGGTGGGGGATGACGGCACATGGGTCGTGGCGGGGGATGCTCACGTCTCTCCTCTCTCCCTCCTCGCAGACAGGTTCGGCGGGCGACCCGGTTGATGGACCCAGAAGAAGCCAAATGGAAGAAGGGCCAATTAATTATGTCGAAGAAAGGCGGCTGAACGAGGGCAGCGGGCTCAGCCTGGTGAATGGGGGCCGGCCGGAGGCGGGGGGCACCGCGCTGATGGAGCCGAGCGGCTGGTCACCGGGCCAGCCGCCCGCCGCTGGTAAAGCCCACTTGGAAGACGTCAGGAACCTGGTGGCCTTTTCGGCGGTGGCCGAAGCTGTTTCCTCCTACCGGCTCCCGCCCCCGGGTTCGCCATCGCTGCTGTACGAGAAGTTCGACTCAGAGATGAGCCGGGGCGGGCTGAGCGCGGCGGACGGCGTGCCGCGGGGGGAGGACCTGCACGCCCTCAAGGCTGCCCTGGCTTTGGCCAAGCACGGTGTGAAGCCCCCCAACTGCAACTGTGACGGCCCCGAGTGCCCTGACTACCTGGAATGGCTGGAGCAGAAGATCAAGACGGCTCTCGGTGAAGAGCCGGCATCGCCGCGGCCCCCTGCTGCCGCCAACCCCCCGCCGCCCCCCCAGGAAGGTGCTATCGACCCCCAGCCGGTGCCTGAGACCGTCGAGCCGTGCCCGCCCGACGGCCTCCCTTTTTCCCAAAGCGCGTTGACCATCGCCAAGGAGAAGAACATCAGCCTGCAGACCGCCATAGCCATCGAAGCCCTGACGCAGCTCTCGGCAGCTCTCCCCCAGCCCGTCGGCGATGGCCAGCCCCCCCCTCCACCCCCTCCGCCGCCCCCCACCACCCCCTTCGGCCCCGGCCCCCTTGCCCCGCCGGGGGCCGCATGGCAGCGAGGGGACGAGCCCCGTTATCCGCCGGAGCCGGGAGCAGCGCCGGAGCCGTTTTTTGGCACAGCACCTCCCCAGGGGGGCTTCGCGGCGGCGTGGGGGCTGGAGGCCGAGGGGGCAGCAGGGGCTGGAGACCCCATGGCGGAGCTAGAGCAGCTGCTGGGTAACGCCAACGACTACATCAAGGCAGCTTTCAAGAGACCCGAAGCGACGGCTGGCAAAGCAACGGTGCTTAAAACAGAGCCCCCCGAACGAGTGCCCGGTAAGGATGTGCCGGGCGGCCCCCCTTTGCCGCCAGCGCCGCCGGAGCCCGACCTGCACAAGAAAACGCAGCTGGTCCTGCAGCAGCATCTCCACCACAAGCGCAGCCTCTTCCTCGAGCAAAGCCTGGCCGCGGCGGCGCCCCCGGATCGGCCGAGCGGCTGGTGGGCTCCCGGCGCCCCGGCCGTGCCCCCCAAGCCCTTCGAAAAGCAGGCCAAAGAAAAAAAGAAGAAAACGCCGCCCGAAAAGCCCCCCCCGGCCAAACCGCTCCGTAAGCAAGTGCAGATCAAGAAGGCGAAGCAGAAGGACTCGCAGCCGCTCTTCCTGCCCCTCTGGCAGATCAGCCTGGAGGGGTTTCGGGCGCCCGCCGAACCCCCCGCCGAAGAGATGCAAACCGAGCCGCCGCCGCCGCCTGCCGTCCCGCTCCAGCCTCTTGCACTACCCCTGCCCGCCGCTCGCCCCCCGCCGCCGAACCCCCTCGCCGGCGGCTCCCCGGCTCCCGACTCTCAGGAAAGGGGTGCCCCCGGGGGGGGCCCCCAAATTCACCCGGTGCCGGCGGGTTTGACCAGCTCAGAGGAAGCACCGGCTGCCCCCCCGCCGGCCGCCGCGACCCCCATCGTGGTGGATGACAAGCTGGAAGAGCTCATCCGGCAATTTGAAGCTGAATTCGGGGAGAATTTCAACCTGCAGCCCCCCGAGACGCCCGCCCCACTTGCCCCTGGGGCTACTGAGCTGCCGGGGGGGCCAGCACCAGCCCCACAAGTGCCCCCCACAGCCGCCGCCCCGGCTTCAAGCAACGCTCCCCAAGCCGGACCCAAAAGCTTTTCGTTCTCACTGGGGAAGGGGCCACTTTCAGACCCCCCCTTCACCGCCCGGTCCCCGAAACAGATCAAAATCGAGTCTTCTGGTGCTATCACCGTGGTGTCCACCACGTGCTTTTACTCTGAGGAAAGCCAAAACCCGGACGCGGATGACGCCGACGGGACGCCCACCAAGGACGAGGTGCCGCTGACGCCGACCCTGAGCGGCTTTTTGGAGTCACCGCTGAAATACCTGGACACGCCGACCAAAAGCCTCCTGGACACCCCGGCCAAGCGGGCGCAAGCGGAGTTCCCCACCTGCGACTGCGTCGGTGAGCCAGCGGCCACGCCAGGGGATTACCGGGGTGGTGACGAGCCCCGGGGGTGGCATTTCGAGGAGGTGGCTTTGCAGGGTGGGATTGCCCTGGAGAAATCATGGAGAGATGCCGCGGCGCTGGGAAAGTGCCCGGTTTTTGGGGGGATTGCGGCGCTCACAGGGCGAAACCCCGATGCTGCGGGGCCCTCTTTTGCTTTCTTGTCTCCTCTCGTGATTTTTATGGTGGGACGGCAAACGCTGAGCGACCGCTGTGTCACCGCGGGGGTGGTGCCAACACCGACCTGTCTGTGCCGGCGGGGATTGGAAGAGCGGCAAAACCAAAGGGCTGTTGGGTTTTCCCTCCGTTTAAGTACTCGGCTAAATCCCATAGAGCACCAAAACGCAGCTAAAATCCAGCTGGCCTGGTTATTCCTGCTATTTTAAGCCAAATTTGCCAGTTTGGGTTATTCGCTGCTGGGATCTGGGTGGTTTGGTGGCTGGTCCCAACTGGGATACACTAAAAAGGCACCGAACTCTTGGATTTATTATTTTTTTGGAAAAAAAGCGTGTCACCGCAGTGGTGGTGCCAACACCAACCTGGCCATGCCGGTGGGGGTTGGAAGAGCAGGGAAACGAAAGGGCTGT
Organism: Alca torda; assembly: GCA_008658365.1. Taxonomy (NCBI): domain Eukaryota; kingdom Metazoa; phylum Chordata; class Aves; order Charadriiformes; family Alcidae; genus Alca; species Alca torda. The sequence goes on from CM018097.1 coordinate 1,294,484, forward strand.
TGGGTTTTCCCTCCGTTTAAGTACTCGGCTAAATCCCATAGAGCGCCAAAACGCAGCTAAAATCCAGTTGGCCTGGTTATTCCTGCTATTTTAAGCCAAATTTGCCAGTTTGGGTTATTCGCTGCTGGGATCTGGGTGGTTTGGTGGCTGGTCCCAACTGGGATGCACTAAAAAGGCACCAAACTCTTGGATTTGGGAGTTCTTTTGGAAAAAAAAGCATGTCATTGTGAAGGTGGTGCCAATGCTGACCTGTCCATGCTGGTGTGGGTTGGAAGAGCAGGGAAACCAAAGGGCTGTTGGGTTTTCCCTCCGTTTAAGTGCTCAGCTAAATCCCATAGAGCGCCGAAACCCAGCTAAAATCCAGCTGGCCTGGTTATTCCTGCTATTTTAAGCCAAATTTGCCAGTTTGGGTTATTCACTGCTGGGATCTGGGTGGTTTTGTGGCTGATTCCACCGGGGTGCGTTGAAAAGGCACCAAACTCTTGGATTTGGAAGGTTTTCTGTGGGTTTTTTTTTTGGTGTGTGTTGGCATTCGTTGTTAGACTTTGCAGCAAGTGCTAGAGATTTCCCACCCGATCCCTGCGGTCCAACTCCATCTGAGTGCTGGGAGCTGGATCTTCCCTCCCCAAAATTTAGACCGGATCCAGCTTAGTTTCGAGGAGCAGAGTGAGGATTTGGGGCATCCAGCCGGGAAAACGCACCCCTGTCCTGCTGGGAGAAGTGGCCTCGGGCCAAGCGCGAGCTGCACTTTATTAGCAGGGCTTATGATTATTTATTTATTTGCTTGTAAATGGCAGTAGTAATTAGCCCAAAAGGCACCGAGCGAATGAAAGGCTTTTCTGGAGCCGCTCAAACTGGTCTCGGAGTTTCGCCCTGCGTTGCCAGGGAAAGATTCAGGTTGCTTTTTCCTTTGCAGCCTGGTTTAGGGGCTGGGATAGGGGGGATTCCCCCCCGCCCCGCCACCTCTCTCCATTTTTCTCAAGGAAAAGCTGTGAGAGAAAGCAATTAAGTAGGAGTCGGGGCTCGAGGCTTTATTAGGTGCCTGTGCTGTTAGACGCCGTAATAAAATCAGCCTTCGCTGCGTGTCCCGTATTGATCTCTGTCTGGACAGCTGCAGCCCAGCTGAGCCCGGCTTTCTCCTCGCCCTGGCGCCCAGCCAGTTAGACATGACGGGAATGAAAATCAGGGCGGTGAGAACCGAGGGATGGAAAGACGGATCAGACCCGGCCCTCGTGCCGGATGCGTCCCACCCGGCGGCATTAGAGCATCCCCCCTGCGCCGGGGATCAACCCCTGCGCTGCAGCCTGGAGCATCCTTTGCTTCCTGCGCCGGCATCTTCGTGCCCTAAAAGCCCCGAGGGGTTTGGTGCTGCTGGGGCGGGGGGGGGGGGGTGTTGCTTGCAGGGCTTTAGCCCAGCATCCTTCTCCCGTAGCCCAGCATCCTTCTCCGGTAGCCCAGCATCCTTCTGCCATAGCCCAGCACCCTTCTCCAGCAGCCCAGCACCATTCTCCAGTAACCCCAGCATCCCTCTCACGTAGCCCCAGCTTCTGTAGCCCCAGCATCCTTCTGCCATAGCCCAGCATCCTTCTCCCGTAGGCCAGCATCTGTAGCCCCAGCATCCTTCTCCGGTAACCTCAGCATCCTTCTCCCGTAGCCCCAGCTTCTGTAGCCCCAGCATCCTTCTGCCATAGCCCAGCATCCTTCTCTGGTAGCCCCAGCATCTATAGCCCCAGCATCCTTCTCCCGTAGCCTCAGCATCCTTCTGCCATAGCCCCAGCTTCTGTAGCCCCAGCATCCTTCTGCCATAGCCCAGCATCCTTCTCTGGTAGCCCCAGCATCTATAGCCCCAGCATCCTTCTCCCGTAGCCCAGCATCCTTCTCCCGTAGCCCCAGCTTCTGTAGCCCCAGCATCCTTCTGCCATAGCCCAGCATCCTTCTGCCATAGCCCAGCATCCTTCTCCCATAGCCCCAGCATCCTTCTCATGTAGCCCAGCATCTGTAGCCCCAGCATCTGTAGCCCCAGCATCCGTAGTCCCAGCATCCTTCTCCCGTAGCCTCAGCATCCTTCTCCCATAGCCCCAGCATCCTTCTCATGTAGCCCAGCATCTGTAACCCCAGCATCCTTCTCCGGTAGCCCCAGCATCCTTCTGCCATAGCCCAGCATCCTTCTCCCGTAGCCCCAGCATCCTTCTCCCGTAGCCCCAGCATCCTTCTGCCATAGCCCAGCATCCTTCTCCCGTAGCCCCAGCATCTGTAGCCCCAGCATCCTTCTCCGGTAGCCCCAGCATCCTTCTCCCGTAGCCCAGCATCCTTCTCCCGTAGCCCCAGCATCCTTCTGCCATAGCCCAGCATCCTTCTCCTGTAGCCCCAGCATCCGTAACCCCAGCATCCTTCTCCCATAGCCCCAGCATCCTTCTGCCATAGCCCAGCATCCTTCTCCCATAGCCCCAGCATCCTTCTCTGGTAGCCCGAGCATCCTTCTCCCATAGCTCCAGCATCCTTCAGCCGTAGCCCCCAGCATCCTTCTGCCATAGCTCAGGATCCTTCCGCTTTAGCGCCCAGCATCCCTTTCCCATAGCCCCCAGCATCCTTCTCCCGTAGCCCTAGCATCCTTCTGCCATAGCCCCGGTAGCCTTCTCACATAGCCCAGCATCCTTCTGCCTCTCCCCTGTGCAGCAGCTCCTTCCTTGCAGGGGCTCAGCCAGCTCAGGGCATCCCGTGAGCATCCCCAAATCCTCCGGACAAGCCCGGAAGCAGCAGCAGTAGTTTTTAGCCCCAAAATCATCTTGTGATGGTTTTGGCAGCACCCAGCCGGGTCAGTCCCGGTGAGTGGGGCCAGGCGGTTGCCCAGGGTGGGAGCTGGCAGGGAGCGGGGGGGTCTGGGGGAGGGTTTGTCTGCCAAATTGCCCTCTGCCGCTAATTGCTGCTTCTCGGCAGAGCTCATGAACATGCCCCGCGCTCGAGTGGCCAGTGCCAATCCCCCGTGCCGGGATGGAGCCGCAGTTGCTGCCGGGGTGCTCGGAGGGGCTGCGGCCCCTCGGGGAGGTTTTTGGGTCCCCCGAAGGGTGCGGGTGTGAGCACCCATTCCCTTGATCCCCAGTGGCATTTTAGTGCTGGGAGCTGGGGAGGAGCTGGGGGGCTGTTTAACGAACCCCTGATTGTGGTTTCCTTTCCCCAATGCTCTTAGGGGGAAACGCTGCTGAGCAACCTTTCGTTTTTGGTGCCAAAGTGCTCAATTTGAGGGAATTTAGGGGTTTGGCATCCTTTGGGGCAGCTGGCGGAGGTGCAAACCCCAAAATCTCTGTTCCCCCCTCCTGCCTCTGCAGAGCAAATCGTGGAGAAGGACGAAGGGCCGTATTACACCCACCTGGGCTCGGGGCCCACCGTGGCGTCCATCAGGGAGCTCATGGAGGAGCGGTAAGGGCCCTCGCCCCGTCCCGTCCCATCCTGGGGGGCCGTGAGGGTGGGGGCGGGGGCTTGGGGGGGCCTGTGAGGGGGCCCATGATGGTGAGTGGGGTCTCATGAGGGCAAGCAGGAGCCCACGAGAGAGAACTGGGAGTTCTGAGGGGTCCTGTGAGGGCGAGTGGGGGTCTATGAGGGGTCCCGTGAGGGCGAGGAGGGGCTTGTGAGGGTGCGCAGGGTCCTGGGAGGGGGAGTGGGGGCCCCCGGGGTCTTGTGAAGGCGAGTGGGGTCCTGGGAGGGGGAGTGGTGTCCCATGAGGATGAGCCGGGGCTGACGAGGGCCAGTGGGGTCCCCTGGGGTCCTGTGAAGGAGAGAGGGATCCTGTGAGGGTGAGTGGGGTCCCGTGAGGTGAGTGGGGGCTCGTGAGGGGCCCATGAGGGCAAGTGGGGGGACTCCTGAGCATGGTGGGGGCGAGCGGGGCTGACGCCCGTCCCCTGGCAGGTACGGTGAGAAGGGCAAGGCCATCCGCATTGAGAAGGTCATCTACACGGGGAAGGAGGGGAAGAGCTCCCGGGGCTGCCCCATCGCCAAGTGGGTGAGTGCCTGCGCCCCAGCTCTCGTCCCCCCTCAGAGCCCTCCATGGGGTGAACGCTCCCGCCTGTCCCCTCCCTGCCTGGGGACAAGGAGGTCCCCCGCTGGCGGTGGCAGCCGCGGGCAGGGGCGGGATGCTCGATCTGCGGTTGGCAAGGAGGAAGCGAGAGCGGTGGCCGCCCCCCGGGGAAACTCCCCGGGGCTTCCCATCCTCGGCACCCGCCGACCAGCACGTCTGTGCCTGCAGCCCCTGCGCCGGGCCCATCATCCCTCCCAGCGCCCCAAAAAGCCCATGGGGTGGGTGCAACCATGGGAGCCCCCACAGCTCCCCCTCCAAATCCCCGCAGAGCGCTATGGAAGGCAGCCAGAACCTGCTTTTGGGGTCTTCCCCATCCCGAGAGGTGTTTGCCATTGGAGCGGTCCGACTTGACCCCTCTGTTTTCCAGGTGATCCGGAGACACAACCAAGAGGAGAAGCTGCTGTGCCTGGTGCGGCACCGGGCCGGCCACCACTGCCAGAACGCCGTCATCATCATCCTCATCCTGGCCTGGGAGGGCATCCCCCGCACGCTGGGCGACACGCTGTACCAGGAGCTCACCGACACCCTCACCAAGTACGGCAACCCCACCAGCCGCCGCTGCGGCCTGAACGATGAGTAAGTCACACCGCGCCGCCGGGCCGGGCCGGGGAGACGGGGTGGGAAGGGGATGAGGGGATCCCCCGTTTTCGGAGCTGCCATCACAGCGCTGACGTTCCTCCGCGGTGTCCCTCCCACAGCCGGACCTGCGCGTGCCAAGGCAAGGACCCCAACACCTGCGGCGCTTCCTTCTCCTTCGGCTGCTCTTGGAGCATGTATTTTAATGGCTGCAAATACGCCCGGAGCAAAACGCCCCGCAAGTTCAGGCTGGTGGGGGACAATCCCAAAGAGGTGGGTGACACGGGCGGAGCGGGGCTGCGGGTTCCGACCTCCTTCTACCCCCAGCTCCAAGTTTTGCAGAGGGGAAGCCTGCAAATAGGATTCCTTGTGGGTTTTTTGATGAATTAGGGAGACGGGGGGAAAGAAAGCCAACCTGGTCAAACTAGAGGGCAGGCTCGCCTTGGTGTCCCCGGGCCAGGACTTGTGGTGTGACAACAAGTGCCAGTATGGGGTGGCACTAATGGGGTCTCTCTAGAAACCACAGGGAAGATGCCAGAGGGCTTGTGGGTCGGGCAAGCGAAAGCACAACAGACGCTGGGGCTGGAGGTTTAACGGCCAAAACCTCACGAGGAATTTAAGAAGCCCCGTGCTTTGCGCGGTGAGGGACAGCGTGGGAAGGGTCGGATGCAGAGTGGCGTTGCAGGGGCTCTGCCCCCAGTTGTGTCCCCGCTGCCGAAACCCCTGGGTGACATCCCCCTCTTTTCTCTACCGCAGGAAGAGCTGCTCCGGAAAAGCTTTCAGGACTTGGCCACCGAGGTTGCTCCGCTTTACAAGAGGCTGGCGCCGCAAGCCTACCAAAACCAGGTACCGGCCACCCGCTCGTCCCCTCCGGAGCACGCCGGCCCGGTGGCAGGCAGACATGTGTGCGGGGTGGCAGCATGTAGAAGATTTTGGATAACTGGAGCCCTCTCCTTCTGTCAGGTTACCAACGAGGACATCGCGATAGACTGCCGGCTGGGCTTGAAGGAGGGGAGGCCGTTCTCGGGAGTGACGGCGTGCATGGATTTCTGCGCTCATGCTCACAAAGATCAGCATAACCTCTACAACGGCTGCACAGTGGTAAGCAGGCGGCTCGTGGGGCTTTTTGGGATGCTCCCCCCCTATTTTGGGATGCTCCTTATTGAGTCACTTGGTCCCCACTGTCACAGAATCACAGAATCACAGAATGGTGGGGGTTGGAAGGGAGCTCTGGAAATCATCTCTGGTGCCTAAGCAGGGTCACCCAGAGCAGGTGGCACAGGAACGCGTCCAGGCGGGGTTGGGATGTCTCCAGAGACGGAGACTCCCCCACCTCTCTGGGCAGCCTGTGCCAGGGCTCTGCCACCCTCACAGGAAAGAAGTTCCTCCTCGTGTTGAGATGGAACTTCCCATGGTCAAGTTTGTGCCCGTTACCCCTTGTCCTGTCCCCGGGCACCACTGAGAAGAGCCTGGCCCCGTCCTCCTGACACCCCCCCTTGAAGTATTTATCAGCGTTGATAAGATCCCCCTCAGTCTTCCCTTCTCCAGACTGAAGAGACCCAAATCCCTCAGCCTTTCTCCATCGGAGAGATGTTCCAGTCCCCTCATCATCTCGGTGGCCCTTTGCTGTCCCCTCTCCAGCAGTTCCCTGTCCTTCTGGAACCGGGGAGCCCAGAACTGGACCCAGTGCTCCAGATGCGGCCTCCCCAGGGCAGAGCAGAGGGGGAGGATGAACCTCCCTCCACCTGCTGGCCACGCTCTTCCTGATGCCCCCCAGGATGCCATTGGCCTTCTTGGCCACCAGGGCCCGTTGCTGGCTCATGGTCATCCCGTTGTCCCCCAGGACTCCCAGGTCTCTTTCCACAGAGCTGCTCTCCAGCAGGTCACCCCCAACCTGTCCTGGTGCAGGGGGTTACTCCTCCCCAGGGGCAGCACCCTACACTTGCCCTTGTAGAACTTAATTAGGTTAATGAAGCCCACACCTGTCCCCAGCTCTCCTACCTGCGTGGCTCCAGTGGCTGGTCCTCGGTGTTTGCGCACCTCAAATGAAACCATTGAGATCTGTGGGGTGCTGAAGCCACCCCAGCTAGACGAAAGCTTTTGTCTGAGCCAAACCCTGCAGGAGGTTTCCAAGTGCTGGCTGGGGAGTGGTGCGGGCTGGGGGGGATGCCAGGCTGGTGCGGCATCACATCGGTGGGGTATAAGGAGGAGGTTTCACCCCTGTCCCGCGTGGGCCGCACCCCGCAGCGTCCCGCTGATGGCACCCTGCGCTCCCCCAGGTCTGCACGCTGACGAAGGAAGACAATCGCGTGGTGGGGAAGATCCCTGAAGATGAGCAACTGCACGTCCTCCCCCTCTACAAGATGTCCAGCACGGATGAGTTCGGCAGCGAGGAGAACCAAAACGCCAAGGTGGGCAGCGGGGCCATCCAGGTGCTCACGTCCTTCCCCCGCGAGGTCCGCAAGCTGCCCGAGCCCGCCAAGTCCTGCCGGCAGAGGCAGCTGGAAGCGAAGAAAGCCGCCGCGGAGAAGAAGAAGCTGCAGAAAGAGAAGCTGATGACGCCGGAGAAGATCAAGCAGGAAGTGCTGGAGCTCCCCACGCTCCAGCAAAATGCAGGTAACGGGGGCAGAGCCGAGGTCCTGCCGCCCCGAGCTGTCCGGAAAGCGCGCGAGGGGACGGGGATGTGGTTGGGGGCTTTCTCGGGCTGATGGCGTGTCGGGGTGCAGGATGGCATTTCGTGGTGCCTGGGTTTTTCCCTGTACTGCGGTGCGGTGGGGAGCTCTCACTGCAGCCCAGAGCCTGGGTGCGAATGGGTGCCAGCGCACCGGGTGATGCCGGGTGACGCTGACCTCTGCGCTCGGCCGGTGAACCCATCACCATGGGATTTTCGAGTCTGGCCGAGTTTTCTGGGGTCCTGGCTCCCCACCGGCGGCTTCCTCAGCCGGCGTATCATGGGGGCTGTGTGTGTGCTGTGCCCGCAGGTATGGCGTTGAAAAGCGGGCTGCCCCCGCAGCCGCTGAAACCTTCCATCAAGGTGGAGCCGCAGAGCCATTACAACGCCTTCAAGTACAACGGCAACGCGGTGGTGGAGAGCTACTCGGTGCTGGGGAGCTGCCGGCCCTCCGACCCCTACAGCATGAACAGTGTTTACTCTTACCATTCCTACTATGCACAGCCCAATCTGCCTTCCGTGAACGGGTTTCACTCCAAGTTCGCGCTTCCCTCCTTCGGGTATTACGGTTTTTCCAGCAACCACGTGTTCCCCTCGCAGTTCCTGAATTACGGGGCGCCCGAGAGGAGCGGGAGCAGCTGGGTGAGCAACGGCTACGAGAAGAAGCCCGACGTCCCGGCGTTGCAGGAGAACCTCAACCACACCTACGGGAATGCTGATTTCCCCGAGCCCATCCCGCAAAGCGTCCGGAGCAAAAACCATCACCAGCGCACCTACGAGCGGGCTAACCGCTACGCCAGCCAGCAGAAAGCGGCGGCGGCGGCGGCAGCCGGGACGCACAGGACTAACTCGGGCTCGGAGGAGGCGCCGCCGTTTGCACAGAACTGTTTTGGCAGCCGACCCATCAAGCAGGAGCCTCCGGACCCTCCGCCTGCCATCGAGCCCCTTCCCGGCGTGGCGGCCATGCCCAGCACCGGCTTAGCCCTGCCAGCCATCCCGGCGCACGGCGGAGGGCCGGAGCAGCGGTGGAGCCCCTTCAAAGCATCCCGGGGCATGTCTTCCCCCGAGAGGACTAGCACGGTGGAGGGCTCATGGAGCGCCCTGGCGCCGGGCTCGGGCGGGCGGGAGAAGCCCAGCGCCTTCGATGTGGCCGCGCACTTGCCGCCGCCGGAGAAGCAGTGGCCCAACGTCCTGGGGGGAGAGGCAGCGGCGGCGGCGCGCGGCACGGGCTTGCTGCCGAAACCGTGGAGCCCCTGCAAGCTGGGGGAGGCGGCGCTGGCGGGCACAGGCACCTCGAGCCTGCTGGGGCCACTGGGTTTCGGCTCGACCTTGCCGGGGCTGCCCGGGTTCCCTGAGGAGCCGTGGGGCTCGGTGAAGGTGGAGGAGCGGAGGACACCAGCGCCCAGCCCGGGGTTGCCGGAGAAGCCGTGGGAGGCGGCGGTGGGTGAGAAGGGGGTGGCAGGGTCCCACCGGGAGAAGCCGTGGGACCCCTTCGGCCTGGAGGAGGATCTGCCGGAGAAGGCGGTGAAGGAGGAGGAGGAGGAGGAGGAGGAAGAGGAGGAAGAGGAGGAGGAGTGGTCGGACAGCGAGCACAACTTCCTGGACGAGAACATCGGCGGGGTGGCCGTGGCGCCCGCCCACGGCTCCATCCTCATCGAGTGCGCCCGCCGCGAGCTCCACGCCACCACCCCGCTGAAGAAACCCAACCGCTGCCACCCCACCCGCATCTCCCTGGTCTTCTACCAACACAAGAACTTGAACCAGCCCAACCACGGCCTGGCGCTGTGGGAGGCCAAGATGAAGCAGTTGGCGGAGCGGGCCCGAGCCCGGCAAGAGGAGGCGGCGCGCTTGGGTCTGCCGCCGGACGCCAAAGCCTTCGCCAAGAAACGCAAGTGGGGCGGAGCGTTGGCGAGCGAGGCGCCCAGCAAGGAGAGGAGGGACTCGGTCCCCACGCGGCAGGCGGTGGCCATCCCCACCAACTCCGCCATCACTGTGTCCTCCTACGCCTACACCAAGGTGACGGGCCCCTACAGCCGTTGGATCTGAGACGGAGGCGACCGGTCGCGGCCCCATCTTACCTCAACCCTCGGCAGCGCCGGAGCCCGGCGTTGCTTCGTGGTGCTTTCTCCTCGGGCGTGGGGGAGAAGAAAAAAATAATTTAAAAAAAAAAAAAAAAAAAAAAAAGATAAAATAGACAAAACCGAAGCAAAACACAACAGAAAACCCAACCCACAGAAAGCAAACCCAACACGCGCGCTCGGAAACAGCGGAGCCGGCGCGGGCGCACGCCGTCGGAGAGCTGCGCTTGGCGAGGAGTTGGCAAACAAAAGCAAAACTCGATAAAAAAAGAAAAAAGAAAAAAAGGAACAATGCTGTTTGATGCTTTTCGGTAATCTCATATTTATATCTCCGCATTTTTTTAATCTAGCCTCGTGCGCCGCGCGAACGGAGGGAGAAGTTTATAGCGTCCTTTCGCAAAGGAGAGGTTTTTAATTCCACTTAAAAATGCCTATTTATTGGATTTTATTTTATTTTATTTTTTACTCCGGCGACAACGACAGAGCCGATCTTCGAAAAAAAAGCCGACATCGAAAAAAAACCCCAAGGCCTGAACACAAATAATAAACAACACAAACACCAAACCAGCTTAAAGGCAAGAGGTGACTCCCTCCAGCTCCGGCGCGTAGGGGCTGGTGGGATCGTGTGCTTTACTGTCAGCCGGACACACGGAACAGCCGATGATTTTTTTCCCCAAGGACCTAAAAATACCTATTTTGCAACTTGAGGAGTCCTTTCTTACAGCGACGGGGGCCCCGCTGGCAAGCGGGATGTCCCAGGACGGCGCATCTTCGCTCGGCTCCTCGCTGCTGGCGGGATCGGCTCTGCCGGGACGGAGCCGGCGTCTTTCCTGGCGCCGGAGACCTCAGGACACGTCCGGGCTTGGGACCACCACTGCCGGGTGCTGCGCTCGGGCTCGGACTTGGGGGGGGGCTCCTTTGCCGGTGGCCGTGGGGAGAGCGATGGCAGCGGCGGAGGCGGCATCTCTAAAGGAGCCGACAGGACAAAAACAGAAAGAAAAAAGAAATAAATACAAAAACAGGAAAAAAACCCACAAACCAACCCCAAACTGTGAATAGCTAGTGTTGCTCTCTGTACATCACTGTTGCTAAAGTCTGGTGCTTTCCGTCTCCGGGGGACTTTCTCCGTGCGATCGGCTCTGGCAAGAGTGAATCCCAAGACTTGGCTGGCCAAACCCCCCGCCGGTCCGCCTTCCCCGCCGGTGCCGGCGCGCGCCGCTGGGGCTCGGTGCTTTTTCTCACCCCGGGTGCCATCCCTCCTTCCTACGGATCGCCGTTCTTCCCGCAAAAAAAAACAAAACAAAACAAAACAAAACAAAAAACCCCAAACAAACAAAAAAAAAAACCAAAACAAAAAGAAAGAAAAAATAATAACCCAACAAATAACCCAACGATGACAACAACCGCGTGGTGCTTTTCCAACAATCTCAGTCGAGACTTCCCGCCCGTCACCGACGCCGTGCCGGGACGGACGGACGGACGGATGAACGGGTGGACAGGCGAGCTTCCCCGCGGCTCGCCGGGAGGGCGGCGTGGCCGAATCCGGGTGCCGGCGTCCCCGGGGGTCGTTGCTTTTGCACTTTGAGGTGCCTTTTGGAGAGCCAGCGAGCCAGAGCCGACGCCGTCACCGTGCAGGAATCACCTTTGCGTTTACTGTCACCCTCCTCCCTTGCGCACTGGCACAGATCAGCAGGATCTCGGTAAAACAGCCTGAACATTTACGTGGTCTGATTTTAAACCTGTAAATAGGGAAAGAATTTTTTTAAAAGCACTTTCACCTAGATTTAAAAAGCAAAACTTAAAAAAAAAACAAACAAACAAACAGCTCCCCTCTTTCCTCTCTCCCTCCCTCCCCTCTCCTCCCCCCCAACAACTTGAAAGCAGTATGTTTTAAACAAGATTATTGTGGGAGAACTGTAAATACTGGCAGAATATTTAACATGCTTTGTCCGTCCTTCATAATTAATTTTTTTTTTTTTTTTTTTTTTTTTTAAAAAACCGTAATCTGTAAAGTCGCGTATATTCGACAAGGAAACTCAACGAGCTATTACCGCTTTTCTTATAAATACCCAATAGCATATCAGGATTGTAAGAGTCGATGGGAAAGTCAGATTTTTTAGGGATGCTTGCGGGCGATGCCGGTTCCGCCCGACGTGGCGTTGTGGTTCGGAGGGTGAAAAAGGGGACCCGGTTGCTCCCCTCCGGCGGCGTGCGGCGGGGCCGGATTCGGGTGCCGGCCCCGGTTGGTGTCGTCGGGGGTTTGGTCTGACTGTGGTGGCCTTGCCGGGAGGAAAAGGGGTGCGTTCGGAGAAGGCGAGGGTCCATGTAACCTGTCTAAGTCCTGCTTCCTCGGAGGGTTTTTTTGGGTGCAGGGAGGGGGTTCGGTCCGGCGCGGCGTTGGCTCCGGCGAGTTCAACCCGGGTTAGCGGGGAGATGCCGGCGTCGCGGGTCGGGGAGCGAGAACTGCTGCAGTCTCAACGTTTTTACACTACATAACGTCTAACCTACCTCAAATCTCAGTCATGAAAAATTAGCACGCTTCAGACTTCTTCTACGAAACCTAGAAATCTATGCACAGCTCTTTACCCCTTGCTGCTGAGAGGCTGTTTTTCAAGCAAAATCTTTTCCTTTACCCGTCCCGGCGGCCGCGCTCGTCCCACCCGTGCCGACACCACGGCATTAAGGGGGACTCGCTTGGGGGGGGTGGGGGGAATGTTTTTAATCGCTTCGGGGTGGGCTGGGGACCTAATTTTGCAGCAGGTCGCGGCCACAATGGTGCTAGAACAACGCCCGTGGTTAGAAACCCTGGGGAGAGCTCGGCGCGGGGAGCCCCGACGGGCTCCTGCCACCCGGCTTCGGTTTTTCCGGCCCCGATGCTTCGCCTCGGGCGGGGAAGGGGGGGACACGTTTCGGGGTTCCCCCCCCACCCCATCTCGACGCTCTCGGGATGAGGCACGGGAAGGAGAAGGAAAGCAGAATCCCTGAGGTGCCTCAATTGCTGATTTTTTTTCCTTTTAATACTGGAGTATGCTTTGTGGGCTCTATAAGGCATATTTTTATTAAATGAAATCTTCTAATAATAACGGTGCTATGGTGTTTTAACAAACTGTATCACGCTTCTGCCTGATTCCATCTCGCTGAGGTGCTACTAATGTATATACGAAACTAGGGAACCAAGAGAAAACACACACACACACACACAAAAAGAAAAAAAAAAAAGAAAAAAGAAAAGCAATGTCGTTGAGAAGGAAGTTTACTTTTCCGGAGCGACAGCTTGAAGCGTGCCGGGAGCCGGTTGGGTTTATGCAAACTGAAATCGGTGCCGCGTCGGACGCGTCCCCGCCAGCCGGGCTCGCGGTGGAGCCGTTCCTCTCCGGTGCAGGGTTGGGGTGCCGGCAGGAGAGCCGTGCAGGGATGTGGTGCTCGGACGAGGTGCTCAGCTGCGGTGCTCAGGCCACACATCATGGATGTGGTGCTCGGACGTGGTGCTCGGCCAGGGGGTGTGAACATGGTGCTCAACCGCGGTGCTTGGACATGGTGATCGGGCACGGGACTTGGACATGGTGCTTGGACATGGTGACTGGGCACGGTGCTCAGACGTGGTGCGTGGACATGGTGCTCAGGCGTGGTGCTTGGCCACACATCATGGACATGGTGCTTGGGCACGGTGCTTGGCCATACATCATGGACACGGTGCTTGGACGTGGTGCGTGGACATGGTGCTGGGGCACGGTGCTCGGCCACGCATCATGGACATGGTGCTCGGGCACGGTGCTTGGACATGGTGCGTGGACATGGTGCTGGGGCACGGTGCTCGGCCACGCATCATGGACATGGTGCTCGGGCACAGTGCTTGGACATGGTGCGTGGACATGGTGCTCCAGGTTGGTGCTTGGCCATAGATCATGGACGTGGTGCTCAGGCACGGTGCTTGGACATGGTGTGTGGACGTGGTGCTCAAGCACGGTGCTTGGACGTGGTGCGTGGACATGGTGCTCATGCACAGTGCTCGGACATGACATGTGGACATGGTGCTCCAGCATGGTGCTTGGCCACACATCATGGACGTGGTGCTTGGGCACGGTGCTCAGATGTGGTGCGTGGACATGCTGCTGGGGCACGGTGCTTGGCCATACATCATGGACATGGTGCTTGGATGTGGTGTGTGGACATGGTGCTCGGGCATGGTGCTTGGCCACACATCATGGACACGGTGCCTGGGCACGGTGCTTGGACGTGGTGCGTGGACATGGTGCTTGGGCATGGTGCTCAGCCACGCATCACGGACATGATGCTTGGGCACAGTGCTCGGACATGGGGTGTGGACACGGTGCTTGGCCAAGGTGTGTGAACATGGTGCTCAACCACAGTGCTCGACCACGGTGCTTGGACATGGTGCATGGACATGGTGCTCGGGCACGGTGCTCGTCCATGCACCGTGGACATGGTGCTCGGGCACGGTGCTCAACCGTGGTGCTTGGACGTAGTGCATGGACATGGTGCTCGGGCACGGTGCTCGGATGGGGTGTGTGAACGCGGTGCTTGGACATCGTGCATGGACACGGAGCTTGGCCACGTATCATGGACATGGTGCCTGGACACGGTGCTTGACCACAGTGCTTGGACATGGTGCATGGACATGGTGCTCGGGCACGGTGCTCAGCCATGCATCATGGACATGGTGCTCAACCACGGTGCTTGGACATGGTACGTGGACATGGTGTTTGGCCACAGTGCTTGGCCCCGATGTGTGGACATGGTGCTCAGCCAGGGTGTGTGAACGTGGTGCTCGGCCACGGTGCTCAGACATGGTGCGTGCACATGGTGCTTGGCCGTGATGCGTGGACATGGTGCTCAGCCGCAGTGTGTGGACATGGTGCTCGGCCGCGGTGCTTGGACTCGGTGTGTGGACATGGTGCTCAGCCAGCGGGTGTAAACGTGGTGCTTGGACACGGTGCTCAGCACGGTGCTCGGGCGTGGTGCTTGAACGTGGTGTGTGGACATGGTGTTCGGGCAGGGTCCTCAGCCCGGTGCAGGGGGATGTGGTGCATGCACGGTGCACGGGCACGGTGCAAGGGCATGGTATGTCGGTGTGGTCCTTGGGCACCATGCATGGACATGGTGCTCAGAGGTGGTGCTCGGGCGCGGTGCTTGGGGATGGTGCACGGCCGTGGTGCTTGAACAGGGTGCATGGGCACAGAGAGGGTGCTCGGGCACGGTGCAAAGGCATGGTGCATGGATGTGGTGCTTGGGCATGCTCCACAGATAGGGTGGTTGGGCACGGTGCTCACCTACCATGCTCGGACACGGTGGTTGGGCACCGTGCTCACTCACCATGCGTGGGTACGATGCTTGGCCATGGTGGTTGGGCACAATGGTCACCTACCATGTGCAGACACGCTGCTTAGGCGCGGTGCTCACCCACCATGCATGGACACGGTGCTTGGCCATGGTGCTTGGCCATGGTGTTTGGGCTCTGTGGTCACCCACCGTGCTCGGACATGGTGCTTTGGCACAGTGCTTGGGCGTGGTGTTTGCCCACCATGCACAGCCATGGTGCTTAGCCATAGTGAGTGGACACGGTGCTTGGCCATGGTGCTTGTGCACAATGGTCACCCACCATGCGTGAACACAGTCCTTTGGCACAGTGCTCGCCCAACATGCACGGACATGGTGCTTGAGCACGGTGCTCACCAACCACGTGTGGACACGGTGCTTGGCCATGGTGCTTGAGCATGGTGCTCACCCACCATGCATGGACACCGTGCTTGGGCATGGTGCTCACCTACCATGCATGGACACCGTGCTTGGGCATGGTGCTCACCAACCATGCGTGGACACGGTGCTTGCCCATGGTGGTTGGGCACGATGGTCACTCACCATGTGTGAACACGGTCCTTTGGCACAGTGCTCGCCCAACATGCACGGACATGGTGCTTGAGCATGGTGCTCGCCAACCACGCGTGGACACGGTGCTTGGCCATGGTGCTTGAGCACGGTGCTCACCCACCATGCATGGACACTGTGCTTGGGCATGGTGCTCACCAACCATGCGTGGACATGGTGCTCGGGCATGGTGCTTGGGCACGGTGCTCACCTGCCATGTGTGGACATGGTCCTTGAGCACGGTGCTCACCCACCATGCGTGGACACGGTGCTTGGCCATGGTGCTTGAGCACGGTGCTCAGCAGCATGCATGGACACCGTGCTTGGGCATGGTGCTCACCAACCATGCGTGGACATGGTGCTTGGCCATGGTGGTTGGGCACGATGGTCACTCACCATGTGTGAACACGGTCCTTTGGCACAGTGCTCGCCCAACATGCACGGACATGGTGCTTGAGCATGGTGCTCACCAACCACGCGTGGACACGGTGCTTGGCCATGGTGCCTGAGCACGGTGCTCACCCACCATGCATGGACACTGTGCTTGGGCATGGTGCTCACCAACCATGCGTGGACATGGTGCTCGGGCATGGTGCTTGGGCACGGTGCTCACCTGCCATGTGTGGACATGGTCCTTGAGCACGGTGCTCACCCACCATGTGTGGACACGGTGCTTGGCCATGGTGCTTGAGCACGGTGCTCACCCACCATGCATGGACACCATGCTTGGGCATGGTGCTCACCAACCATGCATGGACACGGTGCTTGCCCATGGTGGTTGGGCACGATGGTCACTCACCATGTGTGAACATGGTCCTTTGGCACAGTGCTCGCCCAACATGCACGGACATGGTGCTTGAGCATGGTGCTCACCAACCACGCGTGGACACGGTGCTTGGCCATGGTGCCTGAGCACGGTGCTCACCCACCATGCATGGACACTGTGCTTGGGCATGGTGCTCACCAACCATGCGTGGACATGGTGCTCGGGCATGGTGCTTGGGCACGGTGCTCACCTGCCATGTGTGGACATGGTCCTTGAGCACGGTGCTCACCCACCATGCGTGGACACGGTGCTTGGGCATGGTGCTCACCAACCATGCGTGGACATGGTGCTTGGCCATGGTGGTTGGGCACGGTGGTCACCCACCATGCGTGGACACGGTCCTTGGGCATGGTGCTCACCAACCATGCGTGGACACCGCGCTTGGCCATGGTGGTTGGGCACGGTGGTCACCCACCATGCGTGGACACAGTCCTTGGGCATGGTGCTCACCAACCATGTGTGGACATGGTGCTTGGCCATGGTGGTTGGGCACAGTGGTCACCCACCATGCGTGGACACAGTCCTTGGGCATGGTGCTCACCAACCATGCGTGGACACCGTGCTTGGCCATGGTGGTTGGGCACGGTGGTCACCCACCATGCGTGAACACGGTCCTTGGGCACGATGCTTGCCCACCATGCATGGACACGGTGCTCGAGCACGGTGCTCACCAACCACGTGTGGACATGGTGCTTGGCCATGGTGGTTGGGCACGGTGGTCACCCACCATGCATCGACGTGGTGCTTGAGCACGGTGCTCACCCGCCATGCAGGGACACGGTGCTCGGGCACCCCGCACCCCCACGGCGCTTGGGCGCGGTGCTTCACCGCGGCGCTTCCCCGGCGCACGGCCCACCGACAGCCCTCACCGCCCGGCGCCCGCACCCGCTGCACGGCACCGTCCCCCCGCCGCGGCGCCCCGGCCCCGGTCCCACCACGCTCCCCCCAGCTCCTCGGGCTCCCCGCATCCCTGGTGGCCCCCGCCGCGAGGGCTCAGCCGGGCATCCCGCTTCTGCCCGTCTCTTTCTTTTCCCCCTTTTTTCCATTTTTTTGGGGTTTTATTGGTGCTACTTTCTTCCCCTTTGGCTTCCTGTCAGCGCCGGGGCAGCAGCGACCCCGCGCCCCCCCCCTCAAATCAAGGCAAATACCTCAACCCCCCCCCCCCCCCCCCCCCCCAAAGCGAGCGAAACTGGGGCGAATCTTTCCGAAATCAGGGATCCTTTCGCAGCGGTGTTTCTTCCTTAATTAATAATTTTTTTTCCCCTCCCTCCTTTATCCCTTTCCGCCCGGGTTTTTTCCTCATTTTTTCCGCATCCTTCAGGGATTACAAACCGCCGTAGTTTCAGCCTCAGTTTTATTCCAGGAGCAATTATTATTACTATTATTATTTTTTTGCCGGTGGGTTTTAGTACCGCGGCACAAAAAATAATAATAAATAGAGGTAATGATTCCAAAATTTTAAAATAAAGCGCTGTTTCTTCTGGGATTCAGGAATTCAGTCGGAGGCGGGGGGGGTGGGTGGGGTGGGGTGGTTATTTTTGGCGTTTTTGTTGGGTGTTATTTCTTTTGTTTTGGTTTGGGTTTTTTTGGGATAATTGAGGAGGGGAGGTGGGACGGCGGCAGGCGGAGCGGGGGGGCACCGCGGGGGTGTCCCGGCAGCTCCGAAAAATTCACACTTGAAGATTTCTTGGTCGGCTCGGGACTGTGGTTACTTGAAATGAAGTTTTTTTCCGGGGCGGATCGAGGACCGGTAGATTTTTTTCCCCATGTCTCAAGGCAATAGGATTAATGTGTATTAAACTGTAGATACTTCTAGGACAGTAAATTTATGCTGATAATTTTATTTTGTATAATTTTCCCCTTTTCTTTTCCCCCCCGTCTTTGTGTTTGTTTTTTTTTTTTTTTTTTTCCCCCCTCCTCCCCTTTAACACCCTTTTCTTTTTCCTTTCCCCTTTCAGTGTTTTGGTAAATTTATTTTTTAGGATGCCTAAAAATTGCAAGTTTGGATCCTCCCCCCCCTCCCCCCTTCCTTCCCTGGTTTTGTTTTTTTTTTTTTTTTGTTTTTGTTTTGTTGTTGTTTTGTTGGTTTTCTTTTTTTTTTTTTTAATTTGTATTTTATTCTAAGTTACGCGCGGCCGGCCGGGCCGCGAAATGTATTATTCCTGATATCTTTAAAATATTGTGGGTGTTTTAATAAATTTTATATTTATTTTTTGCACTCAACACGTGGCCTCTGGCGTTCCCTTTCCTGCTGGGGGGAGGGGAAGGAGCTGGAATGGGGTGCGGGGGGGGCAGGATGGGGTCCTGGGGATGGGAATGGGGGGGGGTGGGATGGGGTCCTGTATATTTTGGGGGGGGGCAGGAGGGGGTCCTGTCCATGGGGTGGTGGTGGGGGGTCAGGATGGGGTCCTGTCCATGGGGGGGGGGATGTGAGGATGGGGTCCTGTCCATTGGGTGGGGGGTGGGTCAGGATGGGATCCTGTCTATGGGGGGGCAGGATGGGGCCCTGGGGATGGGTGAGGGGGCGGGAGGGGCAGGATGGGACCCTTTGGGGAAGGGGGTGTATGGGCAGGATGGGGCTCCGGGAATGGGGTGGGGGGGGTCAGGATGGGGCCCTGTCCATGGCGGGGGGTGGGGGGGTGTGAGGGGGGGGTGTGATGTCAGGATGGGGTCCTGTCTGTGGGAATTGGAGGGGAGGGGGTGGCAGGATGGGGCCATGGGGGGCGGGGGGCAGAATGGGGCCTTTTTTATAGGAATGGGGGTCAGGATAGGGCCCTGGGTATGGGAATGGGGGGGTTGGGATGGGGCCCTGTCCATGGGGGGGGATGTCAGGATGGGGTTGTGTCTATGGGAATGGGGGGGGGGGGGCAGGATGGGGCCCTGTCTGTGCGGGGGGGGGTCTGTGTATGTCAGAATGGGGCCTATCTTATGGGAATGGGGGGGGTCAGGATGGGGCTATGGGGGTGGGGGGCAAGGTGGGGCCTTTTTTATGGGAATAGGGGTCAGGATGGGACCCTGGGGATGGGAATGGGGGGGCAGGATGGGGCCCTGTCCATGGCGGGGAGAGGGCAGGACGGGGCCTCCTTTATGGGAAGGGGGTGCAGGACGGGTCCTTTCGAGGGGGGCAGGATGAAGCCCAACCTGGACGTCTCGGGTCCCACCGAGGGTCTCAGGACGGGTCGTGCCCCCCGCCCCCGCCCGCGGTGGGTGGGTGTCGGGCCCCGTCGCCGCCAGGGTCCTCCGCGCCGACAGGGGGCGCTGCGGCGGCGGAAGGCGGTACCGCGCCGGCCCCGCCCCGTGCCGCGAGGGCGCGCGCCGATTGGCCGGGCGGCGGGGTGACCCCCGGGCGCGCGGCCCCGCGCGTGCTCAGCGGGCGCGCGCCGCCCAGTATGGCCGCCGCGGCGGGGCTGGTGCTGGGCCGCGGGCCGGTGCGTGTCTCGCGTCTCCCCCCTTCTCCCCCCTTCTCCCCCCTTCTCCCCCCTTCTTTCTCCCCCCCTCCCAGCCCAGATGTGGGGGCGCGTTGTCCGAGGCCCCCCCCTCCCCTTTTCTGGGGGGAGTGTGTCCGTCTCCCCGCGGCTCCCTCTGTGTCCCGTCCCGTCTTCCCTCCCCGTACCGGTAAGCGCGGGCTGCGCCTCCTCACGGTAAGTGTCCCGGTACCGGAGGAGGTGCCCTCCGCCCCCTCACGGTAAGCGTGTGCCCCCCCCCCCCCCCCCACCCCCCCCCCCCCCCCCCCCCGGTGCCGGTGAAGGCGGCCTGCCCGCCCGTCTCCAGTGCCCCCCGCCCGGTGAAGGCAGAATTCCCCACCACCTCCCGGCGCCCCCCGCCGGGGAAGGCGGCCTTCTCGCCCCCCCCCACTTCCCGGTGCCCCCTCCTCCTCGGTATTCCCCCCACCCCCCCGGCGCTAGCTCTCCCGGTGACGGCGGCCTTCCCCCCCGCCCCCCCCTCGGTGCCCCCGCTCCCCCGGTTAAGGCAGCCTCCCCCCATCCCCAGTGCCCCATTCCCAGGGCGGTAAAGGCACCCCCCACCTGCTGAGCCCCCAGCCCCCGTGGGTAGGGGTGTCCCGTCCGTGTCCTCCGCCCCCCCGAAGGGTTTCTCAGGGATGTTTTTGCCCCCCCCCCTCCCCCCCAGCTCTTCCTGCGCCGCGGCACCTGGCGAAGCTTCTCCTCCCAGACGGACGGGGAGGCCCGAGTCACCCGCGTCCTGCGGGAGAAGTTCCCCCGGGCCTCCGCCATCAAAGTGGTGGATATATCAGGTACAGAAAAGGCTCTTTATTTCCTCCCCCCTCTCCCCAAACCATCCCAGCGCTTTGTGAGGGAGGAGTTGAGCCTGTCCCCAGCCCCCCCCCGCCCTTGCTGGGGATCCAAAAGGATTGGGAACAGTGGGGCACGAAGGCCCCTCATCTTCACTCACGCTGCTGCGTTTATTTTTCTAGGGGGCTGCGGCGCCATGTACGAAATTCACATCGAGTCGGAGGAATTCAGAGAGAAGCGGACGGTGCAGCAGCATCAGATGGTTAATCAGGTGAGGGGGGGGGTGCGTGGTGGGGGGGGGGGACACAGCCCGGCTGGCGGCGATTGTGTTCGGGCACGTGGGACGCAGTGAGTGTGTGCAGCGCTTCGTGCTGGCACTGCCCATGCAGCACCTGGAGCCGAGCCCGCTGCCTGCAGCGCTCCATAGTCGGGCGATGTGCGTGCGGCACTGTGGTCCGGCATGTTAATTATGTGTGTGTGTGTGCGCAGCACTAATTACCGCCTGCACACACAATTGGCGTGCCAAACGGGAGTGCTGTGCGCGCGCAGCACCCAGCTAAAGCGCTGCAGGCAGTGGGCTCAGCTGCGTGCGCTGCATGGGCACCCGCAGTGCGAGTAGTAAGCGCTGCGCAGACACGCGGTGCGAGTGTCTGAGTGGCGCAGGTCTCGCTTCCCTCCCAGTAAAGGTGGCGTAGCTCCTGCCTCCCTCCCAAGAAAAAGACCAGCGCGGCTCCTGCTTCCCTCCCAGTAAAGAACCAGCACAGCTTGTGCTTCCCTCCCCATAGTCAGTGCAGCTCCTGCTTCCCTCCCAGTAAAAACCAGCACAGCTCCTGCTTCCCTCCCAGTAAAAACCAGCACAGCTCCTGCTTCCCTCCCAGTAAAAACCAGCGCAGCTCCTGCTTCCCTCCCAGTAAAAACCAGCGCAGCTCCTGCTTCCCTCCCAGTAAAAACCAGCACAGCTCACTCTTGCTTCCCTCCCTGTAAAGACCAGCACATCTGTGTGTGCGTGTCTGTGTGTGCGTGTCTGTGTGTGCGTGTCTGTGTGTGCGTGTCTGTGTGTGCGTGTCTGTGTGTGCGCGTCTGTGTGTGCGCGTCTGTGTGTGCGCGTCTGTGTGTGTGTGCGTCTGTGTGTGTGCGTCTGTGTGTGTGCGTCTGTGTGTGTGCGTCTGTGTGTGTGCGTGTCTGTGTGCGTGCGTGTCTGTGTGCGTGCGTGTCTGCGTGTCTGCGTGTCTGCGTGCGTGCGTGCGTGTGTGCGTGCGTGCGTGCGTGCGTGCGTGTGTGCGTGCGTGTGTGCGTGTCTCCGTGTGTGCGTGTCTCCGTGCGTGCGTGTCTCCGTGCGTGCGTGTCTCCGTGCGTGCGTGTCTCCGTGCGTGCGTGTCTGTGTCAGTGTTTTCCTCCCCAGTACTAAATAGCGTAGCCCTTCCTTTCCACCCCCAGTAATAAACACCGTAGCCCTTTTTTCCCTTCCCGATAACAGCCAGCGTGGCCGGCCCTTCTCCCAGAGCAGCACAGCTGCGTGTGCAGCACTCACCGCCTGTAGCGCGCACGCACTGCCCAGCTAAGCAGCGTTACGCGCAGCGTAATAATAGACATAATAAACAGCATAGCCTGCCCTTCCTGCCGAATGAACAGTGTAGCGCTCTTCCTTCTTAATAGCTAGAGTAGTTCTGTGTGTGCGTGTGTGTGTGTAGCACTTAACTGTGGGGCTCTGTGTGCACACACAGGACTTACAGCTGGCCCCCGGTGCGGATAGGTGCACACACACACTGCTGAGTGTGAAGGGCTACACGCAGACCCACGCACACACGCACTGCTGAGTGTGAAGGGCTGTGCACACACACACACAGTGCTGAGTGTGAAGGGCTACACACAGACACGCACACATGGTGCCGAGTGTGAAGGGCTGTGCGCACACACAGTGCTGAGTGTGAGGGGCTACACAGACACATGCACACACACTGCTGAGTGTGAAGGGCTGTGCACACACACTGCTGAGCGTGAAGGGCTGTGCACGCACACAGTGCTGAGCATGAAGGGCTACACACACTGCTGAGTGTGAAGGGCTGTGCACACACACACAGTGCTGAGTGTGAAGGGCTACACACACACACACTGCTGAGTGTGAAGGGCTGTGCACATACACAGTGCTGTGTGTGAGGGGCTACACACAGACACAGACACACATGCACTGCTGAGTGTGAAGGGCTGCACACGCACACAGACAGACACAGACACACACAGACACAGAGACACAGAGACAGACACACACAGACACACAATGACAGACACACACACACTCTCTCACACTCACACTGCCCAGCAGTGAAGTGCCGAGCACAGAGAGAGCCTCTACACTAGAGCCCTCCCTTCCCCACCCTGTAGCGCACCCCTGCTGCCTCCCTGCCTTCCGGATACTAATTAGCGCAGCGCTCCCTTCGTTACACCGACCCGCGTACGCAGCACGTATCCCTGGGCACTTTGACAGGGGGGTGTGCGCACACTCGGTGTGCTGTGCCTGCACAGTGTGTGTCTTAACAGCGTAGCCTGCCCTTCCACCCAATGATAAATAGCGTAGCTCTTCCCCCCAAATAGGGAGTGTAGTTGTGTGCACTTACACCTGAGCGCTCTGCCTGTAGCACTTCAGTTCCAACAGTCTGTGTGTGCGCACGGCGTGAGTGTCACAACTGCATTCCCTTCTTTTCCCCGGTAACGAATAGCATAGTCCTTCCCTTCCCAATGAACAGGGTTGTGTGTTTTTTTTGTGTGTGCGCAGCACTCAGACCTGGCTCTGTGTGTGTGTGTGTCTGTGCAGCACTCAGACCTGGCTCTGTGTGTGTGTGCGCAGCACTCAGACCTGACTGTGTCTGTGTGTGTGTGCAGCACTCAGACCTGGCGCTGTGTGTGTGTGTGTAGCACTCAGACCTGCCTCTGTCTGTGTGTGTGTGTGTGTGCAGCACTCAGACCTGGCTCTGTGTGTGTGTGTGCAGCACTCAGACCTGACTGTGTCTGTGTGTGTGTGTGTGCAGCACTCAGACCTGGCTCTGTGTGTGTGTGTGTGTGCAGCACTCAGACCTGACTGTGTCTGTGTGTGTGTGTGTGTGTGCAGCACTCAGACCTGGCTCTGTGTGTGTGTGTGTGTGCAGCACTCAGACCTGGCTGTGTGTGTGTGTGCAGCACTCAGACCTGGCTCTGTGTGTGTGTGTGTGTGTACAGCCTGCGCTGAAGCCAGGCGCAGCAGTACTGTACTGTCAGTGCCCTGGAAGTGGAGCCTTTCCTTTTTTCCCCCACTAATAACCGCGCTGGCCCTTGTTTTCTGCCAGTGCAGCACGTGGGCCTGGGTGCTGTGATGCGCGCGCGTGCACGCAATCCCGTGGGTGCTGAACGAAGGATTACAGCAGGGTGCCGCGCACATACCCAGCACAGCCCTTCCTCATGGCGGCAGCGGTGCTGCCGTGTGCATGCAGCACCCAGGCCGACTGTCTGCTGTGGGGCAGCCCTCCATTTTTGCCCAACGGAGTGACCCGGGTACACTGTTTCGCAGTGTGCAACACCCTAGAGCGGAGCTGGGCCTCTCACAAGGAGAGTTCGCAGCACTCAGTGGCCACTTCACTGTGCGCAAGCACTACCTGGCTGACCCCCAGCACCAGCCCCCCCAGCACCAGCCCCCCCCCAGCCTCTCAGTGCCGGTGTCTCTGTTGCAGGCACTGAGCGAGGAGATCAAGAGCATGCACGGACTGCGCATCTTCACCTCCACCCCCAAACCCTGACGCTTTGTCTGTTGGTCAATAAAGATGTTCGAGAGGTGGCTGCAGGGCCCTGTGCTGGTGACCAGGAGGCTGCTGCCTCCCAGACTACCTACAAATTTATCCAAGCACTGTGTTTTCGATTAGGCACCTGTGCAGGGCTGGGGGGGCTGCAAGGGGAGGGGGACAGAAGACGAAACACCCCTCTGAAAGAAGAGCAGGAAGGAGAAACTTTATTATTGCTGGGTCCCTCCCTCAGCCCCCCCCACCATGCTGGGAACGCGAGCAAGCTGCTCTTCCAGGCAGGGGACAGGCTCCCCTTGGGCCAGGCACTTCTTTTCCTCCCCCCCACAACGCTGCTGCCGCTGCCAAAGGGGAGCTTAAGGCTCTAAGTGCATCTCACATCCAAAAAAAGCACTTCCAAAAATAAGCCGAGCCACTCTGCTCTCACCCAGGGGAAACACGCCCTGGGCTCAGCCCTGGTCGGGCTGCTCACAGGCCAAGCACCGTGTCCGTGGGGGCCAGAGGAAAACTTGGCCTCTGGGAGTAGAAAGCAGCAGCGCAGCACCCAGAACTCTGCCCCATGCCTGTGGGGAACAACACCTGCTCCGAGGCCAAGTCCTAGAGTGCAGGACTCACCAGACTTGAGCACACGCCTAGAAAACCAAGTGGACTACACAGGGCAAGTCACCGCAGCCAATGACTTCTAAACCAACGCAGGCTGCTGCAGAGTAGAAGCGATGCTTGGCCTCTGAGACTGATGCCACTCGGGGCTTGCGTCGCTAAAGGCGAAGCGTAGAAGTGGCAGGCGTACAAAGCGGAAAGGAACGGCCAAAAGGGTCCTCTGCGGAAAGTTTATCTGTCCTTGGAGCCCAGCTTCTCAATCAGTTCCTGCAGAGGAGCCAACTCCCGCCTGTCAATCAAGTTGAATTCCTGGCAGGGGAAAAAAAACACAACAGAAAAACTGAAGGCACCTCTTAAAGAGCTGCTGGAAAACGCATCCGGCCACTCTACACCCCATGTCAATGCATGCCGGGTCCTGAGAAATTCAAGCATTTCAAGACAACAAAACCTTTTCCACCACATCACCGAGAAATACCATGCTGCTCTGCACAACGAATCCCACATCTGGTCACAGAACAGTCTGTTAAAAAAAAAAAAAAAAGAAAAAAAGGCACTGCTGCTATTTCTGAGTCAATTCTTGAGCTACAAAACCCCCAAGTTCTCCTCTGAGCCTGGTTTCTTTTGTTGCAAGTTGATAGCTAGAACCAGAGAGGGAAATTCAAGTGTTTACAGCCAACTCAGCCACACTTCCTGCAAAAAAAAAAAACCCCCAAAACAACAAACCAACCCAAACCCCAACGCCACACACCCACAGCTGCACAGTCTGCATGGTACAGAGGGTGGGAGCCAAGCGTATCTTCCAGTGCCTGCCCCAGCTGCAGATCTTCAAAGAGCGAGAAGGCACTTAAAATCCAACTCCCTTTAAAGGCAAACGGGGAACAAGAAACCCCAGAGGCAAGCAACCGGCTGCCGTTTCGCAACTCACCTGCACAAAGAAGATAAAGTGCTTGAAAGAGGTGTTGAGGTGGGCCTCCTCCTGCAGCCGCATGACGGAATCGAAGTGCTGGTGGTAGATGTGGGCGTAGACGCGGAACAGCCGCTTCAGGATCGTCTTGGCCACCGACATGAAGTTCTTGGGAAAAGGGACGCCTGAAATGCACCAACACGCACGGATGAATCCTTCCCTTCAGTCAGAAGTACCAAAGCAAGACGTTCCAGCAGCATCTTGGTCCCATACGCGAGGCCCGTTGCGTCACGCAGCCGTGCTTACCAATCTTTGAAGGGAAGAGCGTTTCATCATCCAGCTGGTCCTGTACCCACGTCATCAAGTAATCGATGTACTTTGGAGCCGAGCACTTGATTGGCTTCTTTATGTTGGTGCCGTCTGCCCAGTGGTACTCGTACCTGTGGGGAGAGGGAAGGAAAATAAATTCTTTGCTCCCAGAGAAAAAAATTGAATTTTTCGGGCCCCACAGCTTCCTCCTTATCTCAGTACGGAGTGACGCTGCAACACTCGTACTCCTCAGAAGACAAGAACAGCGCTTTGCCTTTCTGAGTTTCTCCAGCACAGAGTCAGAGTTAATGCCTCCATCCTGACTGCCTCAGGGTTTGACCCTCAAAAGTGAAATTCAGCTTCATGGCAACCTCCTCTGACATCAACATTTCCTCAAAACGAGACAAAAACTGGCCAGAGGGAAGCATCAGGGCCATCACCCACCATCTGTATTAATTCACCTGTGGGTTTCAGACACCCTCCAGGAATTCAGCGCTCCCTCTCCCCTCACACGAGATGGCTGATGGCCCCAGAGCTGCACATTAGCCAAAGGGTTTTGGAAGCTGCTGTCTCAAATCAACACGTGTGCTTATCAGTCCATGGCTCCGCCAGACCGGGGCAGACATTGACCATAACACTACACGACAACACGACGTGCTTTCTCTGCGATCTTTTGCAAAATCCTTCAAAAGCAGAGGGAAAACCCCCATGTTTCGACTGTTGCCTCTTGACCGACGACAAGTGAAAACAAGTGGTGCCATTTAAACAGGAAGTCACTACAGGAAATGTCCCCAAATATAGAAACAGGAACTTGCGATCTACATACTTCTGTGTAGAAAAGTGGGGCAGGATGTTACACAGCACCCTACCAATACTGCCCACCAGCCAGACTCCACACTGCTGCCCCGAAAAACAAAGACCCTCAAGCAACTTTACAAATGACATCCTGCTGCAGCTTCACCTCAACAAAATACACAAGCGCAGAACCAACACGTAATATTCTTCTCCCCACAGGTATTCACACCGCCTAAAAACAACAAGGCGCCCCAAGTACATCTTCACTATTTTCCTTCTGCCTTCCATAATACTCCAAATGTTTTCCTACAAAGCAGTTACACTACGTCAGCTAAATACGCCTCCTGAAAACCACCGCCCACGCTTGTCGCCCGCATGGTGAGCACCAGTGCTAATCGAGGGACAGCAGCCCCTAAAACTGCCTCAGAACAACACACACTTTTGTCCCTTTCATGGCCTGTACCAGGATAAGTGTACTTCAAGCCAGGCTGATTCAACAGGGCAGATGATACCAGCCCTGAGATAGTGTACGGATCAGCAGGACCCAAAAAGACACTTAGCTGTTCCCTGCTGCACCTACCAGTCTCTGTAAGCATGAGGTTCCCTTCCCAGCTTTAACTCTCCACAACAGCAGCAGCATCAGGCTGCCCTTTTCTCCCTGCAGTCATCGCACACACCGTACAGCAACCCGACCCGAGCATTTGCTTGCCTCACGTCCTGCCCTGTGCTGGCCACGGCATCTTCAGAATCGCTCATGCTCAAAAAAAACCACACCACGGCCTCTCAGAACACCAGCTGTGCAAGACGGCACATCAAGAGGTTGCTATAAAACTTTGACAGCAAAACCAGACACTTCCAGTCAAGTTAGATCTCTCATTTTCCTTAAAACAAGCCATTTCAACAACACAGCTTTTCAGCCCCCAAACAACATAGGGAACTGATCAACAGGGGGAAGAGAGATCCCCATGCACGCTTCCCCTGGGCTGATACTCAACATGCCAGACGAACTGATGGCTACCGACACCACGCAGCCTCCTTAACAGACAGCATGGCTTCACGCCCAGATAAGTAACACTGGGGGAGCACGATGCTGCGCCTCGACCCGATCTGGACACATCCTGTCCTCTTTTCAGCTTCTTTCCTTGCACGCTCCACCTACTTCCCCACATTTAAATTGCAGCCGTAGACCACAGTAAACTTCCTACCTTGGTCCTGCGGACATGACCGGACAGCTCGCCTCCGTGCAGAACTCCGTAATGGTCCCGTACAGCATGTTGATTTGGTTGAAGAAATCCACAGCTGGAAAGGAAACATATCAGGAGTGCTCAAAGTGCAAACACAAAGCCGACCGAGCACCGGTTCGCTCTCGTTTAGCTGACACAGCCTCTGAGGATCGCTGTCGCAGGGGTGAATGCGCTGCCAAACTCTGCGAAAACAAACATCCCCCTTCCCTACAGTGTCACATGGCTAATGACTTCGAGACATTTTGACCATCTAGGAATTTTAATTGCTCTGTCAGTTTTTCACTGTCTGGCTACTGCCCCTAATCAATTTGTACAGCGTGAAACTCCACTTAGCCTTCCCTACCTTGGAAATGACTGCTTTAGGTTCTATTTAAAAAAATGACAGTACCTCAAAAACCCAATTGTTTTGGTAATACAGGAGACCTTCCCTAGGTTGAAAGCTTGTGGCCTGACAATGTTTTCCATTGCTCAAAAATACTTTTTCCTCCTTGAACCTCCAAAGAAACAAAATTCAAGGCCAGGGAGAGCAACTGCTGAAAGCAAAACAAATTTGTAGTATTTGGCTTTTTACACTATGCACCCAGCAACAATAAAATAAAAATAGAAAACAAAAAACAAACTACACAAGCCTAGAGTTCAGTGAATGATAAGGTTCCACATTTTCCCTGGACTACTTGCCGTCACCATTTTTGCAGACAACAATGCTAACTCTGTAATTCCAAATATAAATACTCAAAGCTTACTCGCAAGTACAAAAATAACTATTCACAAACCTAATCGCCTTTGCAAGTCTGAACTCAAAAAAATCACCCCAAAACCACCACAGTGTGGGTTTGTTTCTCGGTTTTCGCACGTATCTGGAGCACAACACCCCGTTGACACATCTGCCATTGGCACGTCACACTGCTTACTTCCCTTTAACCCCAACTCGGTTACCTCAACAGAGTATGCTTAGGATAAGAATTTAATTCAGGGAAGTCCTAGGTGCTTTTAAGGATAAAAACCAGCAATTGTTGGTTTTCCCACTCCACCTCCATGCTGGGGCGGATCCCTCTTTCACAGTGCTTACTGTTAACTGCGATCCACTCATTCAGGTCCTCTCCCTCCGGCAACATAACTGCTTGTCTAAGGTTACCGCTCCCCAGAGTCGCTTCCGCATGTTTCAAGAGTTCATACTGATGGGAGCCTTCAGGAATGTTCTTCTTGGGTTTGAATGTTTTTGAAGATCGACTCCCACTGACAAGAGGGAAAACATTTCCAGTTAGTCCTTTAACAGCGTTCCCTTCCCAGAAACGTTACCCCTCACCATCCAGCACTCTTAACCGGGGTGACACCGGCCCTTCCCCGTTTCCCCACTGTTGGGGCGGACAGATCCTACGTGCACGCCGAGGTGTTTCTGACGGCATCACTAAGAAGCCACCCGCACACTTCCCTCTTTCACCTACCCTTTTTAAAAATCACAGACATTTGGTGCAACGGCCCAAAGACTCATCAAGCAACACTCACTTTCGATTATGAAAGGAAAAGCCCATGTAACTGCTGCGGAACAACATGACCTGCCACTAGGTCAGTTTGATGGTGGCAAATATTAGATGCTCAGCGCTCAAATGCACTGTAGGAAACAGCTTGCTAAAAATAGCTACTTAATAGGCTCCAGGCCTGAAACGCAAATAGTCATCGTAATCTTCCCTTGCTGCATTGTACCAACAGCTGTGCTCAACAGCCCAGCCATCGCACAACTCCTCACCAAACTCCCCCCGTCCCTCCAATGGGGCCAGCAGTACTGCAGCCTCTCCCCGAACAGCCGACGCTGCCAAAAACGGGATGAATTTTGATACTTCTCAAGCACAAAAGCTTAACTTTCAGACCCCACCAGCTCTCTGCTTTTGAGCAAGAGTGATGCAAACAACAGGATGGCCAGGGCCAAAGCACAGCTTGGGGGAAACAGGCTTCTCTGGCACGCGCTGCTTGGCATCACCGGCGTCCTGCCACCGTTTCATGTAACCGGATGCGTTTGGC
This sequence comes from Alca torda, assembly GCA_008658365.1. Taxonomy (NCBI): domain Eukaryota; kingdom Metazoa; phylum Chordata; class Aves; order Charadriiformes; family Alcidae; genus Alca; species Alca torda. Next base: position 1,324,481 of record CM018097.1, read on the forward strand.
TGGCACGCACCTCGCAGCAGCTTCCTGGTGCAACCTTATGGCTTTACACACTCCGTTTACGTGCAGCAGTGCGGAAATAAAAGACCTTTAGATCCAGCTCGCTCTTTAACCAAACCACTACCTCCTGCTGCAGATGAAATGCAGGCCCTGCACGTCACTGACCTGAGGCAGAGGGTCCCAAAGCCAGACCCAGCACATCATCAACCCTAGGCAGAAGCTCCCCAGACCCTTCTTATGCCACAAAATGCCTCCAGTCCTCATCCACAGCACCTACCAGGCTTTAAGAGCCAGAAACCCTCTCACACTTTACAAGCCTTCACCTCTACAACACAGGTATGCAACAGCCCACCCCCTGCAGCATTTTTTACACCAGACGCCTGTAGGTCTACCAAATTACTATAGGGTAAGACTTACCCAAAGCCCACCCAGGTCTAAGCCCATACCCACAGGACCAAGGCCTCCTCCTTTCCACCTCACCCCACACCCCCAAAGCCCCCTCCCATCTCTCAGGGCCTCCCACTATGGCACAGCCTCCCTGCAGACACCCCCATCCCCTCAGGGCCTCCCCCAATTCCCCTGGAAGACCAGCCCCTCAAATTCTCCTCACCTGGGAGGGATTAACCCTCACAAGACAACCCTTCTCCAGAGCCTTCCCTCTAAGACTACAACCTAAGAGGCTTCCCATCCCCTCATACACCTCTCAAAGCCCCTCTGTACCCTTCCACGGCACTCACCCAATGTGGGCACTCCCTGGGGTGCCTGCCCTCCAGGGCCACCCCACTGCCAGCCCCCCCTCCACATCCCAGCCTCGGACGCCTGCCCTGCAAGGCACCCTCTCTCACCCTGCCTTTCTCCCAGAAAAACACTACACCCCCAGGTCTTCCTCCACAGGACTACACTCCTCTCTATGTCCCTCCAGGGCCTCCTCACACTCTTCCTCACTCCCTCCTCATACAGCCCTGGGGACTCTTTTCAAAGCCATCCCCCCTCCATACGCACCTAGGCCCCCCCAAAGCCCTCCTCAAATGCCTCATGAACCCCCAGGGCCTCTGCCCGAAGCCAGCCAGGGCTTCCCTCTAAAACTTCCCTTAAGAGCCCTTCCGTACCTCACCACAAGGCCTTCCTCAGCTCCCGGGCACCACTGGGGCCTCTGAGCCCCTAAAGCCTCCCTCGAGGCCCAAGACTTCCCTCAGGACCCCACCCCCACGCTCCCAAACACCATCAACACCTCCCTGCAAGGTATCCCTCAGCACCCCCTACCACAGGAACACCCCCAGTGCCTCCCCAAAAGCCTTCCTCTCCCCTCAAGCCCTTCACAGCCCAGTCCCAAGGCCTCCCCAGACACTCCCATCTCTCACAGACCAAGCTCAAGTACCCCCCCCAAATCCTCTCGCAACCCTCCTAAAGCCTCCCACATACCCCCTCCCCACAGGCCTTCCCCCCCCGCCCCCCAAGCCTCTCACGCAGTCCCTCCCCAAAAGCCTCCCCCCCCAGAGCCCCTCACCGCTATCCCACTCGGGGCCTCCCCAAACGCTCCCCCCACCCCAATGCCTCTCATAGACCAAGCCCAAATGCCCCCACCCCAACAAAATCCTCTCACAATCCCCGCAAAGCCCCCCACAGACCCCCTCCACAAGGGCCTTCCACCCCTCAGAGCCCCTTCTCCCCCCCCACAAAGCCCCTCACAGTTACCCCACTCCCTCAGGGCCACCCTCGGGGCCTCCCCCGAGGCACCCCGGGCACTCACAAGAGGAAGCTCATGGCGAGCGGGGCCGGGCCGAGGCCCCGGGCCGGGCTGAGGCGAAGGCGGCGGCGCCGGCAGCTGCTCGCTCGCGGCCCCAGCTCCTGGCGGGCAGCGCCCGCCCCGCCCCGCCCTGCCGGCAACTCTCGCGAGAGCTGGGACGGGAGAGCGGGGCTTCCTGCGGAGGGAGGCGGGGCCTCGCCCGGCGCCATCACCATAGCAACAGCCCCCGGGCCCGAGGTCGGCGTGGGGCTGGGTCGGCCTCGGGCCGACCGTGGGCCTGGACATCCCCAAAGCCCCCTCCCCATGGGCCTGGGGACCCCCAGAGCCCCGTCCACATGGGCCTAGGGACCCTCTGTGGGCCTGGACACACCCCATGGGCCTGGGGACCCCCAGAGCCTGCTCCACATGGGTGTAGGGAACCCCCGTGGGCCCGGACATCCCCACAGCCCCTTCCCCATGGGCCTGGGGACCCCCAGAGCCCCCTCCACATGGGTGTGGGGAACCCCCATGGGCCTGGACATCCCCACAGCCCCTTCCCCATGGGCCTGGGGACCCCCAGAGGCCCCTCCACATGGGCCTAGGTATCCTCCGTGGGCCTGGGCATCCCCAGAGTCCTCTCCCCTATAAGCCTGGGCAGCCCTAGAGCCCCCACCTTGTGAGCCTAGGCAGCCCCCCATGGGTCTGGACACCTCCTGAGCTTCCTTCCCCAGCAGTCTGGGCACTCCCATGGGCCTGGGCACCCCCAGAGACCCTCCTCATGGGCCTGGGCAGCTCCTGAGCCCCCTCCCCATAGGTCTGAGCACCCCCCATGGGCCTGGGCACCCCCAGAGACCCTCCTCATGGGCTTGAGCACCCCCATAGCCCCATCTTTATGGGCCTGGGCAGCCCTCCATGGGTCTGGGCACCTCCTAATCCCCTTGCTCATTGGTCTGGGCAACCCCAAAGACCTTTCTCATGGGCCTGGACACCCTCCCACCATGGACCTTCCTCTTCCTGGGTCACCCCCAACTCACAGGCGCTTCCCCACACACCTGCTAACCACCACCATCTCATTTCAGTGCCGCCTTTTCAGCGTCACACCAGGTCGGGCCCGTATGCCCCATCCAGCCCCCCAGACCAACTTCATGGGCTGAAATCCTCCCAAAACATCCTAAAATTTCTCAAGTCCTTTTCCCAGGGCTGATTTCTGCAGCTTTTCACCCTTTTTTTTTTTGCAGCTACACAACCCTTCCAGCCCTCATCTTAGCAAGGAGCTGCTGTTATTGACCCAAAAAATTACTTTTAAAACCAGGGAGTGACCGTGGCCACTCTAAACAACTAAACTAAACTAAAATGAACCCCACGAGGTTATTTTCGCTCCTGTCCAGGCTGCCTCCTGCAGCTCTCACAAGCAGCACGGTGTGGAGCCAGCTCCACCGAGGGACATCACGGGGATGGCGGCTGGTGACGCTTAGTATTTATTTGACACTCGGGGAGGCATAAAAACCTCCCCAGACTTTACCCAGTACCTCAGTAACCTTGAGATAAACCTCCAACGCCGCCTTTGGCAGCTCAGGGGGCGCGTAAGGTAAAGCCAAGGAAAATAAACACACAGGCGTGGCTAAACTCGCTCAGGACGGGTTCCGAAGGATTTACAGACTCTCCTTTTACCTCTTTGCCGTGCAGGTTTCTTGCTTCCTTCCACCCAACACCGGGGAGCATCATCCACACCCATCCCGACCCGAGCCGGTGCCGTGGGCTGGCAGATGCCATGCGGGACCTGTTAAAAAATAAATTAACGGTATTTAGTTTTGCACAAAAGCATTTAATTTTTCCACCTGCAAAGACCGTGGCCAGAAATAGCGGAGAAATGCAAACGGTGAGTAACGGCTGCCTCTCGCCATCGATGGATGCTGACGGGCGGCCGCCCCAGCCCTAACCCCAACCCAGCATTTAGCCGTAAATCCAGTCCCATCTCTAACCCATCCCAGCTCTAACCTCAATCCCAGTCCCGATCCCAGCCCCAATCCCAGCTCTCACCCCACTCCCAGCCCTAACTCCAATCCCAGCCCTAATCCCAGCTCCAACTCAAATCCCAGCCCCAATCCCAGCCCTAAATCCAATCCCACCCCTAGTTCCAGCTCTAACTCCAATCCTGGGCCCAATCCCGGCTCCAACTCAAATCCCAGCTCTAACCCCAATCCCAGCTCCAACCCCAATCCCAACTCTAACCGCAATCCCACTGCCAATCCAAGCCCCAACTCCGATCCCAGCCATAATCCCAGCTCTAACCCCAATCCCAGCTCCAACCCCAATCCCAGCTCTAACCGCAATCCCACTGCCAATCCCAGCCCCAACTCCAATCCCAGCCCTAATCCCAGCTCCAACCCCAATCCCAGCTCTACCCCCAATCCCAGCTCCAACCTCAATCTCAGCTCCAACCCCAATCCCAGCTCCAATCCCGTCTCTACCCCCAATCCCAGCCCCAATCCTGTATCTAACCCTCATCCCAGCTCCAACCCCAGTCCAACCTCAATCCCAGCCCTAATTTCATTTTTAACCCCAATCCCAGCCCCAATCCTGGCTCCAACCCCAGTCCCAGCGCCAACCCCAGTCCCAGCGCCAACCCCAATCCCAGCCCTAGTCCCATCCCCAATCGTGTCTCTACCCCCAATCCCAGCTCCAACCCCAATCCCAGCTCCAACCCCAGTCCCATCCCCAATCTCAGCCCTAACTCCAATCCCAGCCCCAATTCCGTCTCTACTCCCAATCCTGTTTCTACCCCCAATCCTGTCTCTACCCCCAATCCCAGTCCTAATCTCACTTTCAACCCCAACCCCAGCTCCGATCCCACCCCGATCCCAGCCCTGACCCCTCCCCAGACCTGACCTCTGACCCCGTGGCCCCGCCCCCAGCCCCCCGGCCCCGCCCCCGCTTTACGCAACCCGCGGCCCCTCTTGCAGCCCCTCTGCCCCCCCGCCCCAGCCAATGAGCGCCGCCGTGCCCAACTAGGGAGGCCGAGCCCGGCCCGTCTGCGCCAATCACACCTTCATTCTCCTTCCGCCCCGCCCACCCCCTCTCTCCCGAGCGCCTCTCTCCCCTCTACCCCAATCGCAGCCGCGGAGCCCCCGCTCCGTCCCGCCCCCTCCGTCTCCGCCGCCATTCAGCTCTCCCCTCCGCGCCGCTCGCCGCGGCGATTGGCTCTCGCCGCTCGCCGGGAAGGTAGGGGCCGGACCCTCTGCCCTATATAAGGGCGGGCGGGCGGCGCGGAGGGGCGCACTGCTGTCTGCCGCCTCGTGTCCCTCGTCGCCCGCCGTCGCCCCCCTCCCGCTGCCATGGCAACCGCGCTCTGCCCGCTCCGCGCCGCCCTGCGCCCCCGCGGCCGCCGCCTCCTCCACCTCAGCGCCGCCAGGTACGGCTCAGGATGGGGGGCTGTATCGGGGCGGGGGGGCGGGATGCGGCGCCCGCCCCCACGGCCCGGTCCCGCTGTGCGGTGGGCTGAGGAGGGGGAGGCCTGGCCCCCCGCCCTGCGTCGCCCACTGGGCCGGGGTAGGGTCGGCCATCCCCTGCCGGTCCCGGGAATGAATGAGGTGGGCCCCCAGTGGCCGCCCCGGGCGGTGCAGGCTGATGAAATCCCGCTCTCGCCTTGCATGGTGTGTGCTGGGCTCCCCTCAGGCAGGGAGAGGGGCACTGGGCCCTCCCCGGGCGGGGGGAGAGGGGGGACACTGGGCCCTCCCTGCATCCCACAGGGGCCTCTCGGGCCCCAAGTCCCGGGATCCCCCCGGGTTTAAGCGGTGTGAGAGGGACCGGAGACCCCCAGCATCCTCACCCGTCTTTCCCCTTCCATTTCCGCACCATCCCCCCCCAGGTTTAGCTCTGCTGGTGCTTTGTTTTCCCTGCTGTTGCCTTCTCGAAACAAGGCTCCCAGCTCTTACTTTGGCTTCCCTGTGGGTCACAGGGGGGCTGCTGGTGGCTGTCCCCATCCCCTGGGAGCCCAGCCTGGGCACCCCGGCCTCAGGCTTCTGTAAGGAGAGATTTGGGTGGCTTCTTGGCATGGTTTAATGGTCGCTGGTTTAATGAATTCTCCTCTTCCTAGCTTGGCAGGTAGTGATAATAATTCCATTTACATATAAGTAGGTGTATGGCGGTTTAGCTCTGAAGCTAAAATATCACAAGTTATATTGGCCATAAGCAGTAAAAACCCATTCCAGACCACCTGGTCTTGAATGGGTTTTTACTCGTTATGGCTAATATAAATTCTGATTGGGGTGATTGCTATTAGGGATGAAGTAAAAATTAATTCCCATTGAATGGGGAAAATGACATGTTTGAGCAGGTCAGGGATTAAGAAAGCACAAAAGATCCTCTGCGTCTCTAAGTATTTAGGCAAAAGACTTTCCTACCTGGGATGGCACCTTGTGGCTGTCCTGTGTGGGTCTGCAGCAGCTCTTGCGGTGGTTCTCCCGGTGGCAGCTGTCCCCAGAGCTCCAGGATCGGGACTGTACCTAGAGAAGGTCAGAAAACAGCAGTGTTGGACTTCAAGTAGGATCCTGGCAGGAGAAGGTCTGGACAGCAGGCAGCGGATGGGTTTTTGAGGAGGAACTGCAGCAATTCAGCTCACTCTTGTTGGATGGTGTGGTGCAGGGAGGGTTGGAAACAGCGCTTGGTGCTGTTGGGCTTTCTCCTGTGGGTCTCCTGGATTCCTGTGGCGAGTAGAGTGGCTTGTGGAGTTGTGATGCACACTGCTTGGTGATTGCTTCAGAAATGGGGTGGTCCCTGCGATTCAGGAAGGCACCATAAATGACAGTAACGCTGCAGGGAGCATCTTTGCCTGCTCTGGCTCAGAGGTGGGAATAATTGGGCGAGTGAGTAAGGCGCTCGTCATGATACCTTGCAGCAAGGCAAGACTTCAATACTGTAGTGAAGCCTAGAAGTGAAATTTGAAGTGAAATCCTCTCACAAAGCCATTAGTGTACGAGAATGATGTTTAAACAACAGTTACAGTGATAACCTGAAGGAAAAAACCAAGCATGAGGAGTGTGGGCAGCCTGCTGTGAGTGGGGACTGGCAGCTGTGGCCTCCCAGTTAGCTGTAGGTCAGGCCAGCCTTTCTATATACTGCAGGGTGTCCAGTTGCCTGGAATGCATTTGGCAGTGACTGGATATTCCCGTTACCAATTTAGCCCAGAAACGTACGCGAGGAGCTGTTTTGACATGGTTCAAACGGGCAAATGTCCCTTCTGCTCCAGCTAGACGCTGGAGTCTGTCAGAGGGAGTGAAACCGCATACCCCCAGCCCAGCTTTAACAGCCTGAAAACACGACTGTAGCCGTAGCAGCAATTATTTGAGCAGGGGAGGGCATGAGATGGGCTCACACAAGGTGCGTGCTGTGCTAGATGGGCTGACGGTCTCCCCAAGGAATCTGTGGGGGACGAGGATCTCTGGGAACAGCGCTTGGTACAGAAGCACGGCACGCTGTGCCTCCCGCGCTGCATCCAGCGAGCCAGAATTACTCAATAAACCTCTTTGGTGGAAGCTTCGCTTGCGTGGAGCGAGTTCTGCTTTGTGTAAGTCCTTTGTAGTGAAGCTGTCATGCCTTCGCAAGGAACGGGTGACCAGCTTTCTAAAAATGGGAACTAATAGTATCTGAGCTTGAAACACGCGCCAGGCGAATGATACACGCAGGCTCTTGGCCTTGCAGAGAAGGAACAGTGCATACGCTTTCTCCGCCTGCACAAAGAAGTTGGTCTCTCTGGCAGTTTTGTTTGCTGATCCCCGCTTTGGGCAGCAAAGCTGTAAACTAAGACTGAAATACGCTGCTTAACATGATTTGCCATAAAGGTGCAATAGGCTTATGGGCGAGTAAAAGAGCCTTTTCTGCCCTGGCTTGTGGTTGGCATCCATTTTTCCTGGTCTGTGTTGCACAGAGCTTGTTTTTGATGGTCCTAATGATGCTGGCTGCTTTGGTAATGCTTTCTCTGTTGCAGAAATGATGCGGTTGTGATTTCTGGAAGGAAGCTGGCCCGGCAGATCAGGCAGGAAGCCCGTCACGAGGTTGAGCAGTGGGTAGCGGCTGGAAACAAGAGACCTCACCTCAGCGTTGTTCTCGTCGGTGAAAACCCAGCGAGTCACTCCTACGTACTGAACAAAACCAAAGCGGCTGCTGATGTCGGTATGTCTTACGCTCTGTTCCGAAAAAGTGGAGCAAGTGATTGTTTTATCTTGCTTTAGTTGGGAGTTCTCTATGCTGGAGGCTAGGGGAAGCTTTTTGGGATGCATCCATCTGGCAGCTCTTCACCTCAGCTGCGTGGCAGTCCACGTTTGCCCCAGCGCTTGCTGTGACTCTCTTGGCTGCTTTCATTGTTGTACTGGGATGTAGTTGATGACACAGTGCACGGGTGCATTGTGCCATTTGAATCCCTTAGGACAACACCAAGCTCTGCAGTTTGGATCTGCAGTCTTCCTAGGGCCGTAGGAACTACAGACAGGGCTCCGATTTGCCTTCTTTCCTCAACTGCCTGAGATACAATCATCCTTCAGCAGCCCTGCTACCCTCTGACTCCTTTCAAACTTACAAGCTGAGGTCCTTCTCGGTGCTCAGCCAAGTATGCTTCTGGAGAAAATGTGCAGAAAGGGGCTAGGAGGCAACAAATGGTTTCATTTCTCCTTGGGTTCTGTGCTGCTGAAGCCTTTTTTGGAGCTGAGATTTTCAGGCTTACTGGACCACGGGAGGGGTGGTTGCAACTTCATCGTAGCACACTTGGGTTAGGTTTCTCCAAGCCCTCCCTGCACTTGGAGGGTCTCTGCTTTCAAATAGTCTTTCCCAGGTCAGTAGATCGATACTAATGGTCCTCAACCATAACTCGCAAGTCTTGGGAAGGGCTCAAGCCTGGAACGTGCTTGGTGTTACCCAAAGCATGCAATCCTTGGTGTGCGCCTGTCACATTTGGTGGAGCAATGAAACGGGGCAGCTTAAATCCACATGGATTAAGAAAGTTGCTCTCCCGCTTGCGCACATGTGTCTTTCTAATGCAGTGCTTTCGATGATTGCGCAGGAATAAGCAGTGAAACCATCCTCAGGCCGGCCTCTATTACTGAAGAGGAGCTACTGGATTTGATTGGCAAACTCAATAACGATGCCAACGTGGATGGCCTGTTAGTACAGCTTCCTTTGCCCGGTGAGTAGCTAGACTTCCATCTCTTTCATTTCTACACAAAGCTTTTAAGGAGTAGCACAGGGACTATCCTGTGACACGAGAGGTGGCACCCTGCCACGATGCAGCTTAAAGATGTTGATGCAGCTACTCCATCACAGCTGCCTGTAGGAGTTAAGTTGCTGGGGGGGTCTCAGAAATGTATTCTTGTGTGGGGAGTATCAGCTTCCAGAGCCAGAAGCTTGACTTGGCTGTGCCACTGAGGCTGCCTAAAAATACCCTCTCAGCATTAGCTGTGCAGTAGTCCCAAAGTGGTTCCATTCCCCTCCTGCGGCGAGCTGTTAGCCTTGAGCTTGCTGGAAGTCTTGAGTAGCTTCCAGCCTCTGAAGGGGCTGGTGCAGCAGGTCAGGGCTCCGGCTGACCGCAAAGAGCGGGGTTTTGGCTGATCCCTAGGGCTAAAGCTTTTTGTTCTCTTCCAGAACACATTGATGAACGCAAGATTTGCAACGCTGTGACTCCAGACAAAGACGTTGATGGCTTTCACGTGATAAACGTGGGGCGCATGTGCCTTGACCAGTACTCCATGCTGCCCGCTACCCCGTGGGGGGTGTGGGAGATCATTAAGAGAACTGGTAAGCTGCTGCTGCAGTATTTGGCTGCTGTCTGACATAAATCCAGCTTGTGTTTGTCTTAAGAGTCCATCTGATCCTCTGCAGGCATCCCAACGCTGGGTAAGAACGTGGTGGTGGCTGGCAGGTCGAAGAACGTGGGCATGCCCATCGCCATGTTGCTGCACACGGACGGCAGGCACGAGCGCCCAGGAGGTAGGAGCTTGGTGGCCTCGGAGGCTGCGGGCCAGGCAGCTGCGGGAGGAAGCCCTCAGCCTGTCACATCATCCTCTTTAGGCTCCTAAACCAGTCCCAGGAGCGCCTTAGGGACATCACATGGGCTGTGGTCAAAGCTGAGGCGTTAACTCTGCAGATAGTCAGTCTTGTAACAGTTCGGAGCCTCCCTCAATGAGTCCTTGTCCTCTTCCTTACCACATCCCTCTGACTTTGTAGGCTGTTCCCTGGGGTTTGTCATCGGGTTCTGATGTTCCTGCTAAATACATGGGTGGTCTTGAAGGGGAAAACTTAGCACAGTGGCTGGGTTTGGGCAGTACGTGTGAATTAACAAGCTCTATGTAACCACTCCCGCAGGTGATGCCACAGTCACAATATCCCACCGCTACACTCCCAAGGAGCAGCTGAAGCAACACACGATCCGTGCTGATATTGTGGTAGCGGCAGCAGGTAAGACCTGACTCTACCAGCACAGGCAAGGTGTGCAGAGGGCGCCGCGCTGCAGCGTGGTGGTTCTGATGGGAATCCTTGCTTGCAGGAGACAATCCTGTTGGTATTGAATGTCCTGGGGCCTCCCTGTCTGAAGCAGCTCTGTCAGCGTAGGAGAGTCTGGTGCTCTTATGGCTGTCAGCAGCTGCCCTAGGCGAGGGCCAGGACACAGAGTGAATCATAAAATCATAGAACTGTTTAGGTTAGAAGGGACCTTTTAAGATTGAGTCCAACCATCAATCTAACACTGCCCAAACCACCACTGACCCACGTCCCTCAGCACCGCATCTGCCTGGCTTTTAAATATCTCCAGGGATGGGGATTCAACCACTGCCCTGGGCAGCCTCTTCCAATGCTTGACAACCCTTTCAGTGTAGAAATTTTTCCTAATATCCATCCCAAACCTCCCCTGGCGCAACTTGAGGCCGTTTCCTCTTGTCCCATCGCCTGTTCCTTGGGAGAAGGGACCGACCCCGCCCTGGCTACCCCGTCCTTTCAGGGAGCTGTAGAGAGGGAGAAGGTCTCCCCTCAGCCTCCTCTTCTCCAGGCTGAACACCCCCAGCTCCTTCAGCTGCTCCTCAGAAGTTCTCCAGCCCCTTCTCCTTGTGCTCCAGACCCCTCACCAGCTCCGTTGCCTTTCTCTGGACACGCTCCAGCGCCTCAAGGCCCTTCTTGGAGTGAGGGGCCCAAAACTGAACAGAGTATTGGAGGTGGCTATCGGAGCCAGCCAGTTTATCCTGTGATTAAGCCTAGGAGCCACATGCTTGATCTTACTAGCAGAGGTATTTGTAGCTCTGCTTTTGAAATGTAAAATAACATCTGACAGGAGGGCTTGGTATGCCAGCGAGCGCCTGATCAGACAGGCTCTGTTACACGTGCAGACACTTCTGTGTTTATGGGAGGAGGAGAACAAAAATACCGAGATAGCATCTGCTTACCTAGAGAGTGTCAAAATGCTGCGGGGCAGCTGCAGTGCCATCTTCAGGGCACAAGGAATCACTCGGAGGTGCGCTCCTCTCCAGGCTGTACCCTTGGCATGGAGACAACTCATCAGCAGAAGAGCTGAGCTGATTTGGGGTGTCTGTTTGGCAGCAGAAGCTGGGTGTGAGCCTGTGGGGAGGGAGGAGAGAAAAATGAGGCGGTATCTGGCAGAACCAGACAAACACACCCCACCCTTGAGAGGGCGGCTTTGCCCCAAGCTGCTGCTCCCCGCCCCTGTCACGCTGGGGGTTTCGCAGCCCCTGGGTGAAGCCAGTGCCTCCGCCAAGCCGGTCTGCGGTGGTCTGGGACAGTGTTCCAGCTTGCTGGCTTAGCGCAGGTGCGAAAACCATTGCTGGAGCTGCATAAACAAACACAGCCGCAATCTTCAAATGGAGCTTTAAGGTTTCAACTTGGAGAGGGTGCTTTGGTCCCAGCCGCTTTGCCAGACCTCTTTTTTTTTTTTCTGGGGGTGGATTCCAGTTCTTTACACTCTGAGGTTATCAGTAAACCACTCAGACTCCTGACTGAGCTGAACATCAAGGAGCAGTGCTGGATTGTGCAGCTGCGGGTAGATTTGCATTTCATAAAATGATAGAATCGTTTAGCTTGGAAAAGACCCTTAAGACTATCGAGTCCAACTGTTTTGTGTGGCAGGAGGGCCCGGGTGGGCCCAAAACATAATGTGAAGATAGTCAGGGGGGCCAGGGGGCTGTTTAGCACCACCATGAGCATGTGGTTCTGTTTTCTTGCAGGCATACCCAACCTGATCACAGCCGATATGATCAAAGAAGGAGCTGCAGTTATTGATGTGGGGATAACGCGAGTGCAGGATCCCGTCACTGCCAAATCGAGACTGGTTGGGGACGTGGATTTTGAAGGTATGAAAGGCTCTGCATCTGGTTCCTTGAGCACTAAACATCCAGGGTGCTGCAAAGGGGAGGAAAAAGTCCTGGTCTGTGTGACAGAGCAGATGCAGACCAATGCGTATGTTCTCTTGCTTGGTGCATCCAATATTGCACCATATGCAAAGGTGCAGCCTTTAGGTAATACAGACTCATGGAATAGTTCGGGTTGGAAGGGACCTTAAAGCCCACCCAGTGCCACCCCCTGCCCTGGGCAGGGACACCTCCCACCAGCCCAGGTTGCTCCAAGCCCCGTCCAACCTGGCCTTGAACCCCTCCAGGGATGGGGCAAACTCTGTAATTCCCACAGTTGGGAAAGCCCTGCTCACCGTACCCACGCAGCAGCCTCCGACACCTCATCTGTTCTTTTTGGTGATTAATCCTATTATCAGTAATTAGGTGGAATGTCAAATAAGCAGGGTGCTCTCTGAGGATCGGTGGGTGCCATGAGGAAAGTGGGAACGGGGCAAGCTCCAAGTGAGGATTTGTCCTAGATGGGGCGACACAGGATTAATTTCTTTCAGTAATTTTACTTTTCAGTAAGGTCTCTTCTAATGCTTGGGAAAAACGCATTTTTAGAAGACTCTGGTGCCTGAATTGGTGCCGCTATTCCCTTTCCAGCCAGTTCTGGGTGGGGGGTTCAAGGTCTGGGTGTTTTCCAGCACCCCCCCCCCCCGCAGGCACGGGGATGAGGAGGAGCAAGAGCCGGGCACTCACCCCCGGGATTCTTTCATCCCAGGAATGGCCCCTTCCAGGGAAATGTCCTGTCACTGCATGCTCTTGTAAGAAGTCCCTCCCCAGCTTTCCTGGAGCCCCTTTAGGGACTGGAAGGGGCTCCAAAGTCTCCCCAGAGCCTTCTCTTCTCCAGGCTGAACCCCCCCAGCTCTCTCAGCCTGTCCCCGCAGCAGAGGGGCTCCAGCCCTCCCAGCATCTCCGGCGCCTCCTCTGGCCCCGCTCCAACAGCTCCGTGTCCTTCTGCTGTTGGGGGCTGCAGAGCTGGACACGGTATTCCAGGTGGGGTCTTGTGACCCTGTATGCTGTGGGAGAGCTGTATGCCGCAAGGCAGAGAACCAGCCTGAACCGAAGCAGTCAGGTTGCTCTGCCTCTGCTCCAATTTATCACTCCTGCTCTTAAATAAAGCCGTGCAGCGCTTACCTTCTGGCTTGCTGTTCGCTGGCCTTGCTCACCGCTTAGCTGCAGCAGTGCCCAGACGGGCTGTTGCGCTGAGCCCTGCACCTCCGGGTGCCTGGTGACAGCCATGGGAACCTCCTCCTGGAAGAGAGAGGGAGAGGGTGAATGTTCAGGCCGTTGGTATTTATTGTTGCCACCCTCAAGAGCGTGTGTGAAGCCCACATCTAGTCTTGGACTAGACATTTCTGTGCTATGAGTCTGCCTGTTAGACCTTGATTTTATTTTTTTTTTTTTTTGCTTTTCCCCCAGCCTGGGCTTCGCTGTTGAGGTTGCTCAGTAGCAGGGATGGACAGACTACGGTCTGCTCTCCCCTGCCCTGGCTAACGGGGAAAAAACAACACTTTGGGAAACCACTATTCCTTAGCCGGCAAGCTTGAAGGAATTTGGGCAATGTTAGACTGGTTACAGCTTCCTGCTGGCCAGCCAGCTTGGTATGTGTCACCGCTCTTGACTTGCACGCTGAGCTCTGGTTTCCCTTCCTGCAGGGGTGAAGAAGAAAGCCAGCTACATCACCCCGGTCCCGGGAGGGGTCGGGCCCATGACGGTTGCCATGCTGATGAAGAACACCATCATTGCCGCCAAGAAGCTGTTGAAACCCAAAGAGCTGGAAGCACTAACAGCTTAACGTGGGACTCTCTCTTTAGCACTGAAAACGACATTCCAAACTGACTCCCAAACAGGCCGATAGAAAATGCAATATTTTTATTTATTGTTTTGGAAGTGGAATTTCCTGCTCTGAGGTCATAGATATTTATTGGAAGCTGAAGCGCATGCACAGTAGTCGTACTAAGGTGTGAGCCTCTACACTCCCGGCCCCCTCGCGCTAGCAAAGCTGCTTTCTGCGTAAGCCGGCTCTCCTGGGCAGCCGGCCCTGTGCCTGCGGGGAGCAGGCGGCGGCGCGGCTCCCGCGGGAGCTCGGTGTGGCGTTAGCGATCCCCAGGGGAGGCAGAGCGCCACTCCGCGGGGCGAAAGCGACTGCCTTCATGGGTCTGTTCTCACAAAGGCTCAGCCTGACTCGCGCTGAAGTCTTCTCCTCCATGCTGGATGTTTAGTTTGAGTTAGAGCTCTGCTGTAGGAGTTGTTACTCGAATTAAAAAAAAAAAAAAAAAAAAAGCCATATGTCTGTCCTGGGGCGCTGGGCAGCGGCAGATCTGTTCTAACATGTTCTTCTAGTGTGTGGCTAAGCTGGTTTTTTTGCTATTTGGATGGTGAGTTATTTTTTTTTAAAAGCCTTTTTTTTTTTTTTTCTAACCAAAGAACAATGGGGTGGGGGCTCTTGGTGGCTACAGTGGGCACACAGGAGCCTTCCTGGACTGTATTGGAAAGCGGGCGAGTAATTAGTGGATAATGCAGGCTAACTCTAAATAAAGTACAAGAAGAAAAAGCAAAACAAACCCTACTTGTGTCCTAGAATTATTACTAAGGGAGTTTATCATTTCTCCCGGAACAGGAGAGCTGCCCCAGCAGTAGTTGATGAAGGCGGCTGTGCTGTCCCCGCAGAGCAGGGTTAGGTCTGGCCTCCTCCCCGCGTTTAACTGCCGCATGCGGTTGGTGAAATGTCCCGCTTTGAGGTAAAACAACCCATTTTCTGTTCGGAAACTTTACTTTTTAGCTAATCCTCTTGTAAGTGAGTGGGTCTCTCACTTTCATGCCCGAACGAAACCCGCTCAGGTGCCTGACTCCATTCAGCCGCCAGCGCAAAGTCAGTCCTCTAACGAGTTTGTTCGCACGCTCTAATTATCCGTCAAACATTGACCTTACCTGAGGCTGTGATGCCTGGGCAGGATGGAAAAACTTACATACGGTTATTGTTTGTGGGCAGCGAGGTGAGTCGTGGCCTCCTTCCTCTTCCCCTATTCCCTGGAAAGACTGATCCCACCTTCCTGGGAGCAGGAAAGGGCCGTTGTGGCGCTGAAGGGCTCTTGCTGGTGAGTTGGGCCTAACCCCGGGTCTGTGGCCCTCTCCTGGAGGGGTGAGCGTTTATAAACCCACTAAATTTGGGAAGGAAAGCTGCGGTTGGAGGGCTCTGCACCAGAAACACGCTAAGAGCTGAGACTCGTTGGAAGGAGGTTTATTGGGTTGTGTCACCGATAAATACAAAACGGCTAAAGTGGTGCTGTGCTGGAGGTGGCAAATCCGAGACGCTCCACTGTTCTCGTATACAAAAAGTATAAACCCCGTGTGTGTGTGAACCGCGCAAAATGAGACAAACTGAATCAAAACAAGCTGGATTACGAGAGTGGCTTCGACTCTGCCCTATGAAACGTCTACCAGAGTCCGCAAAGCCTTTCCGGGGGCGGTGGGTAATGGAGCGGATGGACTGGCTGAAGCAAACGAACCTGTTTGATTAAAAGGGGAAGCCTACCTGTCCCACGCCTCGGCTACTGCCCGGGAGACGGGAACAGAAATGCTACAAAACAGACACGACGCGTTCCACTCTAAAGAGTTCTTAATGTTAACGTCAAGCCACGTGGCTCTCGCTTGAGCGGCGACGGAATTAACACCCTGTCGTTTATCTCACCGCGTTTCCCCAGGAGGGGCACTTGAACCCGAAAAAGAAAAAAAAAAAAAAAAAAATTAATAACTTTGCTATAAATAGGAAATTGCCTTCAAGTTTTTGTTGGACTCGACTATTTACAGAGAACCGGGATCTGTCCCGTGCAAGGGTTCAGACCAGCCGCAATATTTCGCTGGTGTCCCAGAACCGCCCCCCCCCCCCGTAGGGCTGGTATAAAATAGGCTGGTTTTGCACAGGGGGAGGGTTGGGGCTCCGCGAGGCTTGAAATAGAGAGGAAAAAAAAAAAAAAAGAAATAATAATCCACCTAGCAAAAAGGAGTAAAAGAAACAGCTTGGAGAGGGCCGCGTCAGACCACTGTTTCTAAACCGCAGCTGGGCTTAGCCCGGGCAAGGAAGAAAAACGAAACCCTTCAAAAGCCTGGGCGCTGCTGGAAAAAAGGTGGTGAGAGCTGGGCAGAGCCGGACGGAGCCGGGCGCCCGCGCGGGCTCCCAACCCGCTCCCTTCCCTTCCTTCCCCACGGCCCCGAAGGCAGCGGAGCCGAAATCCCGAGGGAGACCAAGCGGCCCCAACACACGGCTGGGGACGCGGCGGGGGGGACACCCCGCTCTCCCCGCCCCGATCCGAGCTCTTTGCTGTTAAACCACATGAGAATCACCAAGACGGAGGAGGTAAAGTGGGGACGAAGCCCCTCGCACCGGGGCTGGGTGGGCTCCTCCGGCCAGATCACGGCTCCGGCTCCCGTCCGGAGGGAGAGACAGGGTTGGAACCGGCCCCGGTGGCCCTGGGAGAGCTGCGGATGGGGTTGGGCAACCAAATGGCTTCACCGCAGCGACCGGTCCCCTTTCCCGGTAGAAACCATCCCGCATCCCCTGCGGAAACCAAGGTCCCGTTCCCTGCTCCGCTCTCCCGCCGCAGCCCGGCTGCTGGTGCCCTTAAACCGGAGCTGCTGGTCCTCCTTCCCTTCTCCGGGACATTGCTCCAGGCCACCGCCTCCCGTCCAACCCTGCCGTGCCTCCTCGTCCCCTCCCGCCATGCCTTCCCATCTGCTCCTACACCTCCACCCCGGGGCCGGGGGGTCCCTCCTGCATCCCCCCGGGATGCCGTGCCGCAGGAAGGGGCTCCCCGTGGCCGTGGGCTTGGGACGGGCATCCTCTGGCCAACACAAAGCCCCGTCACCATCCCCTTCACCAAACGGGACCCCCCAGGAGCCGTGTTGCGATTTCAGGGCTGGGGGAGCGGGGACGTGCGCTTCCCCCCGCTTCCATCTCAGCCGTGCGAACCTCCTCCCTGCCCCCAAAACCACCCTCAAACCATCCCCCAGCGCAGTCCCCTTCCCCATCAGCCCCACCAGCATCCCGGCTGCTCCCACAGCCCCCGCCACCTTCAGCTTCCCCAGCCCAGCGGTGGCTCCGGGGTGAGCAGAGGCCAAAATCGCCAATTCCACCTTTTCAGCCCCATTTTTCGCCACCAGCGGCGACGCCTTCGCCCGGCAGAAAGGGAGAAAAATTCAACAACGCGTTTAACTCGTGACGCTAAAAACTACCGGAGCAACGGACCCCTGGGGCCACTGGTCTCCTCCATCTCACGTAGAAAAATAAGCCCAATTTGCTTTATATATATATATGAATATATAAATATCTATATATATATATAAATCACAGAGGAAGCGCTGCGCGGGACTATAGCGTGGTCTCACTGCCCATGTCCCGAGGGGGTTTTTCGGTGTCGGTGTCCTCGTAGTCCGACTCCATCTCGATCTTCACCTGCGGCACGGCGCAGATGGGGTTTCGGGAATAGTTAAATGCGGGAGACGACGGGCACGAAATCTTCAGGTGAAGCGTAATGCTGAGGAGGAGGAGGAGGAGAGAGGGAAGTGAGCATCCCGGCTGGGTACCTGCATCCCCAAACCACCCCAGCACCCCCAGCAAAGGGCTTCGGATGATGCTACCGCCAGTAAAAAATTCATAAAAATAGGATATTTTAGCCTTTAATATGGACAATCTGCAGCATTCGCGGCTGCGGGTGGAGAATAATCCCAAACTTTCGTGATTCAGATGTACATCCCAATCCTAAAAATCCCTGTGCCTGTTGCCCAGCGGCGCTTTTATTGCTCTAATAATTTCATAATCATCTAATTATTATGAAATAAAATAATTTCACCTCTCATTGCCCTCTCGCGCCAGGCTTGGCACGTGGCATCCCACCCAGCCCCCGCTCCCAACAACCCGACGGCCTGCGCCAGCAAAGGAAAGCCCCCAAAATCCAGAGGGATGCTGCAAAAATAGACTCGGATATTTCAGAAAACCCCAAGGATGACGGCAACCGGCTCGAGCGAGCGATGCTGAGCTGGAAGCATCGGCCGGTGACCCCGAAAATATGTCCGTCCTGTCCGTCCCCTCCCCGCCCCGGGATGGGGGAGCCCGTTGGGTGCCATTTACCTGCGATCCATGTCTGAGCCGTTGGGGGAGGAATCTGAGCGCAGAGCTCCAGGAGGAGGACCTCTTTCCTGGGGGGACAGGGAGGTGAAACACTTCCCAGGTGAGGAAGGAACCCCCCCCCGCCCAGAAAAAAACCCCACTCATCCCTCCCTCCAGCGTGCCGCTGGGTCCGGCATCGTCCGGCTGGTGGGAGGTGGAGAAAAGCTCCAGGAAATGCTGATTTTTGGGGTGATTCGAGACAGAGAACGACCCCACCAGCCCCCGAGAGCAGCACCCTGAGGACAGAATCAATGAATTATCACGTTAAAACTTGCCGGCATCGCGATGCAACCTGGTGCTGGGCTGGAATAAACTCACCCAAATTTATTCTACTTTTTTTGTTTTGGAGGGAGGGGGGGGGGGGGGGGGTGTCATGGCTGGCTTTGCGCCAGCTCAGGTACGATGTTTCGGGCGGAAGGTTGAGCCAAATGGAACACACCTGCTCTTCCGCAGCTGGGATAATGCCGCCACAAGCGCCGCATCCCCTGCTTTGGGGGGGGCCTCAAAACCTTCCCAGATATATCGATTTTTTTAAAAAGCCCCATCAGCGTCGGCTCAGGGGGGAAACCCAGGAGAGTCCTGGCTTCCCAGCCACCTGGAATATTAAATTATTAGCAGCGCCGAGGCTGCTGCATCCTCTCAAACCGGCTTTAAATACGGCAAACTCTTCTCCCCGCCTCGGCGGGACGGATCCAGGCTGTGTCGTTCATAGAATCACAGAATGGTTTGGGTTGGAAGGGACCTCAAAGCCCATCTAATTCCACCCTCCCTGCCCTGGGCAGGGACACCTCCCACCAGCCCAGGTTGCTCCAAGCCCCGTCCAACCTGGCCTTGAACCCCTCCAGGGATGGGGTGTCATCCTGGTTTCGGCTGGGAAAGAGTTTCTGATGATTGCTGGGACAGGAATGTCAACAACACCTGTTGGGTTCAGCTGTTGCTAAGTGGTGGGTATCACATAGGGGACACAAAAAATGGAAGTTCTCCAAGTCTTTACATGTGTTTTATAGCTGCTAAAATGAAGGATTTGGAGTCATAGAATAGTCTGGGTTGGAAGGAACCTTAAAGCCCACCCAGGGCCACCCCCTGCCCCGGGCAGGGACACCTCCCACCAGCCCAGGTTGCTCCAAGCCCTGTCCAACCTGGCCTTGAACCCCTCCAGGGATGGGGCAGCCACAGCTTCTCTGGGCAACCCGGGCCAGGGGCTCGCCCCCCTCACAGCAAACAATTTCTTCCCAATATCTCATCTAAATCTCCCCTCTTCCAGTGTAAAACCCTTCCCCCTTTCCCTATCACTACACTCCCTGATTCAGAGTCCCTCCCCACCTTATATTTGAAGAGGTTATTAGGTGTCATGAGTTTGGCAATATACACCTCAAAAATCTTTTCCGAGTTTATGTTCCTCTCCCCACCTCATGTAACTTATCAGGGTTGACATTCCCTTCTACTTTCTATGGCTGAACCCAACACCCATTTTTATAAATTTTTTTTCCTCCCCAATTGCATTTATTTCGCTGCTTAACTACCTCTGCTTTTTTCATTATTTTTTAATTCATTTTAATGGAGGAGAATACACTTACTGAGAATCTAGTGTGACACCTTCAAACAATCTCCATACTGTCAGCAAACCCACCACTCCTTTTAATTTCTTCCCGTTAGCTGCTTTACTTTTGTGTAGCTCCTCCTTTCAAAAGTTTAATACTGCTATCAGGGTGGTTTGCTTATTTTAAAATCAGAAGTTCATAGAATCATAGAATCCCAGAGTGGTTGGGGTGGAAGGGACCCCTGGAGATCACCCAGTCCCACCCCCGGCCAGAGCAGGGTCACCCAGAGCAGGTGGCACAGGAACGCGTCCAGGCGGGGTTGGGATGTCTCCAGAGACGGAGACTCCCCCACCTCTCTGGGCAGCCTGTGCCAGGGCTCTGCCACCCTCACAGCAAAGAAGTTCCTCCTCCTGTTGAGATGGAACTTCCCATGGTCAAGTTTGTGCCTGTTACCCCTTGTCCTGTCCCCGGGCACCACTGAGAAGAGCCTGGCCCCGTCCTCCTGACACCCCCCTTGAAGTATTTATCAGCGTTGATAAAATCCCCCCTCAGGCATCTTTTTTCCAGACTGAAGAGACCCAAATCCCTCAGCCTTTCTCCATCAGAGAGATGTTCCATCCCCTCAGCATCTCGGTGGCCCTTTGCTGTCCCCTCTCCAGCAGTTCCCTGTCCTTCTGGAACCGGGGAGCCCTGAACTGGACCCAGTGCTCCAGCTGCGGCCTCCCCAGGGCAGAGCAGAGGGGGAGGATGAACCTCCCTCCACCTGCTGGCCACGCTCTTCCTGATGCCCCCCAGGATGCCATTGGCCTTCTTGGCCACCAGGGCCCATCGCTGGCTCATGGCCATCCCGTTGTCCCCCAGGACTCCCAGGTCTCTTCCCACAGAGCTGCTCTCCAGCAGGTCACCCCCAACCTGTCCTGGTGCAGGGGTTATTCCTCCCCAGGGGCAGCACCCTACACTTGCCCTTGTTGAATTCCAGAAGGTTCCTCTCCGCCCAACTCTCCGGCCTGTCCAGGTCTCTCTGGATGGCGGCACGGCCTTCTGGTGTGTCAGCCACCCCCCCCAGCTTTGTGTCACCGCTAAACCTGCCGAGGGGACACTCCGTCCCTCCATCCAGGTCATTGATGGATATATTGAAGGGGACTGGACCCAGTACTGACCCCTGGGGAACACCACTCATCACTGACCTCCAACTAGACTCCGTGCCCCTAATCACAACTCTCTGAGCTCCGTCTTTCAACCAGTTTTCAATCCCCCCCACTGTCCATTCATCCAACCCACGCTTCCGAAGCTTCCCTATGAGGACGCTGTGGGAGACCGTGTCGAACACCTTGCTGAAGTCAAGGTAGACCACATCTACCGCCCTCCCCTCATCTACCCGTCCAGCCATGCCGTCGTAGAAGGCCATCAGAGTAGTCAGACACCATTTCCCCTTGGTGAATCCATGTTGAGTACTTCCGATAGCTTTCTTTTCCTCCACACGCCTTGAGATGACGCCCGGATGATGTACCCAGAACTCACATTTGACGTACCCAGAACTCGTATTTGTTTACCCAGATTCTATTTCTAATACTTATGACTTTGTTTCCTGGCACCTAAATATGAAGAACAGGAGGAAAAAAAGAGGGGCGCTATGAGAACAGGCAGGAGGAACGGGAAACCGCGGGGAGAAACCAGCTCAAACCGAAGACAAAATGAGCTGAAGCTCTCAAGAGCCCTTGCTGCAGCAGCCTAAACAGGGAAAAAATGAGTAAGTCATTTCGGCAGGGTTAGTGCCATGGCGGCCGAGGGGACTGTGCTGGGGGGGGGTTAGGAAGCGGTGGGGGATGCCCGGAGGGGGCTCCTGAGCTCTTTACTTACGGCCAAGGCAATGGGGACCCCCGATTCGGGGCTGCGATGAGGATCTTAATGACTGAGGGAGGTGGGAACTGGGGAAGAAAGGGGGGAAATTGGGTGAAGGCAGCGCCTGGGTGGGCTCCGAGACCACCTGGAGCACCCAAAGGGAGCCAAAACCTCCGGGGGTGGGTGCCTGAGGAGGAGGAGGCGGTTTTGCCTTCCTCTTCCCAAATAAACTCAGCCCCTCTGCCCAGGGAAGGATCCGCAGCAGGAGGTGCCGGGTTTAACAATGCTTTGCCACCGTACCCTGGGTGCCGTACCCTCAGTCATGGGATTTTGGCTCTTTTCCCTTAGGATTTCATTTTTTTCCACACAATTTTCCAGCTTTCTGGACACTTGAGCATCCCTTGGAGCCTCTGGCCAGCCCCTACGCATCACTTAAAGCCCTTCAACCAAACGGTCCTATATATATTATATATATATATATAGCAGTGAAACATCTCTGTGAATCAAGACCTTCATCCCAAACCATCGACCTGGAGGTTTCGGTGGGACCTTTCCCCCCTCCCCAGCCGGTCCGGGATGCCCCCGCCGTCCCCAGGAGCCCCCCCACCCACCTCCTCATCGCTGCTGCTGTCTCCTTTGTTGCCTTTTTTCTTCTTCTTCTTGTCATCCTCTTTCTTCTTCTCCTTCTCGGGGATGATGTTGTCAATCCAGGCCAGGTCGTGTTGGGAGAAGACAAAATCCAGCAGCCGCCTCACCAGGATCAGGGCTAAAATCTGGGAGGGGAGAGATGCAAGAGAGGGATCTGCAAGAGCATCTCTCAGCCCAAGACCTGGCGACCACCACGGGACCAAGCCAAAATTTCCTTAAATCCCCCTCCCCAAATCTTCTAAACGAGGCTGCAATACCATGACGGGGAAGATGATGGCGGCCACGGTGGATTTGAGGATCCAGAGGACGGCCAGGCAGATGATCTGCACCAGCGTGAAGAGGTGGATGCGGCGCAGCGGCACGTGCCGGAGGAAGACGTAGTCGGGTTGGTGCTTGGCCGGCATGAGGAAGAGCTTGCAGCGGTCCCAGAACTGCGGTGGGACGAAGGCCACCGTTAGCCCGTGGTGCCATTCCCCAAGGTTGCCCAGATAAACCCTCTTTTAGTCCCCCAAATGGGGAATTTGGGGCTTTTTGATGGGTTTTTCAAAGGGTTTTGGAGATATGATGTCCCATGCTGCCGGAAATGTTGGACACGTGGAAATTTTGGGGTCAAAATCTCCCTTTTTGCCCCGGTGTAGGACCCTGTCACGGCCATTAGGGAGGAAGAGGAGGAGGAGGAGCACTTACCTGGATGCCGTTCAGCGACGCGACGCCCATGTACAGAAAGACGCCGTACAGCACCGGCATGGGGATGTACTGGGAACATGGGAAAAAAAAACATGGCACTTATCCCAAGGAAGGTGGCAGCTCATTCCCGGGGGCGGGAACCACCGCTGGCGACCATGGTGGGGGGGGGGGGGGTTGGAAATCCAGCTTTTTTTCCCCAGGTCCCCAAACGCCTGCCGGGCTGAGGGGGAGCGGGGATGGGGGAACGGGGATGATTTACCTTCAGGATGGGGGCCAGGAAGACGGAAATCCCCGTCAGCACAAAGACGATGATGCCCGTCACCCTCTGCTCCCTGGAAGGGCGAGAGAAGCGGGATGAGGCCGTGCCGGCTGGACCCGCTGCTGCAGCTGGATCCTCCCCGGCTTCCCCGAGGATGAGCGCGGCCAAACCTTCCTCACCTGACGCCCAGGAACTGGGGCTGCTCCCCCGGGGCGCTGGTCTCCGTCTCCATCTTCAAGCTGTCGATGTGGGCGATGGAGATGACGGTGGCCGCCACGTACCAGGGCAGCCCCATGAAGGAGCAGACGGCCATGAGGATGCCCACCCAGAAGAGGTCCAGGTGGTAGCCCGCGGCTTTCTGCAACACAGCACCCGGGGGGGGTCGGAGGGAGGGGGGGGCAACACGACGCGGGAAGCTGCTCCTGGATTCACCCCACAGCCCAGCAAGGAGGGGATTCCCCTGGGATGCGCCCTGCAGCACCCCCCTTGCACCCCCTGCAGCACCCTGCATCCCCATGGGGCACCCTGCATCCCCATGGGGTGCCCTGCATCGCCCTGGGGCACCCCACATTGCTATGGGGCACCCTGCACCCCCATGGGGCATCCTGCATCACCATGGGGCTCCCTGCTATGGGGCACCCTGCATCCCCATGGGGTGCCCTGCATCGCCCTGGGGCACCCCACATTGCTATGGGGCACCCTGCACCCCCATGGGGTATCTTGCATCCCCATGGGGCTCCCTGCTATGGGGTGTCCTGCATCCCCATGGGGCACCCTGCATCCCCATGGGGCACCCTGCATCCCCATGGGGCACCCTGCTATGGGGCACCCTGCATCCCCATGGGGCACCCTGCATCCCCATGGGGCTCCCTGCTATGGGGCACCCTGCATCCCCATGGGGTGCCCTGCATCGCCCTGGGGCACCCCACATTGCTATGGGGCACCCTGCACCCCCATGGGGTATCTTGCATCCCCATGGGGCATCTTGCATCCCCATGGGGCTCCCTGCTATGGGGTGTCCTGCATCCCCATGGGGCACCCTGCATCCCCATGGGGCACCCTGCTATGGGGCACCCTGCATCCCCATGAGGTGCCCTGCATCGCCCTGGGGCACCCCACATTGCTATGGGGCACCCTGCACCCCCATGGGGCATCCTGCATCACCATGGGGCTCCCTGCTATGGGGCACCCTGCATCCCCATGGGGTGCCCTGCATCGCCCTGGGGCACCCCACATTGCTATGGGGCATCCTGCACCCCCATGGGGTATCTTGCATCCCCATGGGGCTCCCTGCTATGGGGTGTCCTGCATCCCCATGGGGCACCCTGCATCCCCATGGGGCACCCTGCTATGGGGCACCCTGCATCCCCATGGGGCACCCTGCACCCCCATGGGGCATCCTGCATCACCATGGGGCTCCTTGCTATGGGGTGTCCTGCATCCCCATGGGGTGCCCTGCATCACCATGGGGCACCCCACATTGCTATGGGGCATCCTGTACCCCCATGGGGTATCTTGCATCCCCATGGAGCTCCCTGCTATGGGGTGTCCTGCATCCCCATGGGGCATCCTGCATCGCCCTGGGGCACCCCACATTGCTATAGGCCATCCCGCATGCCCATGGGGTACCCCACATTGCTTTGGGGCACCCTGCATTCCCATGGGGCACCCCACATTGCTCTGGGGCACCCTTCATCACCATGGTGTGCCCTGCATCACCATGGGGCACGCCACACTGCTATGGGGCACCCTGCACCCCCATGGGGCACCCCACATTGCTGTGGGGCACGCTCTTTTGCCCTGAGCCACCCCACATTGCCATGCTGCACCCCACATCCCTCTCCTGCACCCCACATTGCCATGGTGCACCCTGCATCCCCCTGCTGCACCCTGCATTGCTCTCGTACAGCCCGCATCCCTCTGATGCACCCTGCATCGCCCCGCATCACCCTCATGCACTCTGCATCATGCTGGTGCACCCTGCATTGCCATGGAGCACCCCGCATCCCCCCGCATCCCCCTCCTGCACCCTGCATTGCTCTTCTACACCCCACATCCCCCTGGTGCACCCTCCATTGCCATGGAGCACCTCTCATCCCCCCGCATCCCCCTGCTGCACCCTGCATTGCTCTCGTACACCCTGCATCCCCCTGGTGCACCCCACATTGCCATGGTGCACCCTGCATCTCCCTGCTGCACCCTGCATTGCTCTCATACACCCTGCATCCCTCTGATGCACCCTGCATTGCCCTGCATTGCCCTGGTGCACTCTGCATTGCCATGGAGCACCCTGCATCCCCCTGCTGCACCCTGCATTGCTCTCGTACACCCTACATCCCCCTGCTGCACCCTCCATTGCCATGGAGCACCCCACATCCCCCTGATGCACCCTCCATCGCCCTGCATCATCCTGGTGCACCCCACATTGCCATGGTGCACCCTGTATCCCCCTGCTGCACCCTGCATTGCTCTCGTACACCCTACATCCCCCTGCTGCACCCTGCATTGCTCTCGTACACCCTGCATCCCTCTGATGCACCCTGCATTGCTCTCGTACACCCTGCATCCCTCTGATGCACCCTGCATTGCCCTGCATTGCCCTGGTGCACCCTGCATTGCCATGGAGCACCCCACATCCTCCTGCATCCCCCTCCTGCACCCTGCATTGCTCTCGTACACCCCACATCCCCCTGCTGCACCCTGCATTGCCATGGAGCACCCCGCATCCCCCCGCATCCCCCTCCTGCACCCTGCATTGCTCTCGTACACTCCACATCCCCCTGCTGCACCCTGCATTGCCATGGAGCACCCCACATCCCCCCGCATCCCCCTCCTGCACCCTGCATTACTCTCGTACACTCCACATCCCCCTGCTGCACCCTGCATTGCCATGGAGCACCCCACATCCCCCCGCATCCCCCTCCTGCACCCTGCATTGCTCTCGTACACTCCACATCCCCCTGCTGCACCCTGCATTGCCATGGAGCACCCCACATCCCCCTGCTGCACCCTGCATTGCCATGGAGCACCCCACATCCTCCTGCATCCCCCTCCTGCACCCTGCATTGCTCTCGTACACCCCACATCCCCCTGCTGCACCCTGCATTGCCATGGAGCACCCCGCATCCCCCTGCATCCCCCTCCTGCACCCTGCATTGCTTTTGTACATCCCGCATCCCTCTGATGCACCCTCCATTGCCCTGCATCCCCCTGGTGCACCCACATTGCCATGGAGCACCCCACATCCCCCTGCATCCCCCTCCTGCACCCTGCATTGCTCTCGTACACCCTACATCCCGCTGATGCACCCTCCATCGCCCTGCATCGCCCTGGTGCGCCCCACATTGCCATGGGGCACCCCGCATCCCATGCACTGCACCCTGCATGTCCCTGCTGCACCCTGCATCACCTCGGTGCACCCCGCACCCCCCCCGAAGCACCCCGCATTGCTCTCCCAACACCCTGCGTCACCCCGAGGCGCCCCACATAGCTATGGGGCACCCTGCATCCCCATGGGGCACCCCACACTGCTGTGGGGCATGCTGCATCCCCCTGCTGCACCCTGCACTGCTGCAGCGCGCCCCACATCACCCTGCACCCCACATCACCTGCACCCTGCATCACCCCTCACCCCACATCACCCCGCGTCACCCCGCATCACCCTGCACCCCGCATCACCCCGCATCACTCCACACCCCACATCACCCACAGCATCGGATGAATTTAACCCCCCCGGAGGCTTTGTCACCCCAAAAATGCAGCTTGCAAAGGAGAAGGCGACCCCCCGCCTTGCAGCAGCACCCAGTCCGCACCCCAAAAGCGGGTGCTCGCAGGGATGCAGGCGGTACCCAGGGCGATGCTGTGCCCCCCCCCGGAGCATGGGACGAGTCCCGGCTCACCCGCAGCTTGTGCTCCTTCCTGTTGACGATGACGGCCGTGATCTGCTGGTCCATGAAGATGAGGATGGTGACGAGGAGGGCGGGCAGGGCGCTCGCCAGGTAAACCCACCACGGGTTCTTCCCGAAGGGAAACACGAACCACCCTCGGTCCACGCGGGTGGGCTGGGGGGGGGAAGAGAGGGGTTTGGACACCGCGGCCGAGCCCGGGCATGGGGAAAAAACCCACACGCTGACATTTCGGGAAGCCCCACATCCCCCCTGAGCCCCATCACCTCCGAGCATCATCCTATCCCGTATCCATCCCTCCATCACGCATTGGTACCCAACCCCCCCCCCGCCCCCCAGCACCCAAATTATCCTCGGATGCTCATCGGGACTCCCCACGTCACCGACAGCGATACCCTGCATGGGGGGAAGAGGAATTTTCGGCAACGCTTCCGGAAAGGGATTTTATTGCTTTTTTTTTTTTTTTTTTTTTTTACCTTAAAATCAGTAGGCACTTGGAGCTTTGGGGTGTTGAGTCCGAAAAGCACATCCAGCCCCACAAACATTAGTATGGACATAAAGATAGAGAAATCGCTAATAAGTTTACGCAGCTGCCGGGAGCGAGGAAAGAGAAAAGGGGGGGAAAACAAAAAAAAAAAAAAGAAGGAAAAAAAGTCACAGAATTAGAATATTCCCCCAGAAAAGACAAAGTAGCTTTTAAGAAGGCACCCGGACACGGCAGGAGCTGTGATTTTCCCCGAAAACCAGTTCAGGAGCTGGAAAGAGAGCGCGGGCGGAGAGGAGAGGTGAGGGGTCCCCCCCCGGCGCGGCCGAACCTTGATGATACTGGGGATATGGAGCTTGGGGGTGTCCAGTCCGAAACAGGCATCCACTCCGCAGAAGAGGAGGATGGAGAAGACATTGGAAAAATCGGCAATGAAAGCCCTGACCTGGAGGCAAGATGGGGAAACGGGGGTGGAAAGGGTAATTAATGGGATGCAAAAGGTAATTAATGGGATGGAGAGGTTCGCTCCTGCTTTGGCACCCTTCCCTGGGGGCTTTCCAGCTCCGCTCACTGGATATAACCTGGGTGTAACCCAAAAAATGCAGATTTTTTTCCCCTTTTGCATCGCAATTTAGCATGCAAGAGCCGAACCAGCGGCTGAAAGCTCGGGGAGGATTCTCCTAATTGCTCCTGGAAATATAGATTTATTTCCATCCAGCAAAGAGACCGACAGCTCCCGTTTTCCCAACTTTTAGGAAAAAAGCAGGGTCAAACCCGGCGCTTTCCTTACCTTGGTGGGGAAATAGCGGCTGAATTTGAATTTTTTCAGGGTCAAAGTCATGGAGTAGGTCCCGAAGAAGAGGATGAAGGACATGAGGGCCAGGTCGGGCACGAATTTACAGGATTTTCCCACTAAGCTGCCGCCGTATTTGAGACACTCCTTCTTACTCAGCTGCGTCCAGTCCAGAGCTGTGAGGTTAATAGCATTGTACTGGGGAGAAACCCCCCCAAAAAAGGCAAAATTAGTATTTTAAGTACTTGCAGCATGCAAAGAAAAGGGTATTTCGCAGCCAAAAAAAGCAAAATTAGCATTTTTAGTAATTGCAGCGTGCAAGGAAAGGGGTATTTCCTGGCCGAAAGGAGCAGAATTAGTATCTTAAGGAATTGCTTGTGTAAGGAAATAGGTATTTCCTGGCCAAAAAGGGCAAAATTAGTATTTTAAGGAATTGCAATGTGCAAGGAAAGGGGTATTTCCTGGCCGAAAAGAGCAGAATTAGTATCTTAAGGAATTGCTTGTGTAAGGAAATGGGTATTTCCTGGCCAAAAAGGGCAAAATTAGTATTTTAAGGAATTGCAATGTGCAAGGAAAGGGGTATTTCCTGGCCAAAAAAAAGCAAAATTAGAGTTTAAGTGATCACAGTGTGCAAGGAAAGGGGTATTTCCAAAGGCTGCTGCCGCCAGGAGCCCCATAACCATGGGAAAACCCCGGAGCTGCTATTAATTTGGGCAAAAAAAGTGGGGATATGGTGCCGCCGAAACCAACCGTGAACCCAAATCAACGCGAATCCCGTGTTTCCTTTCCCCGGATACAAAAGTCCCTGGGGTTTGCTTCCCTGATCCCAAATTTCCCGTGGGGATGAGCAAAGCCGCTTACCAGAGAAACGTTAGTGGTGTTTGGTGCCACTGGAGCTGAAGCATCGAACAAGGTCGCGTTGGCTGCGGGAAAGGAGGTTGTTAATGAGGTTTTTGGCTAATATCGAGGGTTTGGGCTAATATGGAGGGGTTTGTATCAAAAGCAGCCGGGCTTCACCCGGCTCGGCCCCGCCGGAGTAAAAGCAAAGGCGGGATCGAGCACATCCCTGTGAGAGCCGCGGGGGGATCAGCATCCCGAGGGCGGAGCGGGATCTGGGGAGAAAACCCCTCATTTCTAACCCCGCAGCCACTTCTCCCTGATTAATCCCTTCTGCCGGCGGCGGAGAACGCGGCTTCTCCTTCGGCGGCTGCTGGGCTGGCGAGTGCCGGGGGGGAAGATATTATTATTATTATTATTATTATTATTATTATTATTATTATTATTATTATTATTATTATTATGAGATTCCAAGCTCCTAACATTTTTAGGAGCTTCCTGGGAATGGCGCCGGCAGCAGGGCCAAGCATTCCGACGCCCACATCTCAAAAGCAGGGAGGGGGGTAGGAGACTTTCGGCGAGGCGGCACCCAACCCTGCCCAATTTGCTTTTCGAATTTTATTTATTCACGTGTTTATTTTTTTGATATTTTAGGGGTGGTTTGGGTGCAAAAAAAAAAAAATTAAAAAAAAATAATTAAAAAAAAAAAATCCATCCTTCTAGCCCCCGGCACCTTCTCTTCCAGGGCAAAAAAAGGCGTCTCCGCTCGTCTCTTCGGGCGACGCAGCTCCAGGAGCACCCACCGTCTCTAGGGGTGGCCCTAAGGGGGGGTCCGGGACCGCTCTGCCCCCCCCTCCTTCCCTCCGCTCCATCCTCTTCCTGCGCCCAGCGGGAATTTCGGCCGCCCCGACCTGCCGCCTCCATCCCCGGCGCCGAGGATTAATGAAGGAGAAGCGATTGTTGGGTTAGAAGCAGAGACCGAAACTGGGAAACGGCGCCGGCAAACCCAGCATTAAAAACAATATTATTATTATTATTATTATTATTATTATTATTATTATTATTATTATTATTATTATATTTTTCCTCCATAACTTTTTATTTTTTCCAGAAAATGGGGCTTATTTCTGATTTCTACAACTTAAAGGGTAGCGCACCGCTGGTGGGATTGTAAGAGAGGAGCCCTAAGGGCTCTACAGAAACCCTTTTAGCAGAGCAGAAATAAAATAAAATAAAATAAAATAAGATAAATGGAAAAAAAATAAACCAAAAAAACAACAAAAAAACCAAACTCCCCAGGGGGGAAGAGTATCAAATATTAAAATAGTTTTAATATTTAGAAGGCGATACTCACTTGAGATTGAAATCAGCCCAAATTGATGTGTGCAGCAGAGACAAATATGGTACAAATCAGTTATAATAATCAAAAATCAGAACTAATTAAAAAAAAAAGTTAAAAAAAAAAAACCAAAAAAAAACAAAAAAGGATGTGGGGAGGAATAAACATAATTTTTCAATATCTAGAGGAATGGAAAATCCAACGCGGACACCGCTGCCTTGGGTGCCCGGGGCAGCGAGGGCGAGGAACGGGGCTGGGTTGCAAAGAGGTGTGAGGTTTTTGGGGTGCAAACGCCTCTCGTCTGCTCGGGACGGGGCTCGGACAAAGGGGACACCTCCCCGGAGGCGAAAGGCTTCGCAGATGCCGGCCCAGGCGGGTGGATGGAGGTGGTCACGGTCCCGTGGGGGATATTTCAGCCCCCCCCGCCCCGGCCCCGGGGGATTGCGTCGGGCGCGGGGCTTCGCTTTCCTGCAGGTCAAATTTGGGAGGGTTTCGGTTCGGGAAGGATGGTGTCGTCTCCGGGTCTCCCCACCACACCTTTCAAAAGCCAGCGGGATCGGGTCGCTCAGCGGGTGGTTGATAAACAGAAATCGAGGAAAAATACAAAATTAAACCCCATAAATTCTATTTCCACGGCAGCAGGTAAGATCCCTTCTTGCGGCGACAGACGCATTAGGAACACGTCGCATGGTCGGTCTTGGACGCTTTAATTTCTGGGGAGGGCGTCACCGTCACACCTCTCTGCCTCCTCTACCTGCAGCTGATACTCCCCAAAATTGTTGGCACTTAGGCTTTTTAAACCAATTCAGCCCATCCGAGAACAGGCAGCCGCTGGCATCAGCCCAAAGCAAAGATCTCCGCTCCCTTCCAGGTGGCCACGGGAGCATCTGAGCTGCACGATTCGGAGCAGGGATCGTCGGGTACGTCTATCCAAGAGCAAAACCAGGGGACCCATCAAAATACCGCCTGCTCAGAGCCCGATGGCCTCTTCTTTTTGAAAAGGAGTAAGAAAGAGGAGAAAAAAACAGTCCAAGGAGGTTTCCACACCCAACCGGGACATCCTGGGGTGTCCCTGACGCCGGAAAGGACAAAACCACTCCAGTGCACTTCCTGGAGAAGAAGTTTCCGACGGTAGCAGGCTGGAATTAATGATCTAAAATGTCTTTTTTTTTTCTTTTTTTTCCATATTTCCTTCTTATCCATCCAGGTCTGGCTGCTCCAGGCTGAGGCCCCGGCTCTCCGGCACCGTTCACTGTGTCCCACCAAGCACCAACACGGTCATCCATGGGGGACAAGGCTCTGCTTCCATCTTGCCCAAAATCACCCTCAGAGGAGGAGGACGAGGTCTCTCCACCCCATGCTGACCAGGTAGCTGCCTCCTTCCACATCCTCAGCCAACGATCCAGCGGGATTTATCCACGGCGGGACCCCCCCATCCCCTTCATCTTCCCCATCCGGCGCCGAAAAAGACGTGTACTCACCTGGGTCGGGAGCGATGCACTCGCACTTGTACATGGTCACGTAGTCCGGCTTGAAGTCGGAATTGATGGGATAGTATTTAAAAGCTCCAATCATCTTCTTGATGGCGTCGTAGATGAAGATGAAGCTGATGAGGGTGGAGAAGCCTTCCTCCGTGAAGCGGGTGATGTACTTTATAATGAAGCTGGCGTCGGTGGCCACCAGGATAAGGCACTGTAGGGCGGAGTGCAAGCCAATCCAGAGGCGAAACTCCATGTAGTCGATGCCGTTGCCTCTGAAAGTGGGGACAAGGCGAGAGCAGCCCTGTGAGAGCACACCATGGGCACGATGGGATAGCTCCCATCCCAGTAGGGATGGGCCCCGGTTCCCCCCGGCATCGCCCAGCACCTACTTGCTGAAGTCGAAGAGTAGCTTCTCAAAGATGAGAATGGGGCCGGTGCTGCTGAGGATGATGAGCGGCTGCCCGGCGAAGAGGCAAAACATGGAGCCTGCCATCGCCGTGCCGAGAAAACTCTCCATGACGCCCTGGGGATGGACCAAATTCAGCTTTATGGTGATGCTGTGCCAAATTACATCCCCACGGGCAGCCTGGTTGGAGATGGGAATTAAGGACCTCTGCTTGGACTTATATAGGGCGGTTGGGACCATGTGCCCTTGCTCCTGGCATTGACATTGAGTTGAATTTTCCTGTTCTGCAGGTATTTCAGGACTGTCAGTCCCACTTGGCAATGAATTTCCATCCCCAGCATTAAAGCTTGGCATGGCACAAGGCGGGGTAAAACCCATCCCATCCCATCCCATCCCATCCCATCCCATCCCATCCCATCCCATCCCATCCCATCCCATCCCATCCCATCCCTACTTGCTGTCCCCAAGCCAAAGTGACCCCTCCTCCTTGGACTCAACCTGGTAGTTGTCCGTAGCGTCCCCAAGCAAGCCCCCGAACGTGATGGCATTGGTGATGCAGCCCAGGTAGATGAACAAGATGGCAGAGATGGACTGGATATGAAAGCCTTCATAGAAGTCACTCGGGAACCAGGGCAGCTTCCTCTTGATATCCAAGTAGAGGCCACCACAAAACCTAGGGAGACACCACCGAGGATCAGATGCGCGTACCTTCCACCAACATACATGAAGTGCTGCGCAACAGCCCGTGCCCCAGAAGGATTTCATCCCTCCATGCCCCAGTAGACCACGGGGTGAGCCAGGAAGGGACGTTGATGGGTGCTTGGCACCCTCTGAAGTTTTTTGGGTGGTGGGGTGCTGCTCACCTGCCGGTCCATGCGAGCTCTTCCCCGATTTCGTGAACTTCAGGCATCTCCCCATCGTCGCTGCCACCTCCACCGCCCCCGGCGCCCGCCCCACCGGCCATGCCATTCATCTGCCCCACTTCGTTGAGCGAGAAAACTGATTTCCTGTGGGAGAGAGCCACCGGTGTTGGTCACAGCACCAGCCCCACCAAGCCAGTCCTGATGCAGGGCCCGTGACCAAAGCCATGGTGTAGCGGTCTGCCTGCACTAGAGCTTGGGTTTTGGGGTGAATTTGGAAAGATCAAGAGCTGGATTTGCTCAACCCAGGGGGGTAATGCAGATTTTATGGAGTGGAAATGGCTCTGAGCTGATCTGGGGGCAAAAAACTGCTGAAAAAGCAGCATTTTTGGAACATTTGCAGGGATTCTTTCTAGGGATGAAGACAAGCGAAGCTGCTGTCCTCCTCTGGCATCTCCAAACCAGGAGAGATGGGGATGGCCACAGGGCTGGGACCAGCCCCACGTCTCCCACCTACCTCTTCTCAGCCGAGGGTACTTTTTTGGGTGGCTCAATCCTAATGTTGGGGTCCCACTCGCCGGGAGGCAGGACGATGACTTCATCCAGAAACTCATCTATGCCAGCGATCAGGTCTTCTCTATCCCGGGCTTTGTAGGCAACATCGCTGAAGAGCTGGGGGTGGAGAGAGGAGAAGTGTCAGCCTGGGAACGGCGTGGGACATGTCCCACGTCATTATGGGATTTTAAAGCTGATTTGGTTGGGCGGTAGGATGAAAATTGCTTTTTTTTCTTGGCTTTGAGCAAGGGGGTTCCTGGTGTGGGCTGGGTTTTGCATCTACTTACATCATCCACCATGAGGGTTGCGATGGCTCTGCCAATCTCGTTGTAGGATTTGGCTTTTCCAGCGGGACCAAGGAGAATAAAGAGGAACCTGGGAAGGGAAAGACGCCGTGTTGGCCACCTCCAACCATGATGATCCATGTTGTGAGACCACTTGGTGCTTTGGACCAGAAGGAATTGTGCTCACCTGGTGGGGACGGGCACCTCTGTCACCCCTCCCAGCATCGTCGCCTGGAGGAGCCGCACAAAAGCCACAAAGGGCTTCTCCAGGAACTCCACTTCTCCCACCAGCACGTTGGAGGCCTCCGCATCCTTGGGGATCTTCTTGATGAACTTGTTCTTCAGCTGTTGGAAAGACAGGAGGAAGAGAGCGGTTGCCAAAATTGGGCTTTTCCCCCTCTTTTCCACACCCCAAACACAAAATCTGAAGCCCCAGGCTCAAACCTCTTCATCTCTGACAGTCCCAGGACTCCCGGAGGTGGGGATTCAAGAGCAATATCCAAGAATAAACCAGCAAGAATTCATCAAGGTGAATTTCTTCGATACTCCAAACCATCACTAAGCCCGAGATTATCTTGAAATCCCACGCTCGGGGCTCCCTAATGCAATGTGCAACTGGGCGGTTTGCAACAGGGGCTTTGCTGCGCTGGGGTCTATGCACGGAAAAACCCCGGCAATCCCCCTGCAGAAAATCTGAGCCAAAAAATACGGAGCCTGGAGCATTTTTGCAAGTCTGTTTGCAGCCCTGCAGCCCCAGGCTCCCCCAAGACCCTACGTAAGGCAGAAACACCGCTCGGCACTGTGCACGGGGCATGTTTTTTTTGTAGCTCATTTCCACCCCTAATCTCATCCTGGGAGCAGGAATAAATAATGGAAGTAGGAAACCTCGGTCATGGATTTATTCCCCGGGGTCTCTTCTCCCCTGCAGCTCTTTCATTATTAGTCTAAAAGGGTTCAATACCAACCCAGGCAGGGTGTTATTATAATCTATATGCCAGCATGAGGGGAGGCATGTGAGCCGGGCAGCAAGCTCTCCCCTTTCTAATCTTTTAAACCCAAATGGAAAAAAAAAAAAATAAATCATAGTAATAAAGCAACTCCTCCAATGCAGCTTGGAATAAGCAAGAGCAGGAGTTAACAGTGACCACTAAGCTTCGTGTAACACTTAAAAAGTCCCTTTGTAGTGGGCCTAATAGGGCGATTAAACCTAAATGCTTTGCATATTTTGGGATTAACCCTCCGCACCCCACTGCTGGAGGCTGACATTTGGGGTTCGTTAGTGGGCGGCTTTATCGCAGCTCTAATTTAGGAAGATGCCCTGGAAACCTTCTGCCTCCCTGATACGGTGGCATCCCTGTCCCATGGCTCCCAGCAACACATGGATTTCCATCCGTCGCTTCCCCCTAAATTGATCACCCCAGGTAAGCCCAGCAACGACATCCCTGGGGAAAAGCAAGCTCTTACCCCATACTGGCCCCTACAAACCCGTGTTGTGTTTAATTTTCCCTTAGGTTTATGCTGAAACCAGCATTGTGTCCAAGGCCAGGTTGGACGGGGCTTTGAGCAACCTGGTTGAGTGGAAGATGTCCCTGCCCAGGGCAGGGGGTGGAACTACTAGTTGAGTCACATCAACCCCATGGATGCTCCAGGCTTGGGGAAGGGTGGTTGGAGAGCTGCCTGGCAGACAAGGACCTGGGGGTGCTGGTCAACAGGGGTTTGAATATGAGCCAGCAGCGTGCCCAGGTGGCCAAGGAGGCCACCAGCATCCTGGCCCGTATCAGGAACTTGTGGCCAGCAGGACTGGGGCAGTGATTGTCCCCCTGGACGTGGCACTGGTGAGGCCCCACCTTGAGCGCTGTGTCCAGTTTTGGGCCCCTCGCTCCAAGAAGGACATTGAGGGGCTGGAGCGTGTCCAGAGAAAGGCAACGGAGCTGGTGAGGGGTCTGGAGCACAAGTCTGGTGAGGAGCGGCCGAGGGAGCTGGGGGTGTTCAGCCTGGAGAAAAGGAGGCTGAGGGGAGACCTTCTCGCTCTCTACAGCTCCCTGAAAGGAGGGTGCAGCCAGGGGGGGTCGGGCTCTTCTCCCAAGGAACAGGCCATGGGACAAGAGGAAATAGCCTCGAGTTGCACCAGGGGAGGTTTAGGATGGATATTAGGAAAAATTCCTTCATGGAAAGGGTTGTCAAGCATTGGAAGAGGCTGCCCAGGGCAGTGGTGGAGTCACCATCCCTGGAGGGATTTAAAAGCCGGGCAGACGCGGTGCTGAGGGACGTGGGTCAGTGGGGGTTTGGGCAGTGTTGGGTTGATGGTTGGACTTGATGATCTTAAAGGTCTTTTCCAACCGAGACAATTCTATGATGCTCTGATTCTAAGTAGATGGTCTTTAAGGTCCCGTCCAACTCTAACCATTCTATGAAATCACGCACCAACAGAAACAGAGCGAAGCCCATACAATGCATCAACAATTCCCAGCTAAACAGCCCCGATACTGGGATTAGGGATGGGACATCCAGCAAAAGAATGGCACAAACCCCTGCTGATCCATCGCAGCGGCAAGCAGAGATCTGCCCAGGAACTGCCCGAGCTGCCTCACCTCCTTCAACCTGGGCGCTTCATTCCCGTGGTGGGAGAAAACAGGGTTTGCAAACCCTTGGAAATCAGCCCTTCCGCCTCCTCATTTCCCCTTAATTTTACAAACCAAAGACTTCAGGGCACATTCGGGAATGGTGGCTGATTTCTCCCAGTTCCCCTGCGCAAAGCAAACCCGGGGGAAAAAGCCCAGACTTTTGGACTGAGCTTTACGTTAAGAAACCCGTGTTTTCTGCTGCAAACGGAGGGAAAAATGGAACCTGCCTCTGTATTTGCAGAGGAGAATTACAGAATAGAGCTGTATTCACCTTTGCTGATCCAAGTGCTTCGCTGGGATTTACCCCTGCCCTTACCCAGCCAAGCAAGGGCTCCTTTAGGATCCCTGCGCTCTTCCAAGCACCTTTCCTTTCCTACCTAAAGATTTTAAGGAATTTTTTCCTCCACCCTCAGGTTCACCCTCCACCAGCATCCTCACGTATCCCTAATTCTGCATTCAGCTTGCAAGCCCAGGTATGATTTCATGGGGACAGCTTCCCCATGAGTTAGCAGGGATCAATACACGTATTAATTTCCCTAATTAGGAATTTGTGCTGTTATCGACCCAGCGAAACCGCACAAGGCTCACATGGACTTTAACAACCACAGAGCCCCCGCCCCATGGCGGGTCGTGTCGGAGATGCTCCCCACGGCACGGCACTGGTGTTTTCGGGGACGATTACCTGGTCGGTGCTCGGCGTGTCCGAGATGTCGTTCATGCTCCGACTCTGCGCGTGACCTGACGGAGATGAGAGAGAGGGGGTGACAAAACCGCCCCGTGACGCACAGCCGTGATTTCAACCCCACGTGCAAGGAGAAAACGTGGTGGGAGGACTTCAGCGCAAAGAAAAAACAACATTATTTATTATAGCGGGGCTTGCAAACCAGGTGCAATAAGATGAAAACCCAAGAATATGAGTTTTTGTGAGATCAGCCACCCTGCGCTTACACAAACCGCCTCTCCTTTATGGCTGTGGTGGGATCCCCTTGTGATTGCAATCACCCACTCACACAATGCAACTTGATTATTTTTTTTTTCTCCCTGCGTTCTTTTTGGACCGTTTCCCCCTCCCCGCCGCCCTCCCCGGCTTACGCAGGCGGCCGTAGCTCGCGCTCTGCCGCATCCGCAGGTCCTCGGTGGAGCGGTGGAAGGCGGCGCCGGTGGCCGGGCTCCGGATGGGGCTGCGGGCTGCGGGAAAGGAGGCGTTAGAGGAGACACGGGTACCATGGGGAACCGTCGGGTGATGCTAAAGGCAAGAGGCCGGGCTGAAAATCAGCTGCCCAACACAGACGTGCCCCTTCCAGCGCTGATACATCAGCAATTTGCTTTTCCCACCCACTCTCATTTGCACTTTTATCCCACTCACAGTAATTTTCCCATTACAAAGAATAAACTGCCTTAACCCAAGTCTTCCTGCCCCACCAGTGCTCTCTTCAAGGCTATAAATCATGGAATTATAGAATGGTTTGGGTTGGAAGGGACCTTAAAGACCATCTAATTCCACCCCCCTGCCCTGGGCAGGGACACCTCCCACCAGCCCAGGTTGCTCCAAGCCCCGTCCAACCTGGCCTTGAACCCCTCCAGGGATGGGGCAGCCACAGCTTCTCTGGGCAACCTGGGCCAGGGGCTCACCCCCCTCACAGCAAACAATTTCTTCATAATATCTCATCTAAATCTCCCCTTTTTCAGTGTAAAGCCATCCCCCCTCATCCCATGGCTCCCCTCCCTGCTCCAGAGTCCCTCCCCAGCTTTCCTGGAGCCCCTTTAGGGACTGGAAGGTCTCCCCAGAGCCTTCTCTTCTCCAGGCTGGACCCCCCCAGCTCTCTCAGCCTGTCCCCACAGCAGAGGGGCTCCAGCCCTCTGGGTTCAGAGGTGCAATTTCTGTTATTTAAGAAGACCCAACACTTTATTTGGCTTTTTAATGTCCTAATTCTCCAAAGAAACCTACACTTGAAATTTGCCATGAACGTCAAACTTCAAAATATTTCCATTGGCCACCATCGAGTTTCACGTGAACGTTTCTCCCCCTGAACTGGTGATGAGTTCCCTTTTTCATCTCAGATGTTTAAACTGAATTTCTTAGCTATAAAGACTCTGCTTTCCCCTCGTGCATTTTCTGTGTTAAGCCCAGCATTTTCTCAGAAAACCTCCTGAATTCCCCAAACTGTGTTTTCCTTGGGGAAAAAAAAAAAAACCACATTCGGACCAGCTTTGTTGAGCTGCTCTGCATCTCTCTGAAACACCAGCTGCAATCGCAGCACCTCTCCTCAGTTTTATTTTTTTTTTTTTTAACCCAACTAAAATAATGATGAAATTCCCACTGGGCATGACCATATTTTCAATGTGCCGCTGGTATTTATTCCAATATCACCGAGTTGCCGTTGGCACAAGAAATGAGAGGAACCCCTCTGCTCCTGCTAACCATATTCTCCTTGATGTCCCTGTTTGCAAACTCAAAGTGATGCCATCGTCTCAGTGAGGAACTAGAAACA
This sequence comes from Alca torda, assembly GCA_008658365.1. Taxonomy (NCBI): domain Eukaryota; kingdom Metazoa; phylum Chordata; class Aves; order Charadriiformes; family Alcidae; genus Alca; species Alca torda. The sequence continues at coordinate 1,363,795 of CM018097.1, forward strand.
CGTACAACGCCCCTATTTTTCCTATCTACAGGGAATAACCGCAGCATTTCAAAGTCACGCTCTGTTTTGAAGGCTTCTGGGCAAATGTTAGCTCAAATATCTACTCCTCTGACATGGATGATGGCTGCTTTGAAACCTGGGGATGCCCACCAGCTGGGAATATTGCTTATTGACAGCCTCTTCCACGTGTGTTTTGAGCTTGGGCGCTGCTGTTTCTGTCTATCTGGGGAGCAGCCAAAGCCCAGAAAATCCTGGGCTCCACCAAATGACCTCTGTTTAAACCTAAGTAAATAATCTAGCGTGAAAACAAAACAAATCCCCTTTTATAATGGCTCGAAAATAGGCAGGTTCAACCGCAGAGCAGACTGGATTTGTCTGTAGGCTGCTCTGCCAGAAAGCCCCTTGGCCAAGCGACCGCCGACGCCGTAGTCCCTCACACAACGCCATTGTCCATCTCAGCAGACGTACGGAATTATAGACTGGTTTGGGTTGGAAGGGACCTTAAAGACCATCTAATTCCAACCCCCCTGCCCTGGGCAGGGACACCTCCCACCAGCCCAGGTTGCTCCAAGCCCCGTCCAACCTGGCCTTGAACCCCTCCAGGGATGGGGCAGCCACAGCTTCTCTGGGCAACCTGGGCCAGGGGCTCACCACCCTCAGAGTGAAAAATCTCTTCCCCAGATCTCATCTAAATCTCCCGTCTTTCAGTTTGAAGCCATTGCCCCTCATCCTGTCACTACATGCCTTGTAAAAAGTCCCTCTCTCCAGCTTTCCTGTAGGCTCCTTCCTTGACATCTCCTTGGCTTCTGGCTCCCAATGACCCCTACCTTTAAAGCCACCAGTGTCAGAGCTTTTGGGGTCTTTCTCAATGCCGTAAGTGGTTGGGTGCCCCAAATGGTTGGGTTTCCCCCTTTCCTTCTGCTGAGATCTTCCTCCCCCTGGGCTCGCTCACCGAAGACTCGAGGATGCAACCGGGCGCAGGTTGGACCCCGAGGACTCACTTGTGTTGGAGGAGACGGACTTTCCAATGTCGGCCAAGGACCGGTGGATTGGCTTCTTGGTTTGGTGACGGTGCTTCCTGAGGAGCACATAGCTTATCTTCTCCCGCAGCTCCGGCTTGAGCAGACCGTCCTCGATCTGCTTCTCAATGACATCGTCTGTAAGCGCCGAACAAGGGAGGTGCATGGGTTACCCTACTGCAAACCTTCCCAAAAAGCTCAAGACAACGACGCTTATCGAACCAAATTGATGGCTCTCAACTCCTCTCTTTGCTCATTCCCATGCAAATTGGTTTATATTTGCATGCAGCAAGTAAATGCATTTAAATCTGCTCCCAGAACTTTAGGACATGGGGAAAAATGCATCCAAAACCACTGGTACCTGCTGGCTCCTACCTATAATTTGGGGCAAAGAGTAGCCATCTAAGTCCAGGAGCACCGTTCCCGTCTGTAGACACGTCCGCAGCTCAAAGAGGCTGTGCAAAGACAACGTGGACACGTGGGGCTTGCTCCACCTCTCCCCGCCTTCCTCCACCTTTTCTTCAAACTTTATCCACCTGAAACGAGAGCGGCAGCCGTGGGGACGGGCCCAAAGTGGGATGGTGTACGAGAAGAGAATAAGAGAATTGCTTTTCCTGTGGAGTTTCCCTTCTGCAGGTGGCTTTGGAAGCCTGGATAAATTCATCCTGCAAAGTTTTGGCTTGTTATTCCGCGTGGGAATGGAGAAACCAAGTAACATCATTAGACAAAGTGCCGCTTGCACGGTTGCAGAGCGGAGCAAAACCTCTCGGCTCCACCACTGAACTCAACCCCGCAGGTTTCACCCTCTTCAAACTGCTCCGGAGAGATTTGGGTGGTTTTCCCAAGGAGCTGAGCTTGCCTTAGCCAGGATCCGCACCCGCATGGACCAGCCGTGCCCACAGGAAAGCAAAAACCCAAATGCCTTTTTAATTCCTTAGCAATACTCAGACTTCAACCTGGGCGCTTCGTTCCCGTGGTGGGAGACGACAGGGTTTGCAAACCCTTGGAAATCAGCCCTTCCGCCTCCTTATTTCCCCTTAATTTTACAAACCGAAGACTTCAGAGCACATTTGGGAATGGTGGCTGATTTCTCCCAGCTCCCCGGGAATTTGGGCTCCGGGGAGGGCAGGCAGCTCTCGACAAGACGTCAATTTGGGGAAGAAAGCTGCTTTTCCTTTACAGGAGGTTTGCAGGCTCCGTGGATTAGCCTTCGCAGGGCTTAACCTTACAATTTTTAACTGGTACAACTGGGATTTGGGCTCCTGCCGCCGCACAGGGTACAGACGGAGAGGATGTAGGAGGAGAAGGGTTTTTGGAAATGGCTGATGGCTCCCGAACGCTGCACGGGAAGGATGGGGAGAGCGTGGGGTTGTGTTGGCTGCAGGGAGGTGCATTAAAATGCTGCTGCAAAGAGAAAATGGGGGGTGTCCCTATTAAAAAAAGCCCCAAAATATTATCTGGGAGTGCCAGGAATGGTCTGCGCTGGGGACAAAACCCCAGCCCATCCAAAAATAAAAAATTTGGCCCTAGGGCTCATCACGCCAAAGCTCCCCACCCTGCTTTCTTTGAAGAACCCGCTTCTCCAGCCCTTCAAACAACGCCGCTTTTATTGGGAGGAAATTCAAGCTTCCCGCCATGGCACCCGCTAAGCCCCGTCTGTGCTCGCCCAAAGCCGATTAGGTCCCTTTTAGTTTCTTTTTTGCCCCATTTTCCTGCTGAAAGTGGGTTATTAGCACGCACACGGGGCGGCGTGCGGGACCGGAGGCACGTTTCCAGCGGCGCCTTTGCCCCATCCTGTGATGCTTTCACCAAGGCTACAACAAAACCCCATCTCCCTGCTGCGCTCGGCTTCTTTATTTCCATTTATTTCCATTTATTGCGGATTTAGCCGCAGGTAGCGCTGCTCCCACCCAGGAGCTGCTCTCCTGCGGCTAAAGAAGCTGAACCACTCCTCACTGGAGAGCGGAAAAGTGGGACTTTAGAAACCTCCATCCTCCCGGGAGGAATTTGGGAACCTCCATCTCAGGCCCTCCCTGATGAAAATCCCAATGCAAATGCTGATTTTTTTGGCTTCCGAGCTTTCCGGGGAGTGGGGAAAGATGAGTAGGCACAGATCTATGCAAAGTTGCAGGGAAAATAGAGGATTTTAGCAACGGCATCCCCACGCTGTGGCGTTTTGAGCAGGGATGGCAACTGGGAGGATGCTTAAGAGCTTTCCAAATTTTTGGTGATGCCAATAAATGGCTCAAGAGATGGGGTGAGCACCCACAGGGCTGGATCCTGCTCTCTTCGCCATCCCTTGGGCAAAACTCCACACCCGGATTCGGAAATCACAGAATCCCAGAGTGGCCGGGGTGGGAAGGGACCCCTGGAGATCACCCAGCCCAACCCCCTGCCAGAGCAGGGTCACCCAGAGCAGGTGGCACAGGAACGCGTCCAGGCGGGGTTGGGATGTCTCCAGAGACGGAGACTCCCCCACCTCTCTGGGCAGCCTGTGCCAGGGCTCTGCCACCCTCACGGGAAAGAAATTCCTCCTCGTGTTGAGATGGAACTTCCCATGGTCAAGTTTGTGCCCGTTACCCCTTGTCCTGTCCCTGGGCACCACTGAGAAGAGCCTGGCCCCGTCCTCCTGACACCCCCCCTTGAAGTATTTATAAGCTTACAAGATCCCCCTCAATCTTCTCTTCTCCAGACTGAAGAGACCCAAATCCCTCAGCCTTTCTCCATCAGAGATGTTCCATCCCCTCAGCATCTTGGTGGCCCTTTGCTGTCCCCTCTCCAGCAGTTCCCTGTCCTTCTGGAACCGGGGAGCCCAGAACTGGACCCAGTGCTCCAGCTGCGGCCTCCCCAGGGCAGAGCAGAGGGGGAGGATGAACCTCCCTCCACCTGCTGGCCACGCTCTTCCTGATGCCCCCCAGGATGCCATTGGCCTTCTTGGCCACCAGGGCCCATCGCTGGCTCATGGCCATCCCGTTGTCCCCCAGGACTCCCAGGTCTCTTCCCACAGAGCTGCTCTCCAGCAGGTCACCCCCAACCTGTCCTGGTGCAGGGGTTACTCCTCCCCAGGGGCAGTACCCTACACTTGCCCTTGTTGAATTCCAGAAGGTTTCTCTCCGCCCAACTCTCCGGCCTGTCCAGGTCTCTCTGGATGGCGGCACGGCCTTCTGGTGTGTCAGCCACCCCCCCCAGCTTTGTGTCACTGCTAAACCTGCCGAGGGGACACTCCGTCCCTCCATCCAGGCCATGCACTACTGAAAGGAAAGGGCTTGGGGTGCCATCAGCATCCCTGACTCCCTTCCCAAAGCCCCCCCCAGAAACCCCCGACCCTGCTAGCCCTTACACAGCTGAGGCTGGGAAGAGAAAATCCCACTTGGATTTGAGATCTTTTCCCTCAGATAAGCTCCTCATTCAATAAAGCGAACGTGACTCGCAACTCCTCTAATATTTTTATTAAAGATGCAGTGGGCTGGGGTTTATTATTATTGCTTGAGGGGTAGGAGAAGATTAATTCTTGGCCTGGCCAGCAAAAGTTTTGTGGGGAAAAATGACTTGGGAAAATGTTATTTATGTCTATTTCCCATTCCCCCTATTCCCGTTTCCCGGTTCTCTGCTCCAATTCTCCAGTTTCCCAGCACGTTATCCCATCTTTTTCCCACCCCGCGCCCTTTCTGCAGGGCTTTGCTCTCATACTGCAACTGGGAATGGGAAAAACCCCGGCTCTAGGGTTGATCCAAGACACGGGAGGAGATGGGACATCTTCCTCCTCCTCCTCCTCGGCAGGCTGCAGGTGCAAAGACCCCCAAAGTGTGTGCCTTTTTGCATTTCCCAGCTTTTTGAACTTCCTGAAAAACGATGCTCGTTCCCTAACCCCGTTTCCACCCAGAACGGGATTTTTACCCGACGTATTTTCGACCCGCAGCATCTCCCGCCTCTCACCTGGCCGACTCCTTCCACTCCATCTCCTCGCCGTCGTGCTGCAGCGTGTCCATCTCCGTGAAGAGCGTGGGGTTGGGGGCCTCATCGTCTTCCCCCAGGATGTAGCGGAGGCGTTCGGCAGCCGGTGACACTGCCGGGGGGGGGGCAAAAAAGGAGGTTTATCATCAGCCTGAGATGAAATGATCCCACACCATTCCCATATGGAAAGCCCCGGAGGGGTAAAAAGGGATCTGTAAGGCTATTTAGGATCCTGGGGTTAAAAAAAGGAGGTTTTGAGGAAAAGGTTTAAGGTGAGAGACATTGAGGAGTGGGGAAACTCTAAGTAATCCTGTCCCAAAATCCCTGTGCAGAGAGATACGGGATGCTGGCGGAGAGGATGAGCAGTGGAGAATATATAGGTCTGGGCTGGGAATTGAGGAACGCGGCCACCCCTATATACAATATAATCAAATTCCCCTCCCAGGAGCATTAGGCACCCCATTTCTGTGGGGTATCCCACATTTTTCCCAACCACGGAGCCCCTTTTTGCCAGGTTAGAGCCTCCTGCCACCAGCAACCAAATCCTTACGGTCTCCAGCGCTGCGTACCGGGACGCAGGAGCTGGATCCCCAAGGGGAACGCGTCTCATCCGAGGGGAATAATACAAATTTACCATTTCCGCAGGAAAAATCCAGTTTCTTGCTGCAAATAAGCGGCCGGGCTGGGGAGGGCACCTGTTGCCTCCTGCTCCCGGCGGCGTGTGTTTCGGGAAGGGGAGCGGGGACACGTCACCTGCCTGCAAATCTCCCGGCGGGTGGGAAAAGGGTTTTTCATCTTTGGCGCATTCCCCGTGGCCAGGGGAGGGTGACGGACCTGCCCTCTCCTCCCGAAACACCCACCAGCCCGGGGTTTCTCTTAACCCTCTCTCCGTCTTCACGCGCTTTTCTAGAAAAGCCTCAGAAATCCGCTTGCCGGGAGCGATCAAACACCCAGGTACGAACCTGGACGTGGCACGGATGGCACCGGTCCCCACTCGCCCCGTTATTTAAAACCAGCCCTACGCCAGGCTCCGTGGAAACGGGGTATTTTTAATAAAACCTTGGGTCTCAGCCCTCTCCTAACACAGCAGGAGTTAATCCAGCTGGGAAAAAAACGTCTTTATTAGCAGAATCCTCCCGTTCTCAAACACGGGAATAAGCAAGTCGGGTAATGCGGTACCCAAAAAAAAAGCAGGTAATTAAATAGCCGCGTGCGGGAGGAGGGAAAACCGGGAATATTGCCCTGTTACCCCGCCAAAGCAGACGAAACCCAAGTCGCGGCGGCCGTGGAAGAAGAGGATGTCCCCTGCGCCCCGGGCTGAGCCTGCTTAACCGCTTAAGCCCTTTAAGCCCCACCACCAGGACTAAAACCCTGTGGTCAGGTCCTCCTTCCACTTCCATAAGCTTCATTATTACGATTATTAATATTCCTGTTAATTTTAGAGCTGGGCTGCATGCCTGGAAGGCTTCAGGCTCTTTAAGCCTAAGTGCTGTTCGCGTAAGAGAGGATGAAATCGGTGCGATACCAGTAACTCCCCCCCCGCCTCAAAAGGCTTCACGCCGTCCGCTTCGCTCTGCAAACCAAACCTTAAATTTCCTTCAAACCCCCAAATTCACTGTAAATGCCACACTCCGGATGGCAGCAAAAGGAGTTTGCTGGAAATACCTGTCTTGGGTGACACACTTTAGCCACTGGAAACCACGAAAGATAAAGGAAAGAGGGTTTTTTGGGGTTTTTTTTTTTTTAGCTTTTTTCCCCATTTTCTCCCCAGATGAAGGAATAAACCCGTCTCTCAGCACACAACGTGTGCTTCCACCTCCTCTCCCCGCCGCTCGCTGACCCGAAAAGAGACGGTTGCTAAACCAACAACGCCGCGCAGCCAAAATCCACGGGCTTTATTCAACCTGGAGGACCCTTTCGTGCCCGGGAAAGCACCCGGACCAGCAGCCGGTTACAACCCAGTTCTCAATAATTATTATTTTTTTTTTTCTCCTGGAAAATCGATCCAGCACCTAAATTAATCCCAGGAAGCAGCAGGTATTCGCCTGGGAAGAGATACTGAATAGCGGCGTCCAGGGCTTGGCACCTCCGGGGGACGCGAGATTAAAACTATTGCAGCGATACCGGCCAAAACCCACAAAACCACCCCAAAATCGGCACCTATCGCTTGCAAGACACAGTTCGACGGGTGCCCAGAGCGGAACCCTGCCTCCCGGAACCAGGTTTTACGATGGGAAAACGCTCCCAGCTGCAATTCCTGCTTTACACCCATCAAACCTCCACCGTGATTTCAGCCACGGTGCGTCCGAATGGAGCCCACGGCCGCAGAATTAGCTCAGCATTAACACGCGTGATCATATAGGATAATTTTATATACACCAAAGCCTACATTTCCATGGGTAGTTGGATGGGATGGACCAGTCGCACTGATTTATACCTCCTTTAATTTCAGGCGCGCAGAGCCCTTCACGCCCCAACGTCGATCCTGCAGTAAAACCTCGCCCAGCGATGCTTTTCCAAACCAAAAATCCCGCTCCGACTTTAGGTACAATAAAAAAGGTGATAAAACGGGGGAACGCGGTGCCGCCCGGGGTTTGCAATCCGGCTGGGCAGCGGGACTAAGCCTTATTTAAGGCTCCGGTACATTAACCATCCGCTGGCGCGGTCCTTCTCGGTCCGCGACAGCCTTTTCCCAGGGTTTCATGGCTCAGAAGGGTCCCCTCCCCCCCAAAAAAAAGAGGAGACTGGGGTCACATCCCATGGGATTAGATACTCTGTTCCCGTTCAAGAAAACCCCAGCTCTGGGAGACTTTTCTCCTTCCAAATACCATCTTTTCCGCTTTGCCGCTGCGGGGGAGCGCTGGAAGCTGGTACAGCTTCCCCCCCAACTTGTATTTTTGGGGTGAATTTTGGAGCTCGACGCCCTGACCGAGCACTCCACCCAAGCCCTCCCGCAGGCTCCCGAGTTGCTTTTCCCTTGGAAAGCCAAAAAAAAAACAATATTGAAAAATGGAGTTTTTCTTCCCCTCCCGCTCCCTGCACCGCGGACGCTGAGGAGCGAGGGAAAGAACCTACCTGGAATCGTTTCCATTTTTTCCCCCATTTCTTCCCGGCTAAACCAAACCTTTGCTGCACGGTAAGGAAAAAAAAAAAAAAAAAAAAAAAAAAAAAAAAAAAAAAAACCACAAAAAACCCCAAACCTCCAAACTTCCTCCTTTATCCACTCAGGCTTGTTAAACTCCAGAGGCTTAAGGAGCAGATTATAGGGAATATAAAGCACTTTCCTTTCCCTTCGGCTCTCATGACGGGAAGTTACCAAATCAAACGGGATGCGTGTGGGAGAGGTGAGCGCTTTGGGCGGCAGCGGGATGGAGTGAGCGAGAAAGGGGAGGGAAGAAGAAGGGGGAGGACAGAAATTAAAGGTTTGGGGTCATTTCGCGGAGGGATTTTGTTTCCCACTTGGAACAAGGCGGGAATAACCCCCGCCAAGTGCAGGGTAGAGATTTTTAGGGTAAAAACCATCCAAATGAGGGAGATTTTCAAGGGGAAAGCAGGGCTGCTGTATAGTTGAGGCTTTTTTGGGGGGGTTTCCTCCATAAAATGACTTTGCCCCCCCAAAACCAGCCCAGTGTTATATCCCGGCGGCGTTTACTGCCTGCGGAAAGGAGGGAACGTGGTCCCGCGCGCGCCGCCACCGAAGGCATACGAAGGAGCTGTGGGCAAAGCCCGCGGCAATAAAAAACATCTCCCCAGGCAAAAAAAAAAAACAAAACCCTGGAAGACTTTCCCTTCCGTAGGGAAAAGCAAAGCCGAGCCCCTGCCCGCTCTGCGGAGCCGCGACCGACATCAACCCGAATGCAAACATCTATAGGCAGGGTGGGAAAAAAAACCCCAAACCCGAGAGATCGACGGCTGCTTTGCTGTGCAAAATGTTAATCTTCGCTAAGAAGATTTAACGAGACCGGGCAAAACCTTGGGCAAAAGCCTGTCGGGAACAAGGTGTGATGCCAGGAGGATGGCTGCGCCCTCGGGACCCCGCTGGACCCCCATTTCCTCGTTAGCGTCCTCCCAGGGGCAGGGACAAGCTCCCAAGGGCAAGGACAAGTTCCCAAGGGCAAGGACAACTTCTTTTTACCCCACCCATCAAATCCCAGCCTCAAATCCCATTTCACACCCTGTGCCCGGCTCTAATAAAAAAAAAATAAACCTGGGAAGGGTCGGGAAAAGCAGCGCCAAATGCAACCGCCGGAGCAAGCAACGTGGTTAAGTGTACGGGGGCGATTTAATCCTGGATTAAATGACGTTTCAAAACCCCTCCTGCTTTTTTGGGAAGCCCGGGGGCGACTCACTGGTCCTGCTGGCGTTGTCGTTGCCACTCTCGTAGCAGCCGTGGCCACCGTCGTCGGTGTCGGAGCGATCCTGGCGCTCGTAGTGCCGCTCGCTCTCGCTCATCCTGTCCCGGCTGGAGACAGATCTTCGCCGACGCCGTTTCCTCCGGTAGCCCCTGGGCACCGGCACCCCGATGTAGATGGAGTGGTAATCTGGAGGGGAAAAAAACCAAATAAAAATAAAAAAGCTTTAGAGAGGAGATCTGGGGTTTCCTCACTTGCCAAAAAATAAGCCAGGGAGATATTTGCCATCTTCCCACTAGGCTTAAAACATCTCCGGGAGCTTTTCCCATGTCATGGATGGGATGAGGCGAACTGAGCCCCCAGAGATCCGGTGCCTGAGCCGGCAGGGAAGAGCCCGCTGCCGCGTGGGGCATTCCCCGAGGTTTCGCTCACCTTCCTCATCGTCGTATCTCCTCCTGGAGCTGCTGAGCCCCCGCTCGCTCATCCCATCCTCATCCTCCAGCATGGTCCCGCCGCCCGGAGAGAGCTGAGCCGTGGGGAGGAGAAAGGAGAGAGAATTTAAAGGGTGCTGGGCAGGGAACGGCCTCCTCACCGGCCCGCCGGGGGCTCCCCGCTGTGGGAATCCTTCAGGCGGGGCCCCAGTGAGATCCCAGCCGGGGCGAGGATGCACTGGGGAGCCGGGATCTTCCCTACGGATGCACCGGGGAGCCTCCGGCACCTCCTGCCAGCGCCCGCGCCCGGCCACGGCGCGCTCTCAGCCCTGCCCACGCTCCACCTCCGCTCTCCCCGTATTTAAGAAAATCCGTATAAATTTCACCGGGGTTGTGTCTCCCGTCTCTTATTTCTGCTGCTCAAAGGAAGGCGTAAAGTGAAGCGTAAGAGATGAGTACAGGGATTTGCCGGTACGAATACGGACACGAGATGAACTAACAGGGGTTGCTTGCTGGCCATAAGCACCCCTTTAATTTTTTGGGGGGACCTGCAGAGATAAAAGAGGTTTTGCAGAAGCAAAGTTCATTTTCCCCCATCTCCTAAGCACGGATTTTACACCGTACACACGCCGCTGCTTCCAGATACCTTCCTTCAAACCTGCTGTTTTATTCCCCATATGAGTTTCTTTGGATTTTGCCACGGATGCTAATTAATCTCCTAATTATCTGACCTCCAGTGATTGCCTTTCACACTTGACTTGGATGGGAGAACGGTTACTATTCATGGCAGCCCGGTCGATGCCTCCCAAAGTCACTTTGAGAGCGGTCGGAGAGCCAGCCTCTCCGTGTCCCCCCTTCCGGCTGCTCGCATCCGTGGTAATATATCACTATCCATCTATTTTAGGGAATAAAAACTCTCAATTCAAGCCAAATAGTTTAAAAATATAAAGTGAACGGGGTGTGCATCTAAATGTCTGGAAGGGTCCGGGGCTGGCCAGGTCGGCTCTGCTTGCGTTGCCCAATTATTGACCCATTTTTCCCCAACGTAAAGACAATTTTTAGCCCAATACAGGCTCCAGCCTTAACCCAGTTGCTATTTGCAGACACCTCTTGGTTTAACAGATTTGGGATTTTTTTTTGGACCAACACTTTTTCGCATGGGTGCAGGAACCAATTTTAGTGGGCAAAAGGCCTCTGGATGGACAACCCTGCCCCAAACCTGGGCGTATTAAGGGGTAACATCAATCACAAGCCTTGACTTCCTCGGAATAACATTATGGGGCTAATTCTGAGGCTTTTAGGAAGCTGGTTCTAGCAGGAGAAACAGCAAAAAATCCCCACCCAGCTGCCGGCATAAATATTTTTGCTCTAAAAATGAGCGGGTACCTTCTATGAGATGAAGTATAACAAATCCCCCAAGAGATTTCCCCACGAGCTTCAGCGCTAGGTCGGGGTCCCCAGATGATGGATGGGGACACACAACCCTTCAGTTGGGTCTATATTAGGAAGAAATACCATTTTTTTTTTTTTGCAATCTACCTTGGCTGGCGGGAGCTCTACCACAGCTCCGCTGGGCGGCAAAAATAACCCATCTGAGAAACCCACCTTAGATCCACCGATTAATGAAAGGTCCTGATTGATTATGACTAATTTATGAGAATCATATATAGCCTGGGATTTTTTTCCCTCTAATTTTTTAACATATAAGGCTTCCCCCCCACCCCGAATCCTGGCATACAAACACAAGCATGATGCCGACTTCAAAACACGACTGGAAGCGTGCTGGAAATAAGGGGAAGAAAAGAAGAGCGCCATTATCCTCGGCAATTCAACCCCACTACGCCCACCAGCTCTCAGTTCCACAAACCCAAGTTTTACCGTTAATAAACTCACCTCGAGCTCCCTGGAAAATGCTCACAAATCAGAGGATGGGGCCGCGGAGGAAAGTCACGGGCGCCGGTGGGTGCGGGAGCCCAGATTGCCTCCAGAGAAAGCTGCTCTTGCAACCATCGTATCGACGCCTACTGCCCAACGCTCTGTAGCTCCCAGGTTAAAACGCGTTTTGGGTGACGCCGATTGACTTTGGGAGCAGAAAGGCATCACGGGATGCAAATAGACCTCTGGAGAGGATGGGACGTTTCATGCCAGCGGAGACCTGGTCTTGCGCAGTGATGGTCTCTGGATATCAGAGCACCGGGACGTAGGAAAAATCAAGTTGTCCATCCCCAACTTGCAGGATCTGCACCTTCTGGGGGCTTTAGGGTTTGTGTGGGGTTTTTTTGCGTCAATTTTGCCTTTATTGCCAGGGATTTGGGAGGGCAACTGCTTTTATTTTTTTGTTGCCGTGCAATATCATCTACATCTGATGTTAAGGAATGGAAGGAAATTCTTCGGGGAGGCGCAGAGAAGCATCACCATCAGCAAGAAAGCTCCTAAACCCCTGGGGGACGACAGGAGCGGCCCCATGGCCATCAAATACAGTCTGGTGGGGGTTTTCGATGAGGGTTGCACACTGAATTATTTTGCCGTTTCCACGTTTTGCTTTTAACGTGTTGCACATCCGTAAATTTGATTCCGTGAAAACCAAGCTCTGGGTCACACGAGCGGGCCCGCTTCGCTTCCCGAGGTGTCTGCTCCTATTTAACGCCTGGCTTCCTTGCTGCCGCTCAGCCTTTTAACGGGGGTATCAATAAATCCGCATCAAAGCGGCGCCCGGCACTTCGCCGCAACCAGCCTCATCGTTAAGCAAAAAAACAAGGACTGGGAAACCAGACTTTGTGCTTTGAGGTCATCTGATAAAGGGGCTTTTCTCTTGCGTCTGGGGAGATTATTCGATGGCACGATCCGGAGTCGCAGCAGAAGCAAAGCAAAACCTGTTTGATATTTTTATTTCAGCTCAGATTTTATTATAGAATCACGGAATGGTTTGGGTTGGAAGAGACCTTAAAGCCCACCCAGGGACACCTCCCACCAGCCCAGGTTGCTCCAAGCCCCATCCAACCTGGCCTTGAACCCCTCCAGGGATGGGGCAGCCACAGCTTCTCTGGGCAACCTGGGCCAGGGGCTCACCCCCCTCACAGCAAACAATTTCTTCCCAATATCTCATCTAAATCTCCCCTCTTCCAGTGTAAAACCCTTCCCCCTCGTCCCATGGCTCCCCTCCCTGATCCAGAGTCCCTCCCCAGCTTTCCTGGAGCCCCTTTAGGGACTGGAAGGGGCTCCAAGGTCTCCCCGGAGCCTTCTCTTCTCCAGGCTGAACCCCCCCAGCTCTCTCAGCCTGTCCCCACAGCAGAGGGGCTCCAGCCCTCCCAGCATCTCCGGGGCCTCCTCCGGCCCCGCTCCAACAGCTCCGTGTCCTTCTGCTGCTGGGGGCTCCAGAGCTGGATGCAATACTCCTGCTCTTCCACGTGTAGCAGGGTCAGGTCTGGAGCAAGGCAGCAGCGATTTCAAGATGCGGAATTTAGGGTGAATTAGGGAATGTTATTGGCATCCCCTTTATTTAGAGTTACGGGGCATGTTTGTAAGTGGGGGGAAAAGCTTTCGCAAAGCGCACTTGGGATTCCATACCCTTACTTAAATCTCCCTTTCCCGTTCTCCAGGCTTTTGCGGACCAATGCTCCGTGGGAATATGGGAGACGGGTGCCAAACCTGATGCAGGAATTGATTTCTCCCCATCTCCCCGTTTCCCATCACCTGCCGAAAACTGGTATTAATCCAGGCACAAAAACCTGCATCCGACCCGTTCAATGCCGCCTGTGCCGGGGTCCGGCTCTGCCCGGCCAGGAGAACGGTACAGAGGTGCTGGTGGCTGCTTGTCCTGTAATAAAGAGAAAAATAAGAGAAATGAACTTTCTCTCCCCAAATACATGGAAATACAAAGAGCGGGTTGAATTTACCACCTCGTATTTCTTAAGGTTTTACTAAACATCTCCTGGGGAGGTGGGAAAGGGGAAGAAGGAAGAAAAGCAAAATCCCCGGAGCCCGTGAGCTGCCTGGGTGAAGGCAGCCACCCTGTTATTCCTTAAATGACTGCGCTCACCAGATTTCCCCGGGCTGCGGGTTTTACCTTCTCCACTTCCAAAAAAAATACCCACCCCAAAACCCACTCTAATTTTGGCCACGCGGTTTTAAAAAACTTCGACAACCCCGCTGCTCAGCAGCTCTTGTGGTTCACGGCTCCGTTTTCAACAGGATTTGAGGAAACAAATGGTTCAAAAAAGTGTTTTTTTCAGGCCTGTGCTGGGGATTGGTTCTCATTTAGTTAAAAAATAAAGGCTGGAAATAGTCAGAAGAGGGAGACAGAGCCCGGCGCTCGCACACCAGCGCTCACCCGCCTTTCCCTGCTTCGGCATCCAAACAAACGAAGCCAACCTCCCTCCGGCTTCCAAAATACCCTCATTGATAAAAAGCACCGCTAAAAAACCCAGCGTTTCTTTCGCCGAGCGGCGCTGGGGACACATTGCTCTTTGGAGAAAAAAAAGAGAATGTATATTTTTTTTTTTTCTTCGCATTTTGCCTTTGAGATGATTCCTCTCCGCTTGATAGATGCGGCAACTACAGCCGCCCCCGGGGGTACCCACGGGATTTTGGTGCATTCGGAGAGAAAACAGGCTCCTGATCTCCGCTCCCTCCTCTGCGTTTGCCCCAGGGCTGCTGGGGGAAGCTTTGCCATGGGTGGGTTATCGCTGCACCCGCACCCGGGGAGCTTGGCAGAGGGTTCCACTGGGTTGGTTTCTTTTGATAAAAACACACTTGTGTTTCTGCAATTCATCTTGCCTGAGGTTTCCCTCTGGGAGGCGGTTTCCCAGCGCAGTTCAACTCACCGGTCCAGGGTTGGACGCAACACACACCGGCTGTTTAATTCCTATAACCTGCGTGATGTGGGAGGGAATTGCTGCCTCAATCATAGGATTGTTTCGGTTGGAAGGGACCTTTCAGATCATCAAGTCCAACCGTTAACCCAGCACTGCCCAAACCCCCACTACCCCACGTCCCTCAGCACCGCGTCTGCCCGGCTTTTAAATCCCTCCAGGGATGGCGACTCCACCACTGCCCTGGGCAGCCTCTTCCAATGCTTGACAGCACTTTTGGTGTAGAAATTTTTCCTAATATCCATCCTAAACATCTCCTCATGCAACTTGAGGCCGTTTCCTCTTGTCCCATTGCCTGTTCCTTGGGAGAAGAGCCCGACCCCCCCTGGCTACCCCCTCCTTTCAGGGAGCTGTAGGGAGCGAGAAGGTCTCCCCTCAGCCTCCTTTTCTCCAGGCTGAACACCCCCAGCTCCCTCAGCCGCTCCTCAGAAGTTCTCCAGCCCCTTCTCCTTGTGCTCCAGACCCCCCACCAGCTCCGTTGCCCTTCTCTGGACACGCTCCAACACCTCAAGGTCCTTCTTGGAGTGAGGGGCCCAAAACTGGACACAGCACTCAAGGTGGGGCCTCACCAGTGCCACGTCCAGGGGGACAATCACTGCCCCAGTCCTGCTGGCCACAAGTTCTTGATACAGGCCAGGATGCTGGTGGCCTCCTTGGCCACCTGGGCACGCTGCTGGCTCGTAATCAGCCCCCTATTGACCAACACCCCCAGGTCCTTTTCCACTGGGCAGCTCTCCAGCCACTCTGTCCCAGGCCTGTAGCATTGGTGTGACCCAAGTGCAGGAGCTGGCACTTGGCCATGTTGAACCTCACACCATCGGCCTTGGCCCATCCACATAGCTTGTCCAGATCCCTCTCTAGACCCATCCTACCCTCAAGCAGATCAACACTCCCACCCAACTTGGTGTTGTCTGCAAACTTACTGAGGGTGCATTCGATCCCCTTGTCCAGGTCGTTAAGGAAGATATTAAAGAGAACCGTCCCCCATACCGAGCCCTGGGGAACACAAGATCATCAAGTTGTTGTGCTAAAAAAGACATATTATTTATAAAAGGTAGTTCCTTACCTGGTCATTAGAGGTTGGTCTCCAGCAGAGGGGAGTCACCACCATCCCCAGAGGCAGCACGTTGCCACAGTAAAGCCATTTTTGTTTTAAAAACTGCTGGGCCCTCGTTTTCTGTGTACTGGGGATAAAACCCGAAGCTGCAGTTCATGGGGAAGAGCTGGAAATCTTCAGAAATGGGTGTTTTCCCCCCTGTCCAAGCCTCGCCCAAATATCCATCTTGATCCAGGAGGTGCAAGTTGGTGCCTCCCTGGGGATTCGATTCCTGGAAAAGCCCTTTGGAAAGGCTCTACAGAGCAAGCTGCTCCAATTTTTCCTTTAGCTACATCTTTCTGCGGCCTGGGCACACCTAGGGTCTGGGCACATCTGGGAATCTACTGTAAAGCCACTATTTTTCAGGAAATCAAACTAAATATAACTATAAAGGTACGCCAAAGTGCAACAACGATGGTGCTACTTCCCTTCCCGATGGCCCGACGGGCGCACGGCGAGTGGAAGCAACTTTGCAAAACGCAACAGAAGTCACATTTATTGTGTAAAAAAAACCTGAAAAAAAAAATAATAAGGAGACATACAGACACTTCAAAACACCAAGGCAGCAAAAGGGCCCCGGGGAGCTCACGGGCCCGCGCAGCGCATTCCATTTTTTATAACTTTCCAGTGTTACTTTACAGTTTCCCCCCAAAGTACCTCCTGAACCTGAGAATATAAATCGCATTATTTCCACATTCGACATCCGCCGCCTCCCTGGAGAGCTGCCTTTCAGTCCTCCACCTTCTCACACTTTGCTGTGGCAGACGGCGCCTTCCTCCTCCTCGTCTTCCTCAGCATTGACGGGAATGTAGCCCCCTTCCCTGGGCAAGCACCAGCACCAGCCCGCGCCGCTCAGATCCACCGCCCCGAAGCTGAAATCCCGCATTTCCAGGATCCTGAAGTCAACGGTGTCCAGCTTGGAGTAGATCTCGTTGAGCTTTTGCCAATACAGCCACGCCATCACGAGGCCGACCACCTGCAAAACAGGAGTATTTAAGCCATGACAGTCGTGCAAACCCTTCCTGAAAAGGGAGGGAAGCCTTCTCCTGGTGTCACCTGAACTCCCAAACCTGGCCACGAGACAAGAGAGGACAAGCTCCAGTGAAATTTTCTGCCAAAGCAACAGGCTCGTTGCTAAACTCATTAGCGGCCACGTCCATCTCACGACTTCCCTCATCAGCCCTGACAGCGGGATGCGGATTAGTTGGATGTCGCCAAGACAGGGGCAGAGGTCCAGGCTCTTGCTGAGATCAAGATATTGCTGCAAGCCTGGTGCCACCCAGGTTGTTTCTCATTTCCCCGCTGACTCCCAGGGAATTAAAAAATACGCTTTAAATCTTTAGGAGAAGACGGGGCGGGGGGGAAATTAAGAAAAAAAGCATTTTCATCAGATTTCAAGCACATTGCTTGGATTTCACCTGATGTTTCCTGGGCCGTGGCTACGAGCACCAGGCGATCAGCCCCCGCGAGGAGCTATTTGCAGACCAGACTCTGATGAGGGCCACGGTGGCAATCAGAGCACTGGGCCGTGATGGCAATCAGAGCATTTTCAGCACAAACCGCACCTTTTGTACTAACCTTGTACCCACCTTGACTACCGCTATGGAGAAATAAGGTTTATTCCCTACAACATCCTCCCAGATGCTTTGGGCTCAGCACCGGGATACGCACAGTGCAGTTTTATAGGTATTTTCAATGCACGAGATGGGATGAAGGAGGACGAGACCATCAGGGCTTTTCCTCTCATTTTTGAGGCGAGTTAACGCGGTTTTTTTTCTGCATAACCATCCCTTGCAACAAGGATCAATAAATAACCCCGTTGCACCTGTACCATCCATCAGCTGGAACCCCCTGTACTATTGCGGCGCGTTGGTTTTGGAGCTGAAAAATGTTATTAATCATTTCTCCGGGTCCTAATTGATCCATTAAATAGTTCTGGAAAGCGGGAACACGAAGAGAAAGATAAATGGGGATAGGAGCAAATGATTCTAAAGCATCTTAAACGAGGGACCATTTTATCCCCGGAGCGGAAAGGGAAAAAGCATTTGCCCAGAGGAGGCTGCAGAAAATGGAGGCAAAAACTCCACAGGGAAAAGGCAAATCAGATAAACGTCACCCAACGAGCCGAAAGCGAACAGGCAAACACAGACACCACCGGGGTTTATTCATTTGCTTTTCGGAGATGGAGAAACACCCCGCCATCCGCCCGAGCCGCCTCTGCCTTGCGCAAAAGCCTCCCCCCCAAACCGCTCAATATTTATTTTGCCTCCCCAAATTTACCTGGAGGCGGACCCCGACGGGACTCCCCCCGGATCGACGGCTCTTCCTACAGCAAGTCAGGAGAAGGGGAAGACCATGTCCCATGAGATGCTCTCCCAACACGGAGAGTCCTTCCCTGAAGTTTTGGGGGGTTGATGAAGCACGGTTTGAGGAACCCACAACAATTTATTGTCCTTTAGACAGTTCTTCTCTCTCCCCGTGACCCCTCCCCCACCCGGGAAGGGGAATCGGGAAAAAAACTACGGCTTCAGGAGCAAGGGAAGGGCTCAGGGCTCCAGCAACGGGGCAAGGAGTTCTCAGGGTGGCAGCCGTGCCAGAGAGAAAACTCCTCCAACTCCCTCATTTCCCTGGAAGGGGCCGTTCCTGGGATTAAAGAATCCCAGGGGTGAGTGCCCGGCTCTCGCTCCTCCTCGTCCCCGCGCCTGGGGGGGGGGCTGGAAAACACCCACACCTTGAACCCCCCACCCAGAACTGGTTGGAAAGGGAATAGCGGCACCAATTCAGGCACCAGAGTCTTCTAAAAATGCATTTTTCCCAAGCGTTAGAAGAGACCTTACTGAAAAGTAAAATTACTGGAAGAGAAATTAATCCTGTGTCACCCCATCCAGGACAAATCCTCACTTGGAGCTTGCCCCGTTCCCACTTTCCTCATGGCACCCACCGATCCTCAGAGAGCACCCTGCTTATTTGACATTCCACCTAATTACTGATAATAGGATTAATCACCACAATAACAGATGAGGTGTCGGAGGCTGCTGCGTGGGTACGGTGAGCAGGGCTTTCCCGACTGCGGGAATTACAGAGTTTGCCCCATCCCTGGAGGGGTTCAAGGCCAGGTTGGACGGGGCTTGGAGCAACCTGGGCTGGTGGGAGGTGTCCCTGCCCGGGGTGGGCTTTCAGGTCCCTTCCAACCCAAACCATTCCATGATTCTACGAAGTGCTGGATTCGTTCCATTAGGATCCTTTGCTGGGAAAGGCAACTGCGGATGCTGAAAGAAAAACTGAAGTCTGGAAACACCTCAGCATCTCCTTTTGTTCTCCAAATGGCCCGAAATCAGGTTATCTTACAGTCCCGGCAACTTTTGTGTAGGTATCTGCGCAGCTCCCCGCTGCCCTCAGAACACTCACTGCTGTGCTGCGTGTTCTGCAGCCGTCTCAGCCGGCAACTCCTTCCCAAACACTCTACGAAATGATTCCAGCCTGCGTGCGGAGACGGCGTTCATCTCCGGCTCAAACTGCGAGAGATGCATTCGCTCCCCAAGAACACGCGCAGGACCAAGACCGGGCTGTTCAACCTCGCCGGCACCGGGGACGGAGCTTGCTTTTGACGGCAAAGCAAAAATACCAAAACTAAAGACTTTGTCATGGAAACGCCAGCCGGGGTCTTGGCTCTCCTATCCCATATCCGCCCCCTCTTTGGTCCCCAGAAGCCGCAGAAACCTCCAGGCTGGGATGCAGGAGGTCAAGGCTGGTTGGATGACGCTTGGAGATGCTTCCATCTCTCCGTGAACTGTAGGGAGAGCCCAGAGCAACCGCTTCCACGTGGATCCGGATAATAAGATTGTGCTAATCCATATTCAACAGCAGAGCCTTTGAGGATTTAAAAAGTTCTAAAATAATATTTAAATGTATGTCAAGCTTTAGTATTATTTACTTCTATTAGTGTTTCATCACTGGGCAGATTAAAATCCCACGGCTCATACCGTGAAAGGACCAAGCAAGCAGAACCCTTTGAAATGACAAATTTTAAGGCAAGCGTGTCATTTTTTCCGCCCTAAACCAAACAGTAATTCAGAAAAGATTTGTGTTTACAATCGATTGCATGCAAATGCATCCAATTCTCCCACACCAGCCAGGTCTGGGGACATCATCCCTCCCTCCCGATGGCTCCTCTCCTCCCGACGGCGATGCGACATCCGAGGTACCGCAGCATCCCGGTTAAACTGGGGATTTCTCGAGCGGCATAAAATTACCCCAAGTCCTCAATCCCACAGCCTTCGCTCTCCTCTGAGTTATGAACCGACTTCCATTCCGGCTCAAGCTCTAAATATCCTCTTTCACTTAATGAAAACAGAAAAAGCTGTCAGGAATATAGATGTGTTCAATATCTCCGGCACCAAGGGCACCATGTTTTCCAGAAGTAAAGAGACTCCTAACATGAGCGCTGATTTTATTGCATGGCAATATGAGGGAAGGCGTTATTGCAGAGGAGCATTTTAACAAAATGTATCGAATATGAGGCTAAAAATATTAAAAAGCTGCTTTTCTCCCCGACTTCCCCGCCTCGGGATGGTAATCGCCAGTGAGCGAGGGGAGGACTGCTTGGGAGTTACTGCTTGAGGGTCATTTAAAGTTGGAAAATTGCCTTTTTTTTTTTTTTTTTCCCTGGCTGGTGTTCAGCGAAGTTGAGAAACCGCCGCTGCCTCGGGAGGTCCCTCGCCCGCCGCTTTTTTTTCGGAGCTTTTTTTTTGCCGGGGGATTTAAACGCACAGGGGTTTCCCCCGGGGGGGGGGGGGTACGAGCTCATCGAGTCGCTGCTCTTACAGGACGCAAGGGCAGTTGCGTGCCCAAAATAAACCCAACGACCTTCGCGTATCGAGGCAATCAATAAAGCGTGCAGACCCACCGGAAAGTCACAATATGATTTTATATATACATATTTTTATCTATCTATCTATCTATCTATCTATCTATCTATCTAATTTTTGCAATGATATTGCAATAGCAATTGCACTATGTGTGTGTGTATATATATATATCGCAATTTGCATTGATAATCCTATTTATAATTTGGTGGTACCCAAAGGCAGGGATGCCCCACGGTGACCGTTATGGAAAAACCCACGCCGCAGATGACATTATTTGAGATTTACCACCTCGTTTCCCACCCGGACGCTGCAGAGGCGGATCCTTCCCTTCGCACGCACGCGCTGCCCACCTCGCCCTCGCCTCCCCGGACACCTTGAGCGGGAATCAAGGAAGGGAAACTCTGAAAAAACAACCTTGCATCACCGCCAGAAGCGACAGTAATCACTATGGCCATGCGGATAACCTGGATTATTATGTTTTAACTCATTAAGCACACGACGTTGCAGCAGGAAGGAGACATCCATCCTGTTGCTTTGTTGGTTTTTGGTTTTTTTTAAAGAAGAAGTTAAATATCCAAATGGAGAGCAAAACGCAATGGGGGGCAGATGTCTGCTGCCGTTTCCCACCTTCTCCAGCTCCTCCCAGTAGCAGCTTGGTGGCCTCGAGCTGATCCAAACTGGCATTTTGGAGCTGAAGACCTGGATCTCCATCTCCTGGCGGCGCCTTGGCGCTCCCCTGGAGAGGCATGGCTGAAGTCAGCCCCAAATTAAGCCAATTTAGGGTAAGGAACTTCTGCGTCTTCCTTTTCACCCAGGAAAAGGATGAGCGAGATGCCTGCTGTCAGCGAGGGCCAGCCATAAATTCTCCCATCCAACCCATCCAAGGGGACATTTATTTCCATCAGAGAGAACAAAAAATAAGCGCTCCGAAGTGCAAATCCTTTGGGATTTTGTCTCGGACTCCCAGGGGCTGTACGATGCTTACAAGCCACCCGGGAGAACGGGGGAATAAAACCCATTCATCACTTGCAGCTTTTCACATCCTCCCGCGCCGCTTAATCAAACCCCTCGTTTGTATTTCTCCTGTCCCGGCGAGAGGGACCTCCCTGCCCCGGCAAAAGCACGCGGGGACACGCCGCCAGGCAAGGGCAGGCTGATTATTTTCTTGTTTTATGCCCCAATTAGAAATACTCATTTAATCCCAGGAGGTTCCCATGGATGTCTGCAAGTCCCTGCTACTGGAAGACCCCTCGGGTTTTCTCTACGCAAAACAGCAAAAGCTCAAAAAGCAAATTAAACCCCTTGTTATTTTGTTCCTGAACTTGCAATTATTTCTAGCCAACTTAGAACAGTGACTCTAATTATAACGGGGTGCTGTATCGTCATTAAGCGATGGGTGTTGGCCTGTCTGGGTGAGCAAGGACCCCATCCGGCTGCTGTTCCCAACCCATCGCTCCAGAAAATAAATAGTTATTGCCCCTGCCACAGCCAATGTCTCACTTCATCCACTGCTATTACTCCACGGCATGAAAAGTCATCTTTCTATTACAAGAGATATCCAGAAGAGATTGGAAACACATGGTCCAGCAGTTTCAGCGCCCGTTCTCCACTCTTTTTTGTGGTGGCAGTGAAGCATCCTGGTTCTCCAGCGCAATCCGACTCAGATAAACACGAATATCGCACTTCTCGGGATCAAGGCTGGCTCTCTCCTTCAAAGCCCAAAGCCCTCTCCCTCCTTGGGGCTGACAGCAGCCAACAAAGACGTTTTTAAACCATTTTAGACAAGACAGCATCGGTCCTAATTACCAATTTCCTACCAACATCACAAGACCAAAATGAGACTAATATGGAAATTTGGGATACTTTAACACAACTGATGGTTATTGCTTCTCTTCCAGCACTTGAGGAAGTTAAATATATTCAAGTATTTGAAGCTACGCTCCAATTTCCATGGTTCTGGTGCACGGGCGACCCTTCTGCTAGACACAACCCACATATTTCTGTCTCCCACGTAGGTGCCGTAAGTTTTATTATGAGGCTTTTTGGTGCTCAGCTCCATCCTCACCAAGCCCCAGCCTTGCTCATTGTCTCCTCACGGCTCCACGTCTTCTTTTGGATTAAATGGTTTTGCATTAGGAATAGGTCTCGGCGTGGGTGGTATGGCCAAGATCGAATTGCGATACCCTCCTCGCTGGGAAAGGCTCGTTGATTGATGGCTCCTCTCTCCCATGTCTGGCAAAAGGAAGCACGCTCGGAGTCAGGAACGTTTTTGGAAGCAAAGAAGGAAAGGGCCCACACACTCATTTTCACGTTATTATACAATAAGAAAAAGGTCTGGAAAACCACAGCTGTTTTCCCTTAGGCGTAGGCGTATGCGTGTGTGCCTGTGCAATGTGACGGGTGGCTCGATTTGGGGCGGAAAGGTTGCATTTTGGGCCCTTGCAGAGCACTCGAAAGGAGCTCAGCTCCTCCAGCTGCATTTTCCTGGGCAATCGAACACACGAGGCTCCATTTGGCTTTTGCTTGACAAGGGCAAAAATCAAGGGTGGAAAACAGCACCGAAACGATGCTCAAGAGCCCTTGCAGGGCGACAGCGCGATTAACCGCATCCCGCCACATCGCGGTCCCGACAAAACCAACTCTGGCCATGGAGAAAATAATCCATCAGCCCAAGGAGGGTCTTCTGCCAGCAAAATTTACTGCAAGAAAACCCTTTTCCATGCAAACCTCATCGGCTGCTGCGCAGGCGTGCGCCCGGCTCTGGAGGTTCTTGCCCATTTGGGCGGCCGTAAAGCTGGATGCTGCTGAAGAGAAGAGTTGAATCATTTCAAGCTTTCCCAGAGCTAATCAAGTAAAAGGCAAGCATTTATCTTTTATTGGCTTTCCCTTCCATAAATTGATATTTATAGACTGGGCTTTCATAGAGGTCATGGACTGCAGATGGAAAAATCCCTTTTATTTCCCTTTTCTACTACATTAAGCACGTGGCAGCCGCTTGAGAATACACCACTTTCCAGCCCCTGGAGCAACTGAGATATTAAAAAGCAACGAAAATACAAATTAGTCTTGCAAAGGAAAAGAGAACTTTGGCAATACAAAGCCCTTTACAGAAGGAAACATTTAACATTACTGTCACCGAGAGACGAAGACGCCAACCTACAGAATGCCCATTGCAAGTCTAATGCGGCGTTTTTGAGAATTGAAATAGTTGATCTTCTGGATTTATACTCTTAGGGGGGAACATCTACCTCTGCACTGCTGCCCTATTACTCTGCGGCTGCTCCCAGCGTAGAGCTTTGGAGATTGATGAAATATCAAAGCGAAACCGAGGTAGCAACAATTTACCGCGGGTTGGCTGCGCCACAGAGTCGATAAATATTAACCCTTGGTAGTGATCTTTCTGGGATTTTTTTTTTTTTTCTTTTTAATTGGGCTGGTGCCACTTTCTGCTCCTTCAGGATGGGGAAAAAGAGGTTGAAGAGATTTTTTTGTGCACTTTTTTCAACCTTAGAATCGTAGAATCATTTAGGTTGGGAGAGACCCTCGGGATCATCGAGTCCAACCATCAACCCCACTCTACAAAGTTCTCCCCCACACCACATCCCCCAACCCCACATCTAAACGAGTCTGAAACACATCCAGGGATGGCGCCTCCACCACCTCCCTGGGCAGCCTATTCCAGGGTCTGACCACTCTTGCTGGGAAGAACCTTATGACAGTGGCTACGTCTTCCCCTTGCTAAGGAGGATGAAATACCATCAGAAAACACCCCCTGCAAAGACACGGGAATGGAAAAGTTGGAAACACTTTTCCTGAGGTCAATAGAAAAGCTGCTGAAGGAGCGCCTGGGCATGGCAAAGGGGAAAGAGCAACGCACAAGGTCATTTGGCTTATTTTAACTACAAACGCGTTTTAGGCGCGCTGTAAACTCCTTGGATAATCTTGCTAGAGGGAGGGAAGGTAGGGATAGAGCCACTACAAAACAAATTTATGTGCTTTGCTGCACCCGCTGAAAGATCTGGGGTTGCTTCATAATTAAACACAACTAGTACGAGGCCACAATGTGAATTTGCCATCGACTGCCAGCAACTAAATTAAAACGTCTTTTTGAGAGTGATATGAAATACATCACGGTTTGGCCTCGGTCTGCAGCTTGGCTGAGAGGAAAGGCAAGGAGACGGGATTGTTACTGGAGAATGAAACGGAAAAAAAAGGAGAATTAAAGGTACCGTGCAAAGGCAGAAAAATAATTGAGTTGCTGCACTTACGCTTCGTTCTGAATGAAGTAAGACAAATGAACACAACCACTTCCCCACTCCTCAAATAGGATTATTTTTTTTCCCCAGTGCTTGATGGTTTACTTAAAAAAGGCAGAGACATTCATGATTTAAGAGCGATCATAAAATTACAAACTCCCTTTGCCTTGCACCGGTTGGGCCAGAGGCCGGCGGCCACGCGGTGACATACCCAGGCAGGATTTCCCCTGCCTCCTCACCCGTTCAACACCCAAGAGGACCCAGCAGATTTGCAGCTTTCCCTGAACCCAATTAGACAGACGCCCGCATGTGTGAGAAAGCAAAGGCAAGTAGCCTGCCCTGCACCCTTGGCCTCTTGCATAGATGTTTGGGGAAAAGCAGAGAAAACTTAAAAATTCAACAACTTCCTGCATGATGGAAAGCCAAAACGTGATGGTTTCTCACATCTGAGCTTGATGGAAAGACAACACCGAGAGCAATCATCACCCACTCGCTGCGGGCACCCTACGTCAGCCAAAACTTTTCTTGGGTCCTTCTTTCTGCAGGAGAAGAGCCGGTTGCTTACCCCAAATCCAAGCACAAGTCTCGGACACTTGGATGGTGAACATCAGCCAAGCTCCAACCCCCAACCTTTGAGCCCTCAACCTGCTCACCATAACAGACGAGGCTGAAGTTTGACCCTAAGCAAACAGCAAGACTTCCCTTCCCTAAGGAAGAGCAAGACTTTGAGGAAAATTGGGCAAAACCCAAAGCTGGACTCGGAACGTGGATTACGGTCCCAACGTTCTCCCCAGCGTTCTGCAAGTTTTTCACCAAGGTGGTTTGCAGCTCCACGAAGCTGTCCTGTGTGGGACATGACAAATACCCCGGGGCCTAAAATGGGACAGGTCAATATGTTCACTCTTCCCAAAGTTCAAGGCACTGTCACCTCCCCACGTCAACGGTGCCAACCCCTTCCCCTTTGGATCGGCAATTCAAGGACAACACTCTCACCCCAGCTTTCTGCTGGCAGCTGCTGGGGATGAAGCTGTTTCACGGCTGACAGCTCCTGGCAACACAGATGGCCATTTATAACTTAATCCCCTCCAAAACTTGACAGAATCAAATCTGATTTATATTTAAAACCTGGAAATCGTGAGCAGATGGGAAGAACGAGGTTCTTCATCTGAAGAGCATTTAACGGCACGCCAAAAAAATCATAAAGCTTGCTCAAAAGCACTTGATATTCATCAAGGCTCAGCAATCCTTATTGCCATCACTGGTTTTTCTCCCCATCCTTCCCAGTTAAGAGCATCATGTTGGCAGGTTAATGGGTAACGCAACGGGAGGCTCCTGTAATGGCTCTCGACATCCTGCGAGGCAGATGGAAGCGGTCGTCTCTATTACGGCACTTTCTCACCCCATTTCTGTGCCCGTTACATTTCCTGGTGGTAGCACAGCAGAAGTCCATTGCTCATCTGCACGCTTTGGAGAAAGCACTTTAGGAACTTGGAGCACCACAGCTAGGATTGGGCACAAACTGCTCCCCCACCTCGGTTTTTCATTTGGACCATCTGAGAGCTCGAGAGGAAAGTTCATCTTTTGAAAAATTAGCTCAACATACCACATATTTCCCCAACAGCTTCTTGCTTTGTTCAACCACTACCTTCCACTGCAAGCGAAAACACTTAAAAAAAGAAAATAATTTCATTCCCTTTTAGATAAAACCCCATATCCGGAAAGCATCACCAAATACCTCCAGCAGCCAACCCAAAATTACATTCCAATGAGATAAAAAGAAAACTTTTGCTTGTGAGCCTCGAAAGGAATCAAAAAAAAAGGATCAAATCAACACTAAATCACCACAGTTTTGTCAAAAATAATTCTAGAAAGATCTGAGAGAGATATTCACCTCGTTGCTAGCACAAAGTCAACAGCGTTGCAAAGGGATAGCCCCAGCTGCAACCCAAAATTTCTCTCCATATCGAGCATCTGTGATGAAGAGCTTAATTACCTGTGCTGCAAAGTTGCTTGGATCCTTAGGCATCGTTAATGGGAAATGGATTTCCCGAGGCATAGCAAATCCTGCTAAATTTACGATTATGGTTTATTTTGGTTAGTATTTATGCTTTATTTGAAGAGCATAAATTTACAGCACAAGTAAAAACAAATATAAAGGGATTTGCTGTGCTAACATATGCATGCCTTGCTTTTAGAGGCTATTACTTCATCAATAATTAGATTTCGGGAGTGCGTTACGAGACAGCCAGCACCGCAGTCGTAAACTGTTAATTTTGATGAGGATGCACTAGAAAGTGCTGTGACTTTTCCCACCCAAGACACAGATCTCGGGGGTACATGGGGGAGAAAAAAAATACCTAAAAATGAATTCTTTTCCTCCTCTAGCACAGTGAAAGAAGCTGAGGGGACGTCAACCGGATCCGCCACGTACCTGTGGAAGCAGCAGGGAGCAAACGATGCCCAAAGTGGCCTCAAAGTTGTCTTTGAGCCAGAGCCCGACGGCATGGATGCAGCCTCGCACGTGGATGACGTTGAGCAGCTCCAGGCGCTGGAACCAGAGCGGAGAGAAGCATCATGGCTTTCACTGAGATGTTGAGTTTGGGGAGAGATGTTGCATTTGGGGAGAGATGTTATTTCTTGCGTTTGCTCCTTCTTTCAAGCCAAAGGAGAAGCGTTGTATGAGAAGCGTTTGGGAACTGATTTCTTGGATTGGCCCTTTCCCTGGGTTTTTGTGCCAAAAAGCTGTCCCTGGGAGCTACGGACCATATGCACGGAGCTACTGCAGCTCTCTGCTGCGATACAGCCCCGCGGCCACCCCAAAAGGCCTCAAGAATCAGCTTCTCTCCTACCACCAAGCCTCAAAACACAACTCAGGAGCAGCATTCACAGAATCACAGAGTGGCTGGGGTGGGAAGGGACCTCTGGAGATCACCCAGTCCCACCCCCGGCCAGAGCAGGGTCACCCAGAGCAGGTGGCACAGGAACGCGTCCAGGTGGGGTTGGGATGTCTCCAGAGACGGAGACTCCCCCACCTCTCTGGGCAGCCTGTGCCAGGGCTCTGCCACCCTCACGGGAAAGAAGTTCCTCCTCGTGGTGAGATGGAACTTCCCATGGTCAAGTTTGTGCCCGTTACCTCTTGTCCTGTCCCCGGGCACCACTGAGAAGAGCCTGGCCCCGTCCTCCTGACACCCCCCTTGAAGCATTTATCAGCGTTGATAAGATCCCCCCTCAGCCGTCTTTTTCCCAGACTGAAGAGCCCCAAATCCCTCAGCCTTTCTCCATCAGAGAGATGCTCCAGTCCCCTCATCATCTTGGTGGCCCTTTGCTGTCCCCTCTCCAGCAGTTCCCTGTCCTTCTGGAACCGGGGAGCCCAGAACTGGACCCAGTGCTCCAGCTGCGGCCTCCCCAGGGCAGAGTAATTGACTCCGACTTGATCCTCCTCACCCAAAGGGAAGTCTTCCTTCATCCAGACTTTCCCAGTTACACTCCCCAGGGCTGATCCAGAAAGGCCACACCAAAGCCTCCAGGTTCTACCCAAACATGTCATGAGCCTGAGCAACACCCTGAGATGCCAGGGAAAAGCAATAAAAATAAATTTATACGCAGCTGCAGTAACAGCCATCTTTGGCGGGGAAGAGCTTACCTGCAGATAACTGGTTTGTTTTAGGGGATTTGGGGAAGGAGAAGCAAATCTCGTACGTACGAAGGAAAAAGCCAGCGTTACCTCTTTATCGAGCGTCCTGTATCCACACAGGGTGTTAACGACTTCTCCGGGGACCTGTGAACAGAAAATTTGTGAACAGACTTAGCTCGGAGGAAGGCAAAGGGGAAATACACGAAATAAGAATAAAAAATAAGAAATAGAAGAGCTGGCTTTGTTGCCTCGGCCATTCAGCGTAGCACAAGGCCACCCTTAAACATCTCTTTGCTACCACGGGCTCCTTTTGGCCCAAACGCAATGCTGAAACCATGCACATGGGCAATAAGTTGTTAGGTTTTTTCATTATTATTTTTTTAAACTACCTTTCTCTCTGGTTTCTGCTGTTTCGGAGGATGCTCAGGTCCCCCCAACGCTTTTCCGGTGATTTGAGCTGGGACCCCCTCCACGGCACGCCAGCATTCTGCAAAGCAGCTCTTTCAAAACATTCTCCTTGTTTAATTCCGGCCACCTTTTCTAACACCATCAGTCGTGTCTCTCCTTCGTAATAAAGGGAATTTCATGGGGATCAAAAATGTGTTGGGCTCTCCAGAAATCGAACAGGAATTTCCCCCAAAGTCTCCCAGCGCTTTTGGGGAAAAACATAAGGATTTTAGACATGCCCGAGGTTTAGATCTTTGTTGGCCAACAAAAATGTTTCAAGAGCTACAGCTAATGAGAGAAATGCCAGCCAAACACTGCTGTTCGGGACCTTTATAAAATAAAATCAAACCTAATTCCTCTGCTTCTGTCAGGATGTAAACCGGTACATTTTGGGTTACAAAACTGATTCTGGCTCATCCCAAATAAAATCAAAGCTGGAGAGTAGCTCCGGCACATCCTGAGCTAGTTGGGTACTTTGCACCTCTGGGGATTGATCTTCTGATGGGGTGTTTTTTTTTTTTTGGCTTGTTTCATGGATCAAACAGCAGCTTCCATAACACCCTGTATTTCTAAAGGGGCCTCGCGCCCATGAAATAATAACGTGCTGAAATGATCACGCTCTCGGAAAGATGGCTTTGACAACCAGTAAAAGCTCCTGGACAACAAAACAAAAACATCCCGTGCTTTGGAGGCAGAGAGATGAAAAGGAGAAATGTGCACATTTAGGTGTAAATTATGCTTTCCTGCAAGACGCAGCATAAAAGAAATGTGCACCTCCGGCCAGTCTGCGGCCATAAAGCTGCAGCTTGTTCCTCCTGTAATTGGCAGGGAAATTATTCCGGCGCTACCTTACCAAGAGCTTCTGTACCTACCACGTTACCCACAGCGCTATCAAAAATCCCATCTCTCGCCGCTTCAAAACGCTGTTTACAAACCGGGCGTAGTTAAGGAGACTAATTAGTCCCTGTGCATATGGCAGACTGGCAGGGAAAACCGGAGGTCAGCAGCAAAGCACCCATCAGCATCGCCGGGAGAGACCCCTTCTGGGGTTGGGACCCTGAAATGGGAAGCCTTCAGCATAAGGGGAATTTGCAGCGCTCTGAAGGTAAATGCTGTCACCTAGAGTGGTATAAAGGGACCTGTAGGTGACCAGGGATCTGCCTATTTGGTTTATAGAGAGAGCAGCCCTGAGGAGAAGGACTTGGGGGTGTTGGTGGATGAGAAGCTCAACATGAGCCAGCAATCATAGAAACAGAATTGTCAGCGTTGGAGGGGACCTTAAAGATCATCTAGTTCCACCCCCCCTGCCCTGGGCAGGGACACCTCCCACTAGATCAGGTTGCTCAGAGCCCCATCCAGCCTGGCCTTAAAAACTTCCAGGGACGGGGCTTCCACCACCTCTCTGGGCAACCTGTTCCCAGGTTTCTGGGCTGCACACTTGCAGCCCAGAAAGCCAACCACATCCTGGGCTGCATCAAAAGAAGTGTGGCCAGCAGGTCAAGGGAGGTGATTCTGCCCCTC
Organism: Alca torda; assembly: GCA_008658365.1. NCBI lineage: Eukaryota > Metazoa > Chordata > Aves > Charadriiformes > Alcidae > Alca > Alca torda. The sequence continues at coordinate 1,394,244 of CM018097.1, forward strand.
TGCTCTGCTCTGGTGAGACCCAAACTGGAGTACTGCATCCAACTCTGGAGCCCTCAACACAAGAAGGACGTGGACCTGTTGGAGCGGGGCCAGAGGAGGCCCTGGAGATGCTGGGAGGGCTGGAGCCCCTCTGCTGTGGGGACAGGCTGAGAGAGCTGGGGGGGTTCAGCCTGGAGAAGAGAAGGCTCCGGGGAGACCTTGGAGCCCCTTCCAGTCCCTAAAGGGGCTCCAGGAAAGCTGGGGAGAGACTCTGGAGCAGGGAGGGGAGCCATGGGACGAGGGGGAAGGGTTTTACACTGAGAGAGGGGAGATTTAGATGAGATGTGGGGAAGAAATTGTTTGCTGTGAGGGGGGTGAGCCCCTGGCCCAGGTTGCCCAGAGAAGCTGTGGCTGCCCCATCCCTGGAGGGGTTCAAGGCCAGGTTGGACGGGGCTTGGAGCAACCTGGGCTGGTGGGAGGTGTCCCTGCCCAGGGCAGGGGGTGGCACTGGGTGGGCTTTAAGGTCCCTTCCAACCCAAACCATTCTATGATTCTATGATTCTATATAAAAAAAATAAACCGCTTTTCTCAACAGCTTTCAGTTTTCCTTGCCTTTCAGACTCCCTTTCATGGACATCGTAGGACTTTTGCTGGTGAAACATCATTGCTTTCTATTGAGCCCATCGTTTGATTTATCTGGCTACGGCACAAATTCATCACCAATTTTCTTCCTTGCGTTAAATAACCAAAGGTTTCTCAGTCATCTCCAGTCCTGCCCCGCTGTTTGAGTAATTCCCTCAACACCTTGTACTTGGGAGAAGCGTGGAAGACAGAAAAGTCAGGTTTTAGCCTCGATTGACTTTTGTCAAGGTCTTGAATGGAAGAGAACGTCAGAACTGAATTGAAATTTCTAACATAAAACCAGGCCAAAGCTTTTCTTCTTCCAGAACGCATTTTGATGCTTCCAAGGATCACAAAAGAGCAACACACGGAGACATTTAAACCCACCAAGGGCAGAAGACTGCAATCCTTGCACTTTTTATTTAACCAATTGCTTTTTTCCCCAAAAATCAGTGCCAAATGTCAGCGGTGACACTTTACAAGGGGTTCGGAGACACTGCGCTTGGCAGAGGCACAGCTTCGCTGCGGCTTCCTGGGAGAAGGCACAAGTGCCTTGGAAAACCATTTAGAAAAGCACTTGGAGATGGGGATCCAGCCTCGCACCCCCAGGTAGGTGTGTGCTTGCCCATTTCTTCTTTCTGGGAAGATTTTAAGGTCTACAACCTCAAAGATGAGACTCTTCAAAATAGCCATCCTTCTTTTTTGGAGGATGTCTGCTCTCTTTAAGGCCCTGGAAGATGCCCCTGGGGATGCAACACAAAGCTCTTGGAGGGTCTTGCAATAGAAAAAAAAAAAACTTTTCTTGGAAAAAGGGATGGTTTTATGGCTGTATTTAATGACAAGTTGAAAACATATTGCAACCAACCTCCCAATCCATGTTTCACGCTCTTTCCTTCAGACAAGCTCGCTCCTATCAGCATCTTTCGTTCTTCCCACAATATTACGTTTCCAAATGACGTCTTCTCGTACCTCTCTACCGAAATCTCAAAGGCCCTCTAAGACAAAAGGATGCTTCGCTCTCCATCTTTCATTCATGAAGGCACAAGTAGAGAAGAAGGACACAAGAAGAAAAGGGTTTCTTGCCCTACAAACCACTGGATTTATAACCGGTTGGTAAAAAGGTTATTCACAGAGAAGAGACCATCATGTTAATCTCTACCCAACACAGAAGAATTCATACATGTGCCCGGGTAGTCCCTGGTTGTCCCTCCAGCTGCAAGACCAATGCAAGATCTTCTCTCGAGCCCTTAAGTAACATATTTGGGTGGAAAGTGTTTTCAGCAGGGCTTGAACGTCGCTAAGACCCAACCAGGCATGTCCAGAGTTATCACACGCAGGTACCTTCTTCATCCCGAGGTGCAGAGGTTCTTCTCCCGCCTTCTCAGCCCCCAAGAAAACCCCCCTACGACAACTTTGCAATTCCAGCAAAGAGCTATGAATAGACAATTCTGCAGCTTACGGTAAATGCAATTACTGGGGGGGGGGGGATCACTCTGTTGTTTAAACTAAGTTTTTATTAGCTTGTTTTATGTCGCAGACAGCAGAAGATTCCCAAGGGAGCTGGCTCTCTTAATCCATTTCATGCACTATTGATATTGTGTGGGCTGATTTCTCAACCAACAGTGCCCCGTGGTGCCAAAAATCAAAGCTCTGAAGAGCGAGGCTACATCTGCCTACCTGGTTACTTTTCTCCCCAGCAACGGCTTTCATTTCTCACGGAGGCTGAGATACATTTGGTGAGGTCTCGCTTCCCATAAAACCACTCCGGCTGTCAGAGCCACATCCATGGGCTTTAATTCTTGAAAAAAACCCCAAAACGTAGAGGATTTACCGTGGACTTTCCCTCCCAGGAGCTGGCTGCTCCAGTCCTTCGCTAGAGCATCCTCCAGACCCAGCTCCTTGCAATGGGAAGCCAAAAAGTTGCCTTATTTCTTACCCTACTGTATTATCATCTATTAGCATCATTACAAATCATGGGTGATTTCTTCTATCTCCAATACTGCCTGCTGCGCTGAAGTCTTTTGTTTGCCAAATTGTCACCCAAAACCGTGGGGAGCGTAAAAATACCAAACAAAATGCACTCGACTCTCCCACACATCCTCCCTCGTAACGCTGAAGGACAACACATGAATTTCTAATTCCATCTTCAGGAGCTTTAAGATTCTTAATCAAAGACCTGATTAAAGATGACAATTATTTTTGCGGCTGATTTGCATGCCAGACTTCCACTGGTAATTAAGACACCTCAGATTTCCCTCTTTTTCCATTAAAAAAAATCCAACAACGACACCAGATTGATGACATATTTCCCTTCTGCGATTCGTAGAGCCTGGGGGACAGCCAGGGTTCGGAGGCAACACCGATGCTCTGAACCCCGAGGAGGTTTTGCTACCAGGATTACGCTTAGCAAATCTTTTTTAACAGCGTTTATAGCACTTCTGGCCACAGCAACCAGGGATATTTGCCCTTTTTTTTCCCCCCTGCCTTGGCCCAGCTCCTGGCATTTTATCCACAGCACGCGTCAGATTGATTGCAACGAGGCGAACGGTCGTATTAAACAAGACGGCGCCGCAGCCCTCGGCTTAGTCTCAACTGAAAAGGGCTGCTTGGGGGGTGCGTGTCTTGGTTTCCAGCTCTGAAAATGAGCACAGGAGACCCTAACGGCTCTGCAAATCCACTCCCCCCTCTCTCCATCTCCGTTCGTCCCGGCTCGCAGCGCATGGGAAATGCGGCTTTGCAAGGGCAGGTGCTCACAGGACCTTTTTTTGTTCCATTGCACAAGGGTGGCTCTTCATCCAAATACCTCTCCCCGTCCCATTTTCAACAAAACCCTCGAAAACCTCCTCGTTAGGAGCAGACACCAGCAAATACAATCCCCATGTGCCACCAAACCCCACCTGAGAAACGTGTCCTCTTGGACAGGAGAGCAGGGGACAACAGCTCGTTTGGATCCGCGCTGAGATGCAGCCAAGTCCTTTTAAGATGCTGCTGTTTCTTTGCAAAACAATCCTCTAAAACCATTTTATAGAATCATAGAATGATTTAGGTTGGAAAAGACCCTCGGGATCATCGAGTCCAACCATCAACCCCACTCTACAAAGTTCTCCCCCACACCACATCCCCCAACCCCACATCTAAACGAGTCTGAAACACATCCAGGGATGGCGCCTCCACCACCTCCCTGGGCAGCCTATTCCAGGGTCTGACCACTCTTGCTGGGAAGAATTTGTTCCTCACGTCCAGCCTAAACCCACCCTGCTGCAGCTTGAACCCATTCCCTCTTGCTCTATCGCTAATTACCTGGGAGAAGAGACCAGCACCGACCTCTCTACAATGTCCTTTCAAGGGGTTGTAGAGAGTGATGAGGTCTCCCCTCAGCCTCCTCTTCCTCAAACTAAACAGTCCCAGCTCCTTCAATCGCTCCTCAAATATAATATAACGTGTTATATCACACATTAAGTTGAAAAACAGGAACTCGGCATTTCTAAAAACTCCTTGGCATAAGGGATGTAACAACAGCCCAGCACTTTGGTACTTAGTCTACATTAAAACTACTAAAATATGGTGTAGCCCATATATATATATATATATGTATTTTAGTTTCTTTAGCTTCTCACGCTGATGCTGCCTCAAACCGCTTTGCAAGTTGGCAATGCAGTTTGCCAGAAACCCTACAGCACAGAAATATGCAGTAATAACCAGCTGGAAGAGGGTGTTTTGCTGAAATATTGGTTGAAATAAAGGCACTTCCCGCGCCTGGGCTGCCTTACCTTCCTGATACAGCACGTGTAGGGCACCCCGCACGCCAGCGGCCCGCTGCTGTTGCAGGAGTGGTACTGGTTAACCTCCCAGTCTCGGTACTCATCGCCGCCGCAGCAAGAAAACTGCAAAAAGAATCATAGAATCATAGAATTGCTGAGGTTGGAAGGGACCTTCAAGATCATCAAGTCCAACCATTAACCTGCCCTGACAAAAACCACTTCTAAACCATGTCCCTAAGTACCACATCTACCCTTTTGTTAAACACCTCCAGGGATGGTGAATCCACCATCTCCCTGGGCAGCCTATTCCAATGTTTAATAACCCTTTCAGTGAGAAAATGTTTCCTATTATCCAACCTAAACCTCCCCTGACATAACTTGAACCCGTTTCCTCTTGTCCTATCACTTGTCACCAGGGAGAAGAGGTCAGCCCCCATCTCTCTACACCCTCCTTTCAGGTAGTTGTAGAGGGGGAGAAGGTCTCCCCTCAGCCTCCTCTTCTCCAGGCTGAACAACCCCAGCTCCCTCAGTCGTTCCTCACAAGGTTTGTCCTCCAGACCCCTCACCAGCTTTGTAGCCCTTCTCTGGACACGCTCCAACACCTCAATGTCCTTCTCGGAGTGAGGGGCCCAAAACTGAACGCAGCACTCGAGGTGGGGCCTCACCAGTGCCGAGTCCAGGGGGATGATCACTTCCCTGGTCCGGCTCACCACACTGTCCCTGATACAGGCCAGGATGCTGTTGGCCTCCTTGGCCACCTGGGCACACTGCTGGCCCATATCCAGCCGGCGTCCACCAACACCCCCAGGTCCTTTTCTGCCGGGCAGCTTTCGAGCCACTCCGCCCCAATCCTGTAGTGTCCATGGGGTTGTTGTGACCCAAGTGCAGGACCCGGCACTTGGCCTTGTTGAACCTCATACCATTGGCCTCAGCCCATCGGTCCAGCCTGTCCCGATCCCTCTGCAGAGCCAACCTACCCTCAAGCAGATCAACTCACCCGCCTGGTTTAGTGTCATCTGCGAACTTACTGAGGGTACATTCGATCCCCTCATCCAGATCATTGATAAAGATATTAAAGAGAACCGGCCCCAGCACCGAGCCCTGGGGGACACCACTTGCGACCGGACACCAACTGGATTTAACTCCATTCCCCACCACTCTCTGGGCACGGCCATCCAGCCGGTTTTTTACGCAGCGAAGACGAAAAGGAGAGGATGAAACGTGCAGCTGAAGGAACCTCGACACCTCCATCCCACCCTCACCCCGCATCCCAAGCGCTGCTTTGCAACGCCAGCACTGGGAGCCCTGATTTTTACTGTCTCCTTCCCAGGATCCTAAATATAGGAAGTCGAAGACACCGTGTCAAAAAAGAAAAGTGGCTGTTTAGCCCCATTTAGCCCCATTTTAGAGGCGTGCGGCATTCGTAGATGCGTACACACGTGTATTGGGGGCATCCTCGCTTTCATGAGCCCAGGAAAGATCAGGCTCATTCATGCTTCACTGATTTAATTACAGGTGACTAATCCGTCCTATTCCCGGGGCGCGCAGGAGAGATGGCTCTTTCAGCGCCTTGAATGAATGTATTTCTTGGCTCTTGAAGGCAGCTCGGCTAGTTGGTGCCATTCGACAAAATGCTAATAAGGCTCCGCAGCCTAACAGGGATTTCTCTTCCTGTCAAGTTAAATTAGAGATCAAATGCTGCAGCTACAAAGGGAAAAAAAAAAAAAAGCTTCTTTTTTTCTTCTGTTCACACAATGAAGAAAGAAAGGAAAAAAAAAAAAAAAGTTTCATGAAAGTCATTTTCTGTTCTCCGCAGAATAAAAGTGGGCTTATTATGTATCAAGTCATCCCTTCTCTTGGTAAACAAGGTTGAATCTTTACGTTTTTCCCCCGGAAAGAAAAGTCTGAAGTGGGCAGGAGAGGTGCGCGTGCTTGATAAGACAAAAAAAAAAAACAAACAGGTTTTCCTCAATTTTTTTTAAGCACCGCGCTCTGCAAGGGGCGGTTTTTGGGAGCAGTTTGACCCTGTGCGCATCCGCTCCCGCTGACGGGTTGGTGGCGATACTTGGCCAACGGGAGCAGGAAAAGCCACCAGCTCTTGGGCTCCTCCTGGTCTCCTCCAGTGCCAAAACGGGCAGATACGGCCAGGAGCAGCCAACCCACAGATTTACAACTATTTTCTAACTTCCTACCTTTAATTCCTAGATTGCTTTTAATCCTACCTGTATCACTGAGGGAGACCAGCTTGCAAAAGTTGCCTAGAAAGAGGGGGAGAAAAACTCCTAAAGGGATATTGGCTATCGCTGCCCATTTGATATCCCCATGCTGCAAAGGAGGTTTTTTCCATTTGCTTTTCATAAACATGCAAAAATTGGTACAAAATCCTTATAACGAGCTGCCGGGAAGCCTCACCGGGGTGTTTTCTTCTCTGCAAAGAGAATTTTAGCCCAAACTACTGTTGTGCCTGGATTTATTTCTCATGACCTGAGACAGACTTCGGCGTGGGTTTTACTTTCATGCAGGCTCCCGGCGCTCAGAGAATCATAACAAGCAGAAAAAAACCACCCAAAGGGAGCCCACGGAAAGAGCCTGGCGGGTCGCATCCGAGGAGTTCTCCGTGTTGGGGATCGCTGCCGCCACCCGCAAGACGCGGGCTCATTACGGCTAAAACCATCGCCCTCGAAGCAAAGCGCTCGAACGAGCCACGCTGCTGAAAGCTGCCTTTAATCTTCCCCGAGAAGAACGGAGCACGACACCCTCCATCCCTCCCAGCCTTACTTTGAGTTTGGAGCCGCTCGGGTTGAGGCAAGAACCGCGGCCCCGGCAGCTCTTTGAAATTCAAATCCTGCGCTCAGCGAAGCGGTTTGAACTCTCTCCTTCTACCTGTGCTCAGCAAACCATTAAAAAAACATAAATTGAGGAGCGGCAGAATAGCCGCAGTTACCGACTTGGGGCGAACCTGGGCTTTTGAGTCATCGTTGTCTCCAGCCTCACGTCCAAGGGCTGCGAAGGGCAGCAGTGAGTGATAAAAATGTATAAATCTTGTTTTCTTCAGGGCAATTTATTTCCATATCTACTCGCCCGCAGGCAGCCAGACCCAGTAGGTGCCAGCAGGTAAAACCACATTATTTCCACCATCATCCTGGCGACGTAAAATATTAATGTCTGGCATTTTGGACCATAATTACTTGTTTTCACTGTATGATACCGGTTTAAACGTGCGAAGGCAGTCGGCTCTAGTTTAAAGCATCACTTGAGAGAGGGTTTAAGCAAAATTGAAATTCTAAGAACGTAGTTTGGTTTTGTCTGACCTAAATAAGCCGTCTGCCAGCTAACCTATGCATGGGCAATGTTTTTAATAAGGAAAATGTCCAGAATAACCACTAAACGATGATAACAGGCTGCTCTGAGCTCGTGTTTTATCCAAAAAGCAGGTCTGGGTGCAACCCTTCCGTCCAGTTTTCATCCTCCAGAAGTGAACCGGGCTGCTGAAGTTCCATAAAACCAATTTACCTTCTCTTAAAAGCAGTTATTCTTTGCATTCCTTCTCCCCGGTCCTACCCTCAGGACGAAGCAATTCCGCATTTCAATCGCTGACATTGCTGCTGTTCCCGGTTTGGAAATCACACGCTAATAGAAAAGCTCACAGCATTGAGCTCTACGTTCTGGCAAAGCTCCTTCTCTCGCTACGAGACAGAATGTGCCGATGTTAACGACTTATCAGCAGCACCATAAGTGGCCACAACTTCTTATAGCCCAGAGAGAGACTTTGAGATGAAGTTCTCCTCCTGAAAACTTTTAATAAAAAGTCAAGTGAAGAAGTAGATGGGGAAAATGTTGTAAAAATGGGCTGAGACTATATGATAAATGCCTGATCCTCGCTTGTTTGGAGATACAGAAACCTTCCCGCAAATAAATCTGCTTTATCTGGAGATTTGTGGTCTCTCCTCCTTGCCAAGGCTCGTTGGGGATGGCTCCAACATGGACTTTACGACTGCTCGCGGCAGCATCCATTTATCATTCACACAAAGTGATCTCAATTACAGCATCCTCTTGTAGAGGTTGGAATAAAACTTGAAAAAGATTCAGATCTTTCTCAAAATCAGTCGTGTCTTGAGACCTTCAGAGGGCTCCCAGTTCTTAATGCGCTCGGCTCATTAACGATGACTCCAAGAGTCAAAAGCAGGAATTTAAGCCAAGAGACGGGAGCGTGGAGGGCACCAGCGGCCTTAAACTCCAGCTGCATCAAAGAAGAAGGAGCTTCACAGTCTCTTTTTCTTCAAAGCGGGAGATAAGATTCACGTATTTATGACGCTTCAACCCATAATGAAAAGAGAAAGGAGGCCAAGGTGAGAACATCCAAAGTTCATCTGAAAGCAGACGCCCTCCAAAACCAACCCCGGAGCCGTGACACCATTGCGATTTCTCTCCTAGATTTCAAGTTTTGGGGTTTTTTCCACTTTTTTTTTTTCATTCACCAAATGCTTCGAGCCAAGCGCTCCCCCCCCGGCCAAGATAACACAAATAACAGGTAAACCAAATATCCTCACTCGAAACATGAGCAAACCTACATCCCCCAAAATTCCCAGGAATGGTTTCTCGCCGGTGCTGGAAAACCAAATGATACGTTAAAGCCAACCGAGCTTCTCCGGACCGATCACACGCTTAACGGCACGGATAATAACTTCAAATCCTGACTTTACATGGCTTTTCGACGTACTTGGGGGAGATGAATTGTTGCTTCGCTGAAGCGCGGCTGCCTCGGGTTTCGAGAGACAAAAGGGAAACACATCCAGCCAGGGCTCAATGGCAGGAATTAGGAAGGCATTTTAATTTAATACTTAATTTAATATTTAGTACCTCAAACGAACTACGTGGTGCATAAAACGCAAGGCAAGAGCAGCAGCGTATCAAAAGTTTGGTTAAAAAAAATAAGAGTTGCAAGGATGGTTTTATCGACCTGCAGGTTGGCTTGAGGATAGGGAATGGATCCTGCCAACTCCTGGCAGGCTCTAAGCGTTAGAGACGAGGCAGAATATGCAAACACACACCTAAAAAAATTAAAGCAGACTTTGCCAAGGCCCAATATTGGACTGGACGTAGCTCTCGCCAGTCCCAGGACCGCAAGCTGCCCATGGAGAGGCCAGAGGTCTCCTCTCCTTCCAGCTTCAGCGTGAAAACACCTTATCTGCAATTTTCCTGTTGAGTCAAGGGCTTGGCCAGCTACTGATGGCACCTCAAGTAAAGAGGCTTACCGAAGGTGGCCTATCTAAGGGTCGTTGCAGCCCTGGAGCAGCTTTATCATGTGTTATTTTACTCCTCCATCTCTCTCGATGCAGGTTGGGGTGGCTATCAAAAAGCTTTCAGGCATTGAGGACATTGAGGTGTTGGAGCGTGTCCAGAGAAGGGCTACAAAGCTGGTGAGGTGTCTGGAGGACAAACCTTATGAGGAACGACTGAGGGAACTGGGGGTGTTCAGCCTGGAGAAGAGGAGGCTGAGGGGAGACCTTATCACCCTCTACAACTACCTGAAAGGAGGGTGTAGAGAGATGGGGGCTGACCTCTTCTCCCTGGGGACAAGTGATAGGACAAGAGGAAACGGGTTCAAGTTATGTCAGGGGAGGTTTAGATTGGATATTAGGAAACATTTTTTCCCTGAAAGGGTTATTAAACATTGGAACAGGCTGCCCAGGGAGGTGGTGGATTCACCATCCCTGGAGGGGTTTAAAAAAAGGGTAGATGTGGTACTTAGGGACATGGTTTAGAAGTGGTTTTTGTCAGGGCAGGTTAATGGTTGGTCTTGATGATCTTGAAGGTCCCTTCCAACCTCAGCGATTCTATGATTCGGCACTGGTTTGCCATCAAGATTGGGAAATATAAATATCCTGGTATGGTCCACGCCGTGGTGCGGAGCAGAAGATGCTCTTCATGGGGAACACAGACGGCAGAACAACTCACCAAAAAAAACCTCTGCGGGGTGAGCCCGGGGAGCAGCACAACGCAAAATGAGCAGTGGAAACCACGAAGGATGAAGATGTTCAAGGTAGATCAAGCAAGGCACCCGAGGGATGGGAACAAACTCTAAAAATACGGGGAAAACTAATGCTTCTGCTTCAGTGAGGCACGGAGTTAACTGCTCTTTGAAAAACTTCACAACCAGACCTCCCCAATGCCACCCCCCCACGCCCACCAAAATCGAACCTTTTCTTGTACAAAATCCAAGATGTTCTTGAAGTCAAGGTCATCGTAATAGTGTCTGATGCCCTCTTGGATGTTGGAGTGGAAAACTGCGTTCATCTGGGGAGGGGAAAAATGAAAACCGTGGCTCACACATGGAAAAGTCACTGGGAAAAATACAGCAAAACATGAACATTTTTTCATAGCAAGCGTCGCCAGCTGTTACCGGAGTAAGAATTTAACCCGTGTGCTGGCACAAGCCTATTTCTTGGGGTAAAATTCATCATTTTGGAGCTCTCAGGGTTAGCAGCATCCCATAGCATCTCTCCATTTCCTGCACATCTGAGCAGACCCACGCACCTTTACCCATCCGATTTTTCCTATTAAATTCCATTATTAGGGTGACTTCTTCAAAAGCTCCCTCAAGCTTTCCCTCAATCCCATTGACTAACGGCATTTTACCCCCTGGCAGGAGGTTTCTGCTGCGTTAGGAGGGGCTGGAGGAGGTGAAATGGGCTGTGGCAGCCAACACCGCAGGCTGTACAGCGATTTATCCTTGGGATGAGCTACGTGCGGGAGCGGAGACCTCATCAGAGCCCTCAATCACGCCTAATCCCAACAAATCATCCAGCAATTCAATCGCGCCCTGAAAGGGAACGGTGCAGCCGGGCCGGGGCTCTCCCTGCTGCTCCTTCAGCCGTATCTCTGAGGACGCTTTGACACATCAGGCACTTCACATTAAACGCTAATTTAATCGAAAATGTATTTTACAGAAGCCTGGGAAGCTTACGAGCGAGCTGGGAGCGGAGGCTCGAAATGTCCTGTGCAAAGCCCAGCGCTGGTTTATCGTTTGACTCCTGACAAACCGCCGAGCAGAAATATTAACGAAGGGAAAAGGAACTTTTTTTTTTTTTTTTTCCTGAGTTAGAAGCAGGGGAAAGCGAGGGGAAGAAAACGTTGTTTTTCATAATTCACTCTGACATGAAAATTAGAGGTTGGGCAAACCGGGAACGGGGAAAAGAACGTGGGGGGAAAAAAAAAAAAGAGAAATGAAGGCACGTCAGAGCGGCAAACAAAGCCTGCCACAGCGAGGGATCAGGCAAGGGGATCTGAAAAAGCCTTTAAGAAATTGCTCATGCGGAAGTTTATTAAGCTGTTAATTCCTGGTTTGCCCACCGCTAAAACCAACAAAACAGGCAACCCCCAGGTTTTACCGTTTTCTGCTTGTTTTCCCCCAGACGGGCTCCTACCGCCCCCTGAGAAGATGCGAGCCTGGAGGCAGCTTCTGTAATTAAATCTTGATTTTAAGGTGGGAGATAAACGTCGCAGGGTTAAATCATCAAGTTCTGGTTATGAGACCTCTCCACTGCCTTCGCTTCAAGGACGCCAAACCCGTTATCTCCCATAATCTCCAAAAACTCATTTGCATATCAACGGAGCCCATTTCAATGCTCAGCAGCTTCGAGGCCACTAAATTCGTTCCTCGTCCCCGCTTATTTAATACCAAATCCAATTAAATATGTTTTTACCAAGTTTAATAAGCAACCATTGTTCCAAATGCAGATTTGTGCCTCCGAACAATTTCAGGTCAAGTGGATTCATCGCTTGTCGGATCTCTCTTTTCTCTCTCCTTCATTGTTTGATTTTTAATTAGGTTTCGATATTGTCTGTTAAATTTAAATTAAGGGACGATTTAGGCGCTAATGGTTTCTACTCAAACCAGGAGTTTAATCACGAGGCTGCGATCCCCTCTCCTGATGGCACCTGCGTTTTCCCGTTGCATCCCTGTGGTGCAGGATGGTGCTGGGCACCATCATTGAGGCTCAAAGGTGGAGCAAAGCAGAGGATTTCAGCTGAATTTCACAAAAATACAGCCTCCACGTGGCAGCACATATTGATTTCCTGTACATGGGAAGGACTCAAGCAGTCGGATTTTCCTCGGAGAAGCACATCTCTCCACTGGTGCACTGCATTTTTCCAGGGATCAGAGGGTTTCAGAGAGCTCTGGAAAGCTGCTGGATGGAAGTGGCTGCAACTCCAAAAGGCAGCATCATCCTCCATTTCCCCCCTTCGATTTTGGGGCTCACCAAGCACATAACTCCCAACTCCAACCTGTCTTTGGGGCTCACCAACAACATCACTCCAACCCAAACCTGTCTTTGGGACTCACCAACAACATAAGTCCTGACCCAGCCTGTCTTTGGGGCTCACCAACAGCATCACTCCAACCCCAACCTGCCTTTGGGGCTCACTGACCACATAACTCCAACCCAAACCTGTCTTTGGGATTCACCAACAACAACATCACTCCAACTCCAACCTGTCTTTGGGGTTCACCAACCACACTACTCCAACCCCAGCCTGTCTCTGAGGCTCGCCAACTACATAACTCCAACCCAAACCTGTTTTTGGAGCTCACCAGCACCATCACTCCAACCCCAACCTGTCTTTGGGGCTCACCAAGAGCATCACTCCAACCCCAACCTGCCTTTGGGGCTCACCAACCACATAACTCCAACGCAAACCTGTCTTTGGGGCTCACCAACAACAACATCACTCCAACTCCAACCTGTCTTTGGGGTTCACCAACCACACTACTCCAATCCCAGCCTGTCTCTGAGGCTCGCCAACTACATAACTCCAACCCAAACCTGTTTTTGGAGCTCACCAACAACATCACTCCAACCCCAACCTGTCTTTGGGGCTCACCAAGCACACAACTCCAACCCCAGCCTGTCTTTGGGACTCACCGACAACATAAATCCTGACCCCAGCCTGTCTTTGGGGCTTATCAACAACGTCAACCCCAACCTGTCTTTGGGGCTCACCAACAGCATCACTCCAACCCCAACCTGTCTTTGGGGCTCAGTGACCACAGAACTCCCAACCCCAACCCGTCTGTGGGGCTCACCAACAACATCACTCCAACCCCAGCCTGTCTTCGAGGTTCACCAACAACGTCACTCCAACCCCAACCTGTCTTTGGGGCTCACCAAGCACACAACTCCAACCCCAGCCTGTCTTTGGGACTCACCAACAACATAAATCCTGACCCCAGCCTGTCTTTGGGGCTTATCAACAACGTCAACCCCAACCTGTCTTTGGGGCTCACCAACAGCATCACTCCAACCCCAGCCTGTCTTCGAGGTTCACCAACAACATCACTCCAACCCCAACCTGTCTTTGGGGCTCACCATCAACATAACTCCAACCCCAACCTGTCTTTGGGGCTCACCAAGAGCATCACTCCAACCCCAACCTGTCTTTGGGGCTCACTGACCACATAACTCCAGCCCCAGCCTGTCTTTGGGACTCACCAACAACATCACTCCAACCCAAACCCGTCTTTGGGACTCACCAACAGCATCACTCCAACCCCAATCTGGTTTTGGGGCTCACCAACCACATAAGTCCCGACCCCAGCCTGTCTTTGGGGCTCACCAACCACACAACTCCCAACCCCAACCCGTTTGAGAATATCAAGCTGTTTGTGCAAAGGGAAATGGATTTTTCGAGCCCGTAAATAGGTATTTCAGATGTTGTTTCCTGCCTTGCGCATTCATTGAGCCAGCAGAGATTGAGATTAGCTATTTAATCATTCGATCGATTGCAAGGGTAAGATTAAATTGAAAATGGCAGGGTTTCTTCAGCAGAAGGCGGGCGGCCAGAAAGGACATCCGTTGGAAACATTTACCATCTCACCAGCTCAGCTATAACTCAAACCTGTCCTTGCAAATACAAGCCAGCCGTTAACGTAATTGAGGCGAGGAGCTTAATGAGTCCTCCGGAAAAAAATAAACCAGCAGGTTTTTGGCTGAGAGTCTGCACAGGGAGCTGCGGCGGGGGCTCTGGGTGGTGCTGGAGGTCCATGGCAGCTCTGGAGCACGATGGGCAGCCCCAGAAGAGCAAGAGCAAGGAAAAACTTCCATTTTCAGGGGTTACGCTAACCAGATGCTTGAGGATTTTCCTCCCTGATGACACCTGTGGCTGCAGTTTGTCGCCGTGCAGCATCCAAAGGCCTCCTGATTGCACCCACCTTGTTTTCAAAGATGATTTCAATGAATATCAGCAGCAGCTCCGTGAGGAAGATCACCAGAAGGACCCAGAAGAACTGAAAAGAGAAAGGGAAGGATTAGCCCTGCTCCAAGCCAGGCTGTGTCCTCTGTCAGTGGTTAACTGCAACAAGGGAGACCTGGAAACCCGGAGCTGCTTCGAAACACTTAGAAATCAGAACATTTCATTACGAGCTCCCCTGGGAGCTGCAAATCTCTTCCAAAGATCTCAGTCCTAAGAGGGAAAGCAGCTTGCTCCCTCGTAGAAATAGTCGCGGGAAGGAAGGATGGATGAATGGACTGAAAAAAGAAACCAGATGCAATTTGAACGGCCAAATTCTGCACTGGGAAATTGGTAAAATGGATGCAGTGGGAGCAAACGTGGTGGATATCTGGATGGATATGGGTGTGCGGCATCCCTCTGTGATGGGATACCGGCGCTTGGTTGAACACTGATGTTTCCAAGCTGGGCATCCAATGGAGGATCATCCATGCCCCAGAGCAGGGGCAATAACTCATGATCTGCCAGAACTGATAGTGGCAACGGATTTAGGCTGGAAATCAATATCCTGATGGAGCAAACGACTTAAATTAGAAGGTCTGATGTTCACGGAGCCCCAGTGCTTTGGTCCCTGTTTGAGAGGTCCCATCAGACGCTGTAGAGGATGGAGAGCAGCTCACACTTGTCTCCCCAAGGCCACCTCCATCAGTGACTTTGGAGACTCGCCAGGAAAAGGAAAGCGGAAAGTTACCATGGTAACCAGCTAAAAATCCAAAAGCAAGTTAAAAAAAAAAAAAAAGAGAGGGGAGAGGTAATTTATTACCTCGATATTCACTTTGACCATTGGTTTGTTAGAACAGCCTGGGTACAAAGGCAGGTCGCGCAGGGACCTGCCAACCCCGGAATTATTTCCCCAGCTTGGCAAAACCCAAGCGCCGTCGCAGCGAAACGCCGCTTCGTGCCCCAAAACATCGGGGGTTTTTAATTAGCCACCCACCAATTAGCCACCCAGTTTTGCGCCGTGCTTATTCGCTACGAGCCAGCTAGCGTGGAGAAGCAGCACCGCTTTTCATCGCCAGCTACATCAGCTCATAACGGGCCAGGTATAATTAGGCGAGGAATCCCGTAATTAAGGGATACAATTAACCAAGCACCTGTTATCCCGTGGGCAGGGGTGATATGCAAAACGGCCACGCGCATCTAAAGGGATTTAAAAGGGGGTTGCTTCAGGAGGAAGCCCACGGCGGCGCGGCTCATGGCTTTACCAAGCGGGGAACGCCTCGGTCCCACGACGCCGCAGCCAGAAAGAGACGTTCAGTTTTGGAAACGTATTTGTTCTTCAACTTTGGTTAAAACCCAAGAAAATAAATTTTAAAAAAGGCACTTTGCCCTCTGTTTACAGGGAAAAAGTACAAATTCTTACCCATCCCACTCGAGCAGAGACAAAAGACCGTGGCGTCAAAGTCCGAGTGGGGGCCGCCGCTGACCAAGAAATGCCTGAAAATCAGCAGGATGCGGCACACGGAGCCTTTCTCCTCGCCAAACTCCTCTGAAAGCACCAACCCTGCGGCTCTTCCCCCAAAATCAAGAATTTTAACCCAAGAGGCCCCTCGTGCAGGTCGCTTTTCTGCTCTTTCCAGTGCTTTGGCCACCGCACCAATTTTATCCCCCCCCCCCTCTATTTCCTTCCTTCGGTCTCAGTTTCTACCGTACAACACGTGGAGTCCCGATACAAAAGGCAAGGTTGATGCAACGCAACTCAGCCTGCTCCGTGCATACCAAAATCAAAGCGAATATTTAATATCCAGGTTTGAGATCTGATTTATAAACCAACGCGGGCGTGTTGTGCAGAAGCCCGGGGGACGCCGGCTGTACCCGGCTGTTAGAAAAACGACGACTATGGCTTTCAAATGTTCCATCCGCTGAGGTTCACACGTAGCAAACCCCACCGTCTCCAAGGGCGCAAGCCCAAAGAAGAGCTTCACTTACGGACTTTATAAATGGGGGGAAAGTGCCAGCATTAATGGGGAAGGAGGACACGGCAGGTGCTGACTGCAATTCCTTGCAAGAGGGAAAACGCGAAGCTGGGGAGTCACAGAGGTGATGCCCAGCTCCCCCCTGGACACCCCCACAATAGGGAAGCTCGCCTTCGGAAAGCCCACAGTTTCCCCTATAATTTATAGAGGGTTTGCAAGGAAAGCGAGAGCAAACCAGCGCGAGCCTTACGGATGTGCAGCCTGAGCGAAAACCACCTCTTCTGCCCCCAAATAATGGCCGAACGGAGCGTGCAAACCCTCACTGGACGCACGGACGTAGCAGAAAGCGGCACTTTTCTTGCATTCACAAAGATGGCAGCGACCGTCGGTAACCGTAATGCACATTTAAGGGGTGAAACTGCTGGCAACGTCCGCGACTGTCCCTTTTAACCAGCGCATTGCAGCCCTCGCCGTCTGCCAGACCGGACACAAATAAATCAGCATTTTGTTCCTTAAAAAGATTCCGGCAGCAAAATAAAGAGCGAAAATCCCCATTAAACAGCGTTTAACCTTACCTTGAGCTGCTGTAAGTTTGCAGCGAGTTCAAAATCACAAAGCAAGTTACAAAAAAAAATCAAAATAAAAAAAAAATCACTCAGCGGTGTGGCAAGGAGCTGGTTTTTCCCCCCAGTTTTTTGCAAAAATTCACCCTTTGCGTGGAAGCGGTGGCATGCGAGCGAGCGGCCGTGCCCCCACGGCGTGACCCCCCAGCCGGGCATCACCTCTCGCATCCCAGAGGGAGGGGACCAGGAGGGTGCCCGAGGATCTCACCCCTCACACAGCCCAGCTTTCGGGGAGAGAAACTCCCCAATAAAACCTTCATCTTGCTTGAGACAGCCGGAGCGGGGAAAAGTTACTCAACTCCTATTCAATTAACGCTCGCCGCAGCCAGCTCCCTTTAAAGAGTTCATCAATCCAGAAGTTCACAATAAATTATGCGGCTTAAGTTCCTCAAATACCTTGACAAAAAGATTAATCGCCCCCGTTCCCACGACCAGCAGGGCTCCGAGCTGCTCCTTCCCTCCTCTAACAAGTCTCCAGCGCCGTTTCGCTCATCATTAATCTCTCCCGAAACCGAATCGAGCGCAGAAGGAAAGCACCCGGGGACCGCGCTCTGCCTGGGGTTTAGAGACAGGTCTCCTTCCAATTTGGGGAATAACGCCCTTCATTAGGGTCATTTTACACATAGGTTGCCTGGAGCGATCCCTTCCCAATACTTCCCTCTGGGTGGTTGGTTTTCTGCCGCCGCCGTACGCCAGGTAGGATGTTCTTGCTCTCAAGTTTAATCTCCCAGAAGCTTAAAAAACACCCGAAACACTGAGTTGGCCCAGAGTGAATGCTTCCAGCCGGGGGTCTGGCTGAGAGAGGGGGGAAACCTGCTGCTGCTTCATCTCCAGACCTCCAATTTCCAGCTCAAACGTGTCCTCACTGGGCAGAAATGATGAATGCAGGTCAAGGATGGCTTGGAGGCACTGAGGCCAAGGGATGAATAAGCCACGCAGGGATTCATCCAGGAACCAGCCCGGGGAAGGAGCTTTGAGCCATGGATAGAGGCTGAGCATCACTCCTAAGCTTGGAGGCGCTCGGGACACCCATGGCCATGGGAGGTTGTGAGACACGGACTGTAAATTCCCTGCCCAGGGGCAGGAGGCCCTCCAAGCCTTCAGTGGAACGCCTCAAACGCTCGCAAGGAAATAAATAACGCAGGCCTGGCCTTCAAAGAATTGATGAGGCTCACGCTTCTGGTGCCTGAAAGTGGGGGAGAACGGTCTTGTGAAGCCAGGAGAGTTCTGCCACTCGCGTGGTGAGTTTGCTCGTTCTCGGTTCTCCAGGCTGTTGTGTCCCATGAGTCACCTTTGCTTCGTTATCCATGAAATGCATATGAAAGCGCACCCTGCATACGCTAATGAAGGTTATAGAGATCATGCTAAACGCGTGTGACGATGGCACGCGTCTCGCCACCCAAATCACGCCACACGTCACCTGGGAGAGGGGAGAAACCTGAGATGGGGCTGTGCTCGGCAAGGGGGGGGGACCCTGCTAATTCAGCATCAGAAAAGGGGAAAATAAGTGCCCCTGGGGGGGAGCAAAGAGGAAACAAAAGAAGAAGACCATGCCTGGGAAGGTTCTTCCCAAGAAAGAAGATTGTGCCTGGGAAGGTTCTTCCCAAGAAAGAAGACCATGCCTGGGAAGATTCTTCCCAAGAAAGAAGACCATGCCTGGGAAGATTCTTCCCAAGAAAGAAGATTGTGCCTGAGAAGATTCTTCCCAAGAAAGAAGATTATGCCTGAGAAGGTTCTTCCCAAGAAAGAAGACCGTGCCTGGGAAGATTTTTCCAAGAAAGAAGATTATGCCTAGGAAGATTCCCTGAAAAAACACACTGGAACCAGGGCCAGTGATCTCTTTATCTCCGTCTTTTTCTCTGTCTTTTTCTTTCTCTATCCCTCGGTTTCCCATTTCTCTTAGAATTGTTAAGTAACGGTTCGAGTTGTAAAGTAACGACCTTAAGTATGACCTTACGACGCACACCTCCCCGTTCGCCGTAAGTTGTTATACACCTGACCAATCATCGTGGGCGTGTTAAGACCTACACTAACCATTTTGGGAAGCTGATAAATGTTTCCGTATGGACCTTGAGATTTATCTCACCTTAGTCCGTGCCGTTGGGAATTTACGAACCTGAAGTCACTCACCCTCCTCTTTCCTGAGAGTGGGACGTGACAGAGGTTCAGCCACGCCAAGCCCCAGCGTGTCTCCAGCGGGATTCCGGATGGGAGAGGGACGCTCTGTTTGCCAGGGATGGGGCAGGGAAAGGAGGAGACGCAGCCGGTAGGATGGAAGAGCTCCTGGAGCAACGCGAAAGCGTCAGAGAAATCCGTGATGTTTATTTTAAATACGAGCAACCTCCCTCTGCGCAACGCGGCTGGGATCTCACAGCGTGGCCAGGGAGAGCGACCGGCTGCCACTGCTGCGGGGAAATAAAGAAAAAAAAAAAAAAGAGGGAAATATCCCAAAATCCTGCCTTTCTGCCCAGCCCCAGGAGTTTCCCATGCAGCGCGAAAGGGCTGATAAAGGGAAATACGATGATCCATTTCTTCAGGTCAGTCACAGGGAAGGAGGAGATAATAAGAGCGATAATGAGGGTGGTAATTTCTAGAGAGCCCATGATAGCAGCCAAAAAGAAAAGAAATAAACCCATAAATAGATTCCCGGGTACTTTGCAGCAGGACACGGGGAAAGCTGAGGCTGAAGAAGCTGCTCTGGCAGCTCCTTCTGCCCTCTTGATGAATCTAACATTAAAATAGCAGAGGCAGATCATAAAAAGCTGCCTAATTTAAGAAACCAAGTGGGGTTTTTTTTGCGAAGAAAAAGTTTACTGGTCACACTTAAACGGAAAGACTCTACAAGTCCCATATAACGAGACCTTATAGAAGAGAACGGAGGAGGAACAGAGGGGTTTGACCCCCCATCTGTGAAGGGTGGAGATAATTTTGTCCTCGCTCCAGGCTCTACAGGCACCATCAAACCCCTGTGGGAACAGGTACGTTCTGCATTCGTGCAAATAACCCCCCGATATTTTATTTTTATCCATTTCTAGAGCTGCTTCTCCAGCCAAGGAGCTGAGTCAGCCTCAGCGAAGCCGATGCACGAAAAGGCTTTGGATTTATTAGTACAAAAGCGGCGACAGGTCGTCGAGGGATGGAAAATCTGGACTTGCCATCCCCAAGACAAAAAGAAACTCGTGCGATTCAATTTCCCTTCCCGCACCAATCCCCCCCGGTTCTGCACGCACAGGAGTTTACAGCACGGCGGTCCCCAGGTTCTGCCGTATTTTGGGGCAGCCGGAGAAGGAACCCGGTTGTTCCTTCTTGAGAAAGGGGAACGGATCGAACGTGCGGCCGCGTGAAACGCGCCCGATGCAGAGGCGTGCGATAAGGAAACCTTTGGCTCTACCTGGGAGGCCACTAAATCATCCCCTTGGCAAGCGCCAGCCTCCTCCTCTGCCTTCCTCGGCACCACGGAGGAGTCCCCCGTTTCACGTGAGCACAGAAACACGAATCTGGTCGCTTTTGTCCCCAGATTGAAACTTTAAGTAACGCTTTTAAAGAACCTTCTTTGTGTTTTTTTTTTTTTTTCTCCTAATGAGGCGTTGGAGCTTTCTCCCACACAGAGTGGCCTTTTCTAAGGGTTTGCTTTTCTTCTGAAAGACACTTGCGTGCGGCTCCTCCTCTGAAAACCCAAATAATTGCTTATTCCCACGTAGAAACAGCTTTCATAGTGGCTTTGAAGCAAAATAAAATCTCCAAAATCTGTCAGGAATGCCTCCTACACAGATAAAACGAGGGCAACAAAGCCCAAATGATAAGACTTTGCAGAGCATCTTCTGTTTTAGCAATACAGCAATAACCCTCTGCCCGGGACATTATTTACATTATTTTACACTATTTACATTATTTACACTATTTTACATATTTTATTCATACAAACCATGTTATTTTATTTAGGGGGCAGGCAGCATGCCCCTCCTGCCCACCCCCGCACGGGGCTCATGACCCTCCTCCAGGTTTCACACACGCATTTACCAAGCCTTAAGTCAAAATACACATTTCCTTTATCTTTATAAGATAAATAACCAAGAAGCCTGGTTTTTAATCCCAAAAGAGCCAGTTGCCTTACAAATAATGAACTGGAACTCCCCGAGAGCCCTGGGCAGGCCCCGAGAGGCCTGGTCTGTCCTCCACGCTCCAGGTACCAGCCCTACCTCCACCATGTCCCACAGAGGCTGCTCTGCCCCGTTGAAGACCAAATCTGCCCCCCAGAACTGCAAAAAAAAAATAACCTTTTCACCCCCTTTGGGCTTTTATACCCTGCAGATGGGTCAATTTTTGGCTGCTGTTAACCCTTCCTTGGCTATAGGCCTGCTCCCATCTCAAGACCAAGATGGATGCTGCAGCTAGAACACGCTCATGTTGCCCAAACCCCCCCAAAAATAAGGTTTTTATGAACAGGGATGGACGTCGCCTCTTAGACAACCCCTCCCCCTCCATCCAGTTCCATGAGCGATGGCTCCTTTCAAATCTAATTTATTTCAGAGCTTGAGAGCCAAGCAATCAAATTCCCCCTCTTTCCAAAAGATCTCCCTACCTGTTGCTTTCCCCCCAGGTCAGGAAAAAAATATTTCAACGGCGCAATTGGCTCAATTCACCGCACCAGGCAATTCACCAGAAACTCTTAATGCAGATTAAACCACTTGAATGCTATTAATATCACCTCAGACTTGGTAAAAAAAACCCCCAAACCCTCTCCTCAGCCTTATTCGGGTGCTCATCAGCATCCCTTCATCGACCAGCATCGGATTTGAGGGAACCGCCGGCCGTTCTCTTTAGGGAGTAAAAATGCAGCATGGGATAGAACTTCTATTTATTAAAAATTCACACTGAGAAGGTAAGTAACTCCAGAGACGTCCACAAATAATCCACGCTTGGAGGAATTTTGGAAGGATTTTGTATCGTCAGCCCTTTCCTGGGCTTTCCAGCAGCTGTGGAGCCCCACTAATTCACTGCCCGGCTGGCTGTTATTATTGCAACGGTTAATTTAACGATAAGATTAAAAAAGAAAGAAGGGGGGAGCACCATGGAAAGAAACGCAACACGCTGGGAGTTTGCTAGCGATGCTCAGCCTACGAGGAGGAATAAAGTATGCTTTTTGCCGCTGGCAAAACCTTCCCAAACTGCTCCTAGAATGGGGACACTGCAAGAAATCCAGTGGGAAAGTGCCAATAATTAGCGCGGCACAAGAATCATTAACTCCCCCCCCCCTCAAGGGCTCCAGCCGCCTCCTCTCCCCCAGAGCCGAACCCGGGCCGAGCAAATCCTCGTTTAAAGCACGTTGCAGTGATTAAAAAGCCCCAGCCAAGAGGTGAGCGACACTTTTCATCGGCCACCATTTCTTGCACAAAGCTCCTTCTGCCGCCCTGGGGTTTCCTGCTTTGTCTCAAGCAAATGAAATAATAATAATTAAAAAGGGTTGAAACCCACAGACGAAAAGGAGAATAGATGGGTAAAAAGTGCCAGTTGGTCTCTGCAAGGCTTTTTCTCCCTGTATTTTTAGGGGATTTGGGTCTTGGAGGGTTTTTGAAGGTCTGTCCCTCCCAGGAGAAGGCTGCGGATGCTCCTTAGGGAAATAAGGGGAGGGAAAGGCTGCCTGTGGGGAGCAGCGGTACCCGCCTGCTCCTGGGTCCGGGATGTTTCCAGCTGCCCCAGCAATTCCCAGCGCTCGCTGCTGTGCAAAAGTCAGGCCCTCCTCATTTATCCACCCCTATGCGGCAGCTAAGAAGAAAAAAAAAAAAAAAAAAATCAAGAAAGTGATATTTTGGTTTAAAGAACCTGCAATCAGAGCGCGCTCTGTAATCAGCGGGCTGGGGAAGAAAAAAGAAATCTGTGCAGATCCCCTAGCAAAACTCTGCAGGAAGGTGTTTCTTCAATCGATTTTTTTTTTTTTCCAGCAGGCTCTAATTGTGTGCTAATTGTCAGGGATTTGGTTTTGTGAGAGTTAAAGCAGCACCACTGCAACCTGCCGATATTGGAATATCCAGAGAAAACTCTTGATTGCGGATGCAGGGAGCTGATCCCCCACCCCCGGGGCAGCGGATCCCGGACCCCAGGGAGCATAAAGAGAACTGGGGTTTTGCAGCGATGCTTTGCACAAAGCATCCTCCAATTGACCGAAAATTTCCCCGCAAGCAGACAAAAGCACGTGGAAAAATGCCTGGTGACCTCCCTCGGGGTTATGGCCCTGGATGAGTTCAAACACAGAAACGCAGCTTCATTTCTCCTGCAAACCTGTGACCAGAAGGAGCCTGTTACTGATCAAGTTTTCCACCACTCTTGATGTGTGATATAGAATGAGTTGGGTTGGAAGGGACCTTAAAGGCCACCCAGTGCCACCCCCTGCCCTGGGCAGGGACACCTCCCACCAGCCCAGGTTGCTCCAAGCCCCGTCCAACCTGGCCTTGAACCCCTCCAGGGATGGGGCAGCCACAGCTTCTCTGGGCAACCTGGGCCAGGGGCTCACCCCCCTCACAGCAAAGAATTTCTTCCCCAGATCTCATCTAAATCTCCCCTCTTTCAGCGTAAAACCCTTCCCCCTCGTCCCATGGCTCCCCTCCCTGCTCCAGAGTCCCTCCCCAGCTTTCCTGGAGCCCCTTTAGGGACTGGAAGGGGCTCCAAGGTCTCCCCGGAGCCTTCTCTTCTCCAGGCTGAACCCCCCCAGCTCTCTCAGCCTGTCCCCACAGCAGAGGGGCTCCAGCCCTCCCAGCATCTCCGGGGCCTCCTCCGGCCCCGCTCCAACAGCTCCGTGTCCTCCTGATGTCCCCAGAGCTGGAGGCAGCGCTGCAGGGGGGGTCTCCCCAAAGCTGTATCTCACCGACGGCAAAGACCACGCGGCAGGGTCCCTTGCTGTGGCTGCAACAGAAGGGGCAACTCTTTCCCCTTCTTCATCCTCTAAGAGGGCAGAAATAACCAAAAAACAGTCTAAAGGAGATGCTGGTCAAATCCCATTTCAGCTGGAAATTGCTTTAATTTTTTCTCGCAGGGAATCCCCATATTGCCCGTAAATATCCCATTATTTTTTTGCTAAACTGCGTGGTTCTCCCTCATTCCTTTTGCAGGGACAGAAAAACCCACCTCCAGCCATCGGCCGCAAACTTTGCAAAATGAAGCCAGCCCAAATTCACCCCAAATTCCTCCAACCACCGAGGTCACCGTGCTCAGGGGACCGCTCTGAGCCTTTCGGTTCATCCCAAAGGCTTTTCCAAGCCCCCCGGTCTTGGAAATTTGCCTCTTTAATGCAAATATTCAAGGCGCTATTTCTTTTTGCCGGCCTGGAGACGGGCACACCCCGGGGTAAATGGATGAGCTGGATGCCCCCTGCAAACCCTCCGCTCTCAACCAAGAGGTTTTCCAGCACCGTGAAACCACAAGAATTCAGCCAAGTCAAACATCCAAGTGGTTTAAGCGCAGGCAATGCCCCCACAAAACATTAACTATTTCACACAATTCTTCCAAACGCAGAAGAAGAACACGGGGAAGGTGCTACTTACTGGCATTTTCACCTCCTGTGACTTAAAACGGATTTTAAGGGGCTGCGATGGGGCGACAAATTAGCGCTGGCCGTGTGGCGGAGGGATGGTCTATACGGCACTGCTGTAACAGAGGTTTTCCGCCTAAATTTTGGCCCTTTCTCTGCACGATCGGAAAAAAACCCAGCTGCTTGGAGCAGCTCAGACCTCAAAGTGCTCCTTCACACGTGCTGTTATTCTGATTGCTTTTATTCAGGGCCCCCAAGCTTCAAATCACTGTAGTGGCTGACTCCCTTCGAGGGGGAATTTATCTTCCCAGGAGAAGGACAATTCTCCATCCACACAATAGCTCTGTGATTGCCAACCGTTTCCCCGCAGCCGTACTCGTTCCCCTCTTCAAAACCTGACGTATCTGCCATCTCCCAGCGTTTAATCTCTTTATTTACACGTGCAATCAGGGGCTGGAGGGGTGGA
Source organism: Alca torda (assembly GCA_008658365.1). Classification (NCBI taxonomy): domain Eukaryota; kingdom Metazoa; phylum Chordata; class Aves; order Charadriiformes; family Alcidae; genus Alca; species Alca torda. The sequence continues at coordinate 1,419,425 of CM018097.1, forward strand.
GGGGGAAGGTACATTTCAAGCCTGGCTCCCAACCTTGAGAGTAAAAATACAAAATTGCAAAGAAAATAACTGGCGAAGCTGGTGGTGGTCACCGGAGTTTGCCTTTGACATCTCGCTGTTGCTGACATTTGGAAATGGCAGTATAAATATACATTTATATATGTACCTACAAGTATTTTTATATATATCTATGTTTATGTTGGGTTTATATTTATATAGAACACCTGCAAAAGGCCAAAAGAGCTGCTGCAGCAGCTGATCTCTCGCTGCCGCAAACCCAAGGTCAAATCCTGCCTTGGGTGATGAATTTTGGCAAACCCGAGGCAGGAAAGGAGGAACCCAAAAAAGCTCACCAAATGGAAAAGAAAAATGGGAAAGTCAGATTTCTTGTCCTGCCTGGACCCTCGTCTCTCCTCCGTTCTACATAAAATAAATGCAACTCTATCAAAATTCCCTCTGAAAATTCAGGGTTTTACTGACTTTTTGGAAGGTAAAATATCCATGGGATGAACACATGGGTCCTAAGCCCTCAGGTAGGAGACACCGAGTGAGATATGATACATTTCCAGCAAAAACATCTCTAAAAAAGCCATGGAGAGGAGCCAATTTGGGCATATTCAACTGCAAAACCCCATTGCCGGGGCAGCCTGTCCCACTGCATTTCCAGTTCCTCAACCAAACCATCCCAGCTCCCCCCAGCCCCCGCATCGAGCAAGAGAAAGATTGATTTTTACACTCGATTCGCTTAATCACCCCGAACTCCCTCAAAGCAAAGGCAAGGCGTCTTCACCAGACACTCCGCAGCTCTTCCAGCCTCGCAAACGTTAACGGTGACAGAAGAAACTCGATTTCCAAATAAAAACTCTTAACCCGTCTATTAAATGCAAATCTTCGTAACACCGACTACACACACCAGCAGCTAAAATCCCCGGGTTTCGCCTCTAATTTTTTTAATAAACTTGAGCTGAGAATTGCAAGCGGGCGGCTTTATTGAATAGACTTCGCTCAGGTTATTCCAGAAGTCATTAAAGACGTGATAATGGGGCTGACGCGCGGGGAAGAGCCGCGTGCTTGTGCGTGGCGATTACAGGTGATGACCGGAGAGGAGAAGATGGATAAGGAAAAGATTAAAACCAAGACGTAATTTGTAATAACTTGCAGGGCGGATATTGGAATAATATATCAAGGAGCAGATTTAGGAGCTTGGGTGGCTTTTCAAATTGTTTTGCCCAAGAGAAATGTTGGTCGATTTTTGTCCAGGGAGTGAAGGAAAATAAAAATCCATCTGTCAGCTGTAAGTGACTGAGATGAATGAGGATTTAACGAGCACGCACACACCCGCACCTACACTTTTCCTGTAAAAAAAAAAAAAAAAAAAAAGGTTATTGATGTCAAGTGCTATCTGATGAATTTTTGTAGGGCGCTGAAATTTTTCCTCCCCAGTGGAGAAGAACGCGTTGCCTGCTCTCCAGATTAACAAGATGCATTTTTAGATGAAGCCACAAGTCGGTTTTCATTAGTGATTTGGAGTTCGGGGCGGTTTTGTGCTCATCGTTAGCTTGGGTGCCCTCAAGCCGCATGTGCGGGCGTTGGAGCAGCTGCAGGACATCTGCGCACGCAGCTCCTGAGAGCCCAAAGGGATTCATGCATCCATTTTCCATCAGCATTGTGTAAGGGACGGACTGTAAATTCCCTGCCCAGGGGCAGGAGGCCCTCCAAGCCTTCAGTGGAACGCCTCAAACGCTCGCAAGGAAATAAATAACGCAGGCCTGGCCTTCAAAGAACTGATAAGGCTCAGGCTTCTGGTGCCTGAAAGTGGGGGAGGACGGTCTTGTGAAGCCAGGAGAGTTCTGCCACTCGCGTGGTGAGTTTGCTCGTTCTCGGTTCTCCAGGCTGTTGTGTCCCATGAGTCACCTTTGCTTCGTTATCCATGAAATGCATATGAAAGGGCACCCTGCATACGCTAATGAAGGTTATAGAGATCATGCTAAACGCGTGTGACGATGGCACGCGTCTCGCCACCCAAATCACGCCACACGTCACCTGAGAGAAGGGAGAAACCTGAGACGGGGCTGTGCTCGGCAAGGGGGGGGGACCCTGCTAATTCAGCATCAGAAAAGGGGAAAATAAGTGCCCCTAGGGGGGAACAAAGAGGAAACAAAAGAAGACAACCGTGCCTGGGAAGGTTCTTCCCAAGAAAGAAGATTGTGCCTGGGAAGGTTCTTCCCAAGAAAGAAGACCATGCCTGGGAAGGTTCTTCCCAAGAAAGAAGACTGTACCTGGGAAGATTCTTCCCAAGAAAGAAGATTATACCTGGGAAGATTCTTCCCAAGAAAGAAGACTATACCTGGGAAGATTCCCTGAAAAAGACGCTGGAACCAGGACGGGTGATCTCTTTATCTTTGTCTTTTCCTTTCTCTATCCCTCAGTTTCTCTTTTCTCTTAGAATTGTTAAGTAACGACCTTAAGTACCACTTGCCAGAAGTTGTCGTATAACCGTTGTTAACTGACAGTATGTACACCCCACCACTCGCCGTAAGTTGTTATACACCTGACCAATCATCGTGGGCTTGTTAAGACCTACACTAACCATTTTGGGAAGCTGATAAATGTTTCCGTATGGACCTTGAGATTTATCTCACCTTAGTCCGTGCCGTTGGGAATTTACGAACCTGAAGTCACTCACCCTCCTCTTTCCTGAGAGTGGGACGTGACACATCAACGTACGCATTTTTATGCTGCCCCATGATACAACCTCCAGGGTCTGTCCCGAGTCCATTTTTGGGGCTCACAGGGCAGAGCTCCCTCCTCCGTGGTCCCTGCACCACCGCATTTTGCCCCCCAAAGTGAACAGATTGCAAACCCCACTAACCAATAACGTCTTTTCAAGAGTATTCCTGGTAAAATTTAGCGGAAAACCGGTGTTGAAACAACTTCTACAAATGAAAGCAACTCCCAAGCCTCCCACACCTCGAGAGGCTGCCACGTGAGAGAGGATGTCCCGCAGTGAAATCCCCTGTGAATTCCTGGTAGGAGCACCCACTTTTGGGTGCTGGATGGAAACGCTAATGTATTTCACAGACAATTCCAACATAAAAACAACCGAGAAGTCCCGGCGCAGCCGCATGGTTTTGCCAATATGACCATGAGCAGGTAGAGCACAAGAAAGCACCAAGTAATTCAGCGCCATAAAACCATGCCAGCAGCAAGGGTCTTCCCAGTGCAGCCCAGTTTCCCTGGGGAATTGGTTTCAGATACAAAGATAAAGCACTTTTGCTGGGATAAGCTGCATCTCCATCAGGAAAACGCTCATCCAAGGTTGCTCCCGTGCGGACCTGCAACCCTTTTAAGTGGGCAAGTCCTCCATGGCTCATCCCAGGTGGCAGAGCAAGCCCACGCTCGCGGCCGGGGGTCCTAGAGATGATCTTTATGTCCATTTTTTGTCTGCTCTGAGCTTGCAACGCTATTTCCTACAAGAAGAGCCGGCGTTACGCTTCTCGCCTCTGTGCAGACCAGAAATACCTCCCGTATTCGTGCGCCTGGGCAACGCCTGCGCGAGGAACACCCTTATTTATCTCCTCATCGAGAGCATTTCCAAAATGCTTCGCTGCTCTTGTGCTCTCCTGCCCGTGCTGATGCCCATCAAGCTGAATATATCCATGGGGAAAACAGCCTTTGGGCTCCGAGACTGGGAATTAGGCGGGATGCGTTAGCAGAAATGGACAGTGGTTTAGTGGATTCATGGTTTAGCGGTGGACTTCGCGGTGCTAGGTCAACGGTTGGACCTGATGATCTTAAAGGTCCTTTCCAACCTAAAGGATTCTACGATTCTATGAAATATCACCTAATTTATCTGCTCCTGGAAAACAGATAATTAATGCAGTATTGGGGCAATTGTGGTGCTCTGCAGCCAGCTAAAGGCAAGCGAGGAGCCTTGAGTAACCCTAAAAACCCACCACCCAGAAATATAACCTATTTCGACACATGAGAAAAACATCCCCTTTCCTATATCCTAGCCAAAAGGGACGCGAGTGTTATTGTGCGCGATGACTTGCAGGAGTATTGCTTTATTTATCCCACATGGCAGGCGTGAAGCTGCTTATATCCACGGGGAGAAAAAAGCCAACCCAAATGGGCAGGATTATTTCTTTTCCTCAGCTGTGCCCATCGCGGAATTGATTCGGCCGACAACCTGTGAAATACAGTTAATGAGCTTGGGTTTCTGTCGCCCTGAGTTGCTCCAAGGATGAGATTTCCTACCCTCCGATGTGTCAATTTTCCACTTCCAAATTCGGTCCCGGTTTGTGGAAACAGAGTATTAGCCGTGATTCATGAGTATTAGCACAGAAAGAAAAATATAATCGGAAATTTGAAGTACTTATCCTTCTTTGGGCTAAGCCTAGATAGTATGAACACAATACCGTACAGCTTTAAACGCAGACAAACGAGAACGAAGACGAAATGTTCCCCACCAGCAACATAACTTTCAGCTTTGGCAGAAAAATATTTTCTGGGCTTAGAAGCTACAGAGCTTTGCCATAGAGGAAAAAGAGGGTTATCTGTTAGAGGTATAAGTGAGTCCAGGCAAATGCCCCCTGCTCTCTTTTAGAATCATGGAATCATTTAGGTTGGAAGAGACCCTCGGGATCATCGAGTCCAACCATCAACCCCACTCTACAAAGTTCTCCCCCACACCACATCCCCCAACCCCACACCTAAACGAGTCTGAAACACATCCAGGGATGGCGCCTCCACCACCTCCCTGGGCAGCCTATTCCAGGGTCTGACCACTCTTGCTGGGAAGAATTTGTTCCTCATGTCCAGCCTAAACCCACCCTGCTGCAGCTTGAACCCATTCCCTCTTGTTCTATCGCTAATTACCTGGGAGAAGAGACCAGCACCGACCTCTCTACAATGTCCTTTCAAGGGGTTGTAGAGAGTGATGAGGTCTCCCCTCAGCCTCCTCTTCCTCACACTAAACAGTCCCGGCTCCTTCAATGGCTCCTCATCAGATTTATTCTCCAAACCGAAAGAAAAAAGTAAGTTGATAGGGACTTAATGAAAAATTAATTTTTAAGCAAGCAAGCTGTCAGGGCTATTGAAACACCACAAGTATCACTCGGACGGGATGTCTCCATCCACCCACCGGGAGACTCCTCCAACACGCAGGGTCGGGAGGCAGCTCTCGACGGGAGCAGGCGGTACCGCGCTGCAATGGAAATGTGATGGGAAACCTCTTCTGCTCGCTCGCTGCCCAGCCTTGACCCTTATGGTCAGACTGGATGATCTGAAAGTCCCTTCCAACCCAGGCGACTCTGTGATTTTATGGTTCTACGACCCCAGCAAACTTCCTAAGGGCAACGCAAACGGCCACCCATCGCAGGTGGCACAAACCCAGACGTATCGAAAAAGCAGTGATAATTTCATCTGCTCATACAGAAGCAAAGACAATATTGGTTTTCCGATTCGGGCTCCCGTCTGTATTAGTTGGAAATGCAAATGACGAGCAATTTTTAAAAGCAATATTGCAAGCCGGTACAAGTGAGCGTTAGCTACCCAGAGTGTTTGATTTTAATAAACCAATCAACCCAAACCAGTGGGAGATGAAGGTGTTATGCAAACCCTTAGCATGCAAGGCACGCGTGTGCCGGCAGGAAGGCTCCGTGGACCAGCACGGATTATTCATCCGAAAGCAACTTCTTCACCCAGGAGATTCGGACGCAGCCCAAGGGCCAACATGGAGCTCATCAATGGACGTTGGCCCTGAGCGTGATGGAAGAGCTTCGCCCCCATCTGAATGGAGGGAATGGATTATAATTCAGCTCCTCCAGCTCCTCGCTGGAGGCAGAGGTGTTATCCCAGAGCAAGGGCAGGGATAAGCTGCAGGAAGGATGGGTGGTCGGATGCTCAACGCACCGACAAAAGCCCTGGAAGGCAGATTAGGAGTGAACAGCTTTGCCCTGGTGTCCTGGATCCCTTCCAGTTTGGATTTCAAAGGTAATTTTTCCCTCTGCTAAGAACTCCTTTGCAAAAGGCAATGAAGCTTTTTTCTACCGGCATTGTCACAGCTAAAATAAACTTAACGGCGGAGACTTTGCTCCACCAGAGACGGGATCTGAGCCCCAAAAATAACTCCCTTGTTACTCCCGGAGGAAGGCAGCAGTGCTTCCCGCAGGTGTCTGGAGGCATTCAGCCGTGGATAACAGGGAAATTAGGGTGCCAGCTCTGCAATTTAAATATATTCTCTCTCCGTTACCCCTCCACTGGTTCATGGCTGAGCTGAAAACACCGAGCAGTCACATCATGAGAGCATTTAAATCCAGGAAGGGCCACGCTGTCGCTGTAAGTCGTGGCGGTGACTCGTTAGGATACGTTAATTTTCCCCCTTGCGATCACCCAGACCATCCCGAGGGCCACACGGGGAGCGCGGTAACGGCCTTACCGTCTTCAGCAGCGTGCGGTTGTCCCTGAGGGACCCCACCATGCCCACGAAGGAGACGCCGAACATGGTGAAGCCCAGCAGGAGGAGGAGGACGGCCGGAGCCAGGAAGATCCCTTCCAAGGTTTTGTGCTTCTGCCTCTCCACTTCGGCGTAAATCCCAACGCACAGGATCACGAGGCCGAGGATCTGCAAGGGAAGCACGGGATGGGATTCAGATGCCTGCGGGGAAAAAGCAGAGGCTTCGAGGGAGAGGTGGAGGTTGAAGATGTCCCAGATGGCCAAGGAAAACCCACCCAACTCCAGGCCATTTACCACCCAATCCCAAATGGTGCCGTCAGCGCTCATCCCCTTCGCTCAAGGCTGGGCTGCTTTCCCTCTGGCGGGGAAGGGGACGTATAATTGCAGCATGATCAATCCAGCGGGAAGGGTTTTCCTAGGTTTATCCTCTCCCCTCCCTTTACGGTCTGTCTGGCTGCTCAGCTTGGCCCTTGCCTTGGGTTTGACAGTCATTAAGACCCACAGCCCACCCTCCCAAACGCCACCCTGGGACAGCACGACCCCCAAAACCGCTCATTTCCCTCTGGCATTTTTACACCTGGCGTGAGCACCCCCTCGCACCCAAACCCACAGCTCGCCCTCTCTTCACACGCCACCACCAACAATTAGAAACAAAGCTAACGGCACCGTTACGAAGCGCTTTTGATCCCTGGATGAAAAGCGCCATGAAGAAAAGCAACGGATTATTTATGACAACCTTCTTCCCCTCTCTCCCCCTTCAAGGAAACAGCTCTGGTTGAAAAAGAGAGCCTAACGATGCCGGGATAAAGCAAGGCTCCGCAAAGGGCTCTTTGCATCCCTTCGGCTCCGTCAACATCAAAGCCAGCACCGTGATCCCAAGCGTTTGGTGCTGTCAGGAGCCGTTCGCATCGCGCCCGTCGGCCCCGCGGCGCAGCCGGAGGTGAGCGGCTTCTACAGCTGGCGCCGAGCTGACACCTGAAAAGGTCAGCGAGGAAAACGAGGAGCATCCGGAGACCTTTTCATGTTGCTTTTTCCTGCCCTCCCCGCTCCAAATGGCAGCGGGAGCCTCCTGGGGGAAAGCCCCCGGCCGCAGACACTTGAACTCAAAAACCTACATCCCCAAAGAGCAGACAAAAATGCCTTTCTTTTGCTCCTTTTCCATCATTTTCTCCTTTTCTATCTGTCCTGGTTTGAAGACTGGCCACTGAGACGAATGATACCATCGCTTCCACCTTTCCAAAAGGCTTCATTGCTCCTAACGAGTTTGCTCAAACTCTTCCTGCCAATTCACACCAAATCCTTAATTTTCCCGCACAATCTTGGCTTTTTTGGGGGGAGTTTATTTATTTTTTTTCCTTCTCCACTCTGCCTGGGCACCATTTCTGGTGCGGTTTTGGAGCTAGTTTATGTCTATCCATCACTGTCCGCTTCCAGGCTCCAGCTCATCTATAAAGGAACTGAAATTTCTCAGAAAGTGAAATTTAGACTCGTGATATTTTAGTTATTTGAAACTACGCAGACAGGCCTGTTTCTATTAACAGGCTTTTAATCACAGTTTCATCCTCATACTCTATTTTAAGCGTCAGGTTGGTGCGCTGGGATTAGGTTTGATTTAATGTTTATCTCTTATACGGTGTCCCAGGAAATACATTTGGCTTTGAAGGCGGGGGGGAGACATTAATGCGCACCCTGCTAATCCCCGCCGTTCCTCCTGCGTGCCAATCAGAAGCACTTTCTCCGTTTTAATTAATCCATCTGCGATGCGAGCGAGGGAAGAGATCAGGGGAAGTGCAGGGAGCGAAGCCGGGAGGGGGGTCGAGGGATGGATGCTCGAGGGGCTGAGGGAGCAGCGTGCACGGGAAGGGCTTCACCTGCCAGCGGGGGAGAGAAACCAAGGAGGGTTCGCAAGACGGACACGTGAATTGCTTAAAAATAGTTTTTTCCAGGGCTGAAAATATCCTTGAAAAATGTAAAGTACATGGCATGCATGAGGCTGCTGTAGGATGGTGCTGGTCCTTCCTCCAGCATCGCCACCACCATGACTTTTGCAGGGAAACCCCCACCAGTGCCACGCTGACACCCCTCTTGGCTGGAGGGGGGCAGGCACCGCTTATTTGTCATGCAAAGGCAATGGGGAAATGCAAATGCAGAGGGGAAACGGTGCTGCACGGCATGGGGGGATACTGCCGGAAACCCAGGCCACGCTGCATGGCTTTTTTTGGTGTTTCATGGCTTAGAAAAGGCCACGTGCGATCTATGGACAAGCAACTCAAACTAGTGCCTGGGACTAACCATCACAGAATGGTTTGGGATGGAAGGGACCTTAAAACCCACCCAGTGCCACCCCCTGCCCCGGGCAGGGACCCCTCCCACCAGCCCAGGTTGCTCCAAGCCCCGTCCAACCTGGCCTTGAACCCCTCCAGGGATGGGGCAGCCACAGCTTCTCTGGGCAACCTGGGCCAGGGGCTCACCCCCCTCACAGCAAACAATTTCTTCCCCAGATCTCATCTAAATCTCCCCTCTTCCAGTGTAAAACCCTTCCCCCTCGTCCCATGGCTCCCCTCCCTGCTCCAGAGTCCCTCCCCAGCTTTCCTGGAGCCCCTTTAGGGACTGGAAGGGGCTCCAAGGTCTCCCCGGAGCCTTCTCTTCTCCAGGCTGAACCCCCCCAGCTCTCTCAGCCTGTCCCCACAGCAGAGGGGCTCCAGCCCTCCCAGCATCTCCGGGGCCTCCTCCGGCCCCGCTCCAACAGCTCCGTGTCCTCCTGATGTCCCCAGCGCTGGAGGCAGCACTGCAGGGGGGTCTCACAGAGCGGAGCAGAGGGGCAGAATCCCCCCCCGGCCCTGCTGCCCACGCTGCTGGGGACGCAGCCCAGGCTGCGGGGGGGTTCTGGGCTGCCAGCGCACGTTGCCGGGTCATCTTGAGCTTCTCATCCACCAACACCCCCAAGTCCTTCTCCTCAGGGCTGCTCTCCAGCCATTCTCCACCCAGCCTGGACTCTAACAAGCAAATATTGAGCTGATCCACCTGAATTTCTTGGCTCTCTCCTTTCTTAGCTCCTAGTTTAAAAGGTCACCCAGCTCCTTGCAACCTGCTTTGCCAAGGGTTAGTGCTGCCGGCTGGACCCCAACCCATGGCCACACCCCGACAGCTAAAAACCCCCCTCCAATTAAAAAAGAAGAAGAGTTGGTTCTACTCACAGCAGCTTAAAGCACAAGAAAGCGTCTCGAAAAGCCACACGCACCTCGAGGCAGGGAATGGATATACTGGCACATCTCCCAGCAAAGGCAGATTGCAAGGAAAGGCTTGCTGGAGTATAACGAGTTTTGGAAGGAGGAGCAGATAGCGATGCTGCTCCAGAGGGAGTTGGATGGAAAATAGCTGAGGAGCAAGACCAGCATTCCCTGAAAAGTGACATTTCTGTGAAAAAAATGGTGGATTTGGAACAAACCGGCGACATCAACTTCTTTGCCAGGACCTACCCAGCACCGTAAAAAACTGCAAGGGGAATAACCACGTATTTCATGAAAAACCTGATCATCCTGTCCCCCTTCAGCTGCAGATGAGCATCAAAAGGAGCAGGAAAAGTTCGCGTGGCGCCATGCGGAGCCTGCCTGCCCTGCTCGCCACCACCGGCTTTCCCGGGGAGAGGAGGGTGCTTTTGCCGTACGAACTCAATCAGCACGGATATTTTTGATTCCTGGCGCCACAACCCTTTCCTACCACCCACGCACGATGACATGGTAAAGCACATAATGAAGTTTGCCGGTAAATCCTCTCTAGTTACACATTAATTGCCCGGTGATCACCTTAATACAGTGCAAACACCAGGCCAGACAGCAGCCGTAATTACAACTGCCCTGCGATGCATCGAAGAGAAAAAGCAAATCTGCGCTTACCCTCTAAGGAGAGGATGATTACCCCGTTTCTGTGCGACAATAACCACGCGATTGAACCATCGCCACAGGGAAAGCCAAGGGGGCGGCTGCAACTCCGCCAGGCGGCGCGACGAAGGCGTCCTGCATCAATTCGCCTCTCATAAACTGGGAAGAAACCACCTTCGGGTTTTCATTTCTGCCCTGCTTGATTTTAGGGCTCGGTGGAGTCCGTCGGAGCTGAGTGGGCAGGGGATGGAGGGCAGCGAGCAGCCACCCCGGGACGTCCCACCTCCATTCCCACCCCAAAAAAGACCCCCGTGACTCGCTCTCCTCCTCCCTCCCATTTTCCTGCATGGATAAAACTGCAAACTGGAATTTCTCAGCCCGACACAAGTTGCTATGACCGACCCATCCCCACCTTCGCAGCCCATTTCCAAAGCTGTTTTGCTCCAACCTCGTCTCTTCTGAGTGGGATATAGAGATGCTGGTTTTCCTCTCCAGGCATTTCTCCATCTAATGGCAAGGAAAGAGCTGGCGGAGGGAGCTGGGGACCTGGGAGGGAGGAGAGCTAAAAGTGAAAATCCCTGGTGGAAATCACTATCCCACTGATCGCAAAGTCATTTTGAGACCCGGAGGTCAAGAAGTGAGATAAAAGGCAATTAATGAGCAGAAAATAATATAATACACAGCTCTGATGACGGTGGCGGGGTTTGGTGGGTGCCAAACGGGTGGCTTGAGCTCACAGCTAACCCAGAGGTGAGACAGGGGGTTTGCAAAGCTCTCTTCAAGCCACGGGCTCTCTGGCACTTGTGGCTGCTTCTCCGTCCTTGCGTGACTTGGCTTTGGCACGGAGGCAGCCACCTGATGTGAACAAGAGACGTGCATAGTCCCACCAGTGCTACTGAGACACACACGGTCCTACCCTGTCCTAAAAACCACAGAATCACAGAATGGTTTGGGTTGGAAGGGACCTTAAAGACCATCCAGTTCCACCCTCCCTGCCCTGGGCAGGGACCCCTCCCACCAGCCCAGGTTGCTCCAAGCCCCGTCCAACCTGGCCTTGAACCCCTCCAGGGATGGGGCAGCCACAGCTTCTCTGGGCAACCTGGGCCAGGGGCTCACCCCCCTCACAGCAAACAATTTCTTCCCAATATCTCATCTAAATCTCCCCTCTTCCAGTATAAAACCCTTCCCCCTTTTTCCATGGCTCCCCTCCCTGCTCCAGAGTCCCTCCCCAGCTTTCCTGGAGCCCCTTTAGGGACTGGAAGGGGCTCCAAGGTCTCCCCGGAGCCTTCTCTTCTCCAGGCTGAACCCCTCCAACTCTCTCAGCCTGTCCTCACAGCCCTCGGAGCATCCCACTAAAAATCCCACTAAATACCTAAGAGATGCCACATTTCCCTTGTCCAAGACCCAAAAGGCCCAAATAACGGGAGTTTCCCTCAGCCACCACCAGAGCAAATGGCCACCACGAATCCAAGGGGACGTTAACACGGCCAAAGCAGCGCAACCTCGAAGCCTGCCAAGGGCCAAGCGGCAGATACGGCTCATTCCAGGGTGAACGGCATTAATTGGATGAGTCAACGCCGCGCTAACGCGAGGCAATAATTTCTCCTTATTCGGGAACGCCAAAAAGTCACGATGACAGTGGCTTCAAGCCCACGCAGACCCCAGCAGCCAGATTCCACGAGTCAGAGCCACGGTCCGGGCAGGAGCAGAGGGAATGGGCCATCGCTTCGTTCTCCATCCAAGATGGCCAGAGGTGCAAAATTAAGGGTGAAACTCTTGTTTTTTAAATCTCCAGCTCACAGAGGAATCGTTCTTCCCAGCTTTTGAAGACCCGTCTGCCTTCAAATTAGCAGACAGGGCACTCCTGCTCCTCCTCAGGAGGTTTTATTGTAACGCGCAGGCGAGAAACCGTGATATAGAAAGCGCTGAATGCTTTTAGTCATTAAAAGATAGAATCACAAGATTAATAATGCAGCGATTAAATACACGGTATAACGCTTAACTGCTGATGGTAGGTAGGAATGTAAAAAAAAATACGCTATTATAAGGGTCAATTAAAATAGCAGTTTTCAGTTTTATGGGAAAAGTGAGAAAAGGAAAGAAGCATTTCTTTTTGAAAAGAAAACTTCAAATCTACGCTCCGCTGAATCCTTGATAACGAGGATTAAATCTGCCTGTATAAAACTGGCAGGTCCAACTGTGATGCTTGAACATCTCTGCCGTTTGCTCCGTATTTGGTTTAAAGCCACTTTCTGGCTTATCCCACGCTCCTTTACTGATTTTCCCACCTAGAAATACCTGCTCGCGTTACAGGAAAGCACTGGAAAGGATCTAGCGGCATTAGAACCAGTTTTCTGCAGACTGGGCCAACCCTACTCTAGAAAACCACGATCGATCTCACCCCAAACCTCCTTTATCCTTCCTGATGAACCAACTCAAGCGTTATTCCACTGAACTTTTCTCCGGGGGGGTTAAATTTTTGAAGTTTTTATGAGAAGTTCCTACACAATCATTTTTTTTTTTATCGAGTGCATTCGGCCAGAGAGAAACCCAGCCCCGGTCACGTCTGGTTAACGAGGCTTTGAAGGGTTCGTCAGCGCCGTTGAATTAATTTGGCAGCAACGTGTGCAAACGAGGCCAGAAGTAGGTCAGGCGGCTGAAAAGCTCGTGGGAGCCGCGCGATCCGTATGGATTCGATGGGGCAACGTCCCCGCGTGAGGACCGTCCCAGGGCTGAAGGCGGGCTGGGTCAGAGCGATTCGAAGTGGCTTTTTTGCAGCTATTTCCCAGTCGCCGGGAAATTGCTGAGGCTCATCTTGCCAGGACGCCCCGCCGAGCCCCCCAAAATGTCCCAGCAATTAATAAGCATCTAGTACCAAGATTGTGGGGGTGCATCCCATGGTTAATCTACGTTTGCAAAGCGCAGCCCCGACCTGGGTTCAGCTGAGTTGGGAGAAAAGAAAAACCCTGTCCCTCTTCCCCCCCCCCCCCCAACAGCTGCTTTCTGGGAAACCTCCAGCCGGGCGAAACTCAGCTCTTTGGAGAAACCAAAACTACAAGCGACGGGTTTTCCCACAGATTAATTCTGCCAGCAAAAATACCGCGCTATCTTTACCCAAAACTCAAACTGCAGCTACAAACGGGTAACGAAATCTGGATTTTTTTTTGGTCTCGCCGGGTGTGGTGGGAGTCCCACGAGAGTCCTGGCCACCCCGTGGGAGATATTGGAGTCTCCTCTTCCCTCGGGAGCCTGCCTACCCAGCAAGCCACAAGGAAACCAGTAAGATACTCGACAAAAAAAATCCACTTTTCCTTATTCTCATTCGTGCCTTGGGATGGGCACAAGTCACTCGGCGCAGCGGGACAACGGGCTTCGCCGCCCCCAGCTAGCAAGGGCAAGCGCTGCCCTCCCAGTGAGCTCATTCATTAAAATAAAGAAATAAATAAATAAGGAAACAGAAAGCACTTTCAAACTCCGCCGGTCATCCCGTTTACCCTTCGCAACCTGCCCGGGAACTCGCGCAGATATTTCTGCAATTACACCCATGCAATTAGACAACACATACCACTACGGGCGCCCAGCGGGCAGCCGTGCAAGGGGGGAAGATGATTAATTAGACCTCGAGAGGAAATATCTGTAAATACGGACTGGATTCCCCAAGAGTAACCCCAAGAAGGTGCTAATTCCGTATCTCGTGCATTAACTGAGGAGTCACAGCCCCCAAAGGGATGGGGAAGTTCTTGCCTCCCCCTCCCCTGCTCCGACACGTGTTTGCACCTCCCGGGTGCCGGGGAAGCCTCGCCCCAGTTGTAGCTCAATGATTCAAAACTGCTTAAAAAACAAGCTTTATTTTTGCCTCTTAAAATAACCAACCTGGCTAAAATACCCGCCAGGCGATGTCTGCTTTCATGCCTTGTCCCTATGGAATGATGTAAAGGCAATGGCCGAGAGGGGCAGGGGGTCCAGGTGGCCCAGTGGGTCCTTGCGTGGTGAAAACATGAAATTTCCCCGTTTATGCCTCAAAACGCGACTTGCCGCCTCGAGGGATTTGCAAGAGCGGCCCCGGGGAGAAGGAAGCGCTCTTAAATCCACCAAAACCTGCAGTTTTGCCCACGATTGCCCATTTTGGACCCAGCACGAGGGGCTTCGCCGCACCAGGTTTTCCCCGTGAGAATTTGACGCTTCGGAAGGGGAAATTTTGATACTGAATTATAAAATCCAACCCAGGGGGGTGGTGCGGCGGAGGGAAAAACACCAGGAAGGACAGAAAAGCAACCGGAGCACCTACCGAGAAGAGGGTGGCGTAAGCGGACAGGGCAAATTTGATGCTGTAGTAATAAAGGCGGGAATTTCGGCACTCGGAGGCTTGAGCCATCCTTGAAGCTCCGGCCAGAGGGGTTTGCTCGCTTCCCGCCGGCCCTTCCCCGCTCCGGCCGGCTCCTGCCCTCCGCCGCGGAGCTGAAAAAGCGCCCACATGCACACGGGGAAGCCTTGAACTTGAACTGCCGGCTCCAACTTCCGCCTGGCAGGAGCGGAGAGCAATTAGAGGGAAGGCAGCAGCGGCACAAGCAGCCGGCATTAACCCTTTACTGAGTTCATTGCTTGGGTTCCGCAACAGCAAAGCTCCGTTTAAGTGGCTTTGCTCCAATAATTACTCCAAAAAAAAAAAAAAAAATCAATGTAAGCAAATTTTTAACAACAGACATATTGCGATCAGGGCCAGACGTGGAGTATTTTTGTTACGACACTCTGATATTGCGGATTTCAGTGGATTTTTCTTCCGTCGGCCTTGACTTCCATCTGCAGCTGCTCAACGTTTTGGTTCACTTTTTATTATTGTAACTATAGAGGCGCAAGAAAGGTGAAGTCTCTGCTCTGGGAACGATTCCCAAAGTTTGGTCAGCAGGGCAAAATGTTGGAGCCCCGATGACAGGGATGTGTGATAACCTCAGCACAGCGTTCCCAGCTTTCTGCTCACGCGTTACTCATCTTCAAATGGATGAAAACTCTTCTGTTTGGGTTCTTTCTAATATTGGGTTCTTTCTGTCTTTCTGCTATTGAAGGTGAATGGGGTCCATTAAAAAAAGAGACAAAAATGCCCGTTTCTGGCGTTCATGGTACGTAGCATCTCTTTAGAACAGTCATTGCCATGACTAAGCTTGTGATGGATCCTTCTTGATTGCTCTGGAACTCAGGGAAGTAAGAAAGTTTTATTTTGTCATAACTAAG
Organism: Alca torda; assembly: GCA_008658365.1. NCBI lineage: Eukaryota > Metazoa > Chordata > Aves > Charadriiformes > Alcidae > Alca > Alca torda. The sequence goes on from CM018097.1 coordinate 1,434,995, forward strand.
GTCTATTAGTTAGGTGCTGTAATCACACAAGCATTTCTAAAGGCATTAATTGAAGTTAAGACCGGACATTAGGAAAAGGTTCTTCACAAAGAGGGTGGCTGGAAGAGGCTCCCCAGGGAAGTGGTGATGGCACTAATGATCCTTATGGGTCCCTTCCAGCTTGAGTTATTCAAAATTCTAGGAGGTATTTAAAAGACAGGCAGACATAGTGCCTAGAGATATGGCATAGTGATGGTTTCTGTCAGAGTTGGGTTGACGGTTGGACTAGATGTTCTGAAAGGTCCCTTCCAACCTCGGCAATTCTATGATAGAGCCCATTCCAATCCTACAGCAGCAAAGGGTGAAGTGGCAGCTCAAAATCCATCAAGATCAGGGACAAACGTCCCCCAGGCAGTTGCTCGGAGCCCAGGATCGGAGAGAAATGTCCAGATTTACCTGTCGTAGCTCCCTACTGTGAGCAACGCCTCCATTCCAACACCACCTTGAGCCGCCCGGCGCTCGCGTGAGAAGGAAAAAGGGAAGAGAAACGATTCCACCCGGGCTCGGGGAGGTTTAACATGTGAAAGAAAAGGGATGTGGAGCAAGAAACCTGCACCGGGAGATCGCACAGCTCCTAGAAGTGTTTATACCGATGTACAAACCCAAGTACTAGAAGGGTTTGTACATCCGTGTAAACATAAGTACTAGAGAGCGTAAAAGTCGTGTTTAATAAAAAGAGGAGTTTGGAAAAGCCGCGTCTGCAGTCTCCGACGATGCCGGGCAGCACCCTTCATTTCCGCAGCCTGACTGGGTACGGATCAGAGACGGAAAGAAAAAGCGGCGAGGGGGCTCGTGGCCTGGGAAAGGTTTTAAAAAGCCCCAGCTCTCAGGAGGAAGGTGCTGCTTCTCTCTGCGGGAGCCGAATGGCGAATTTAAAGCAAGGTTTGAAGAACTAACAGTGACTCAGGGCTGCGCCCGAAGAGGCGGGAGCTGTATTTGCCCGGCTTTTAGCAGACAGGGAGCGATTCAGGGCAGCAGAAGGGATCGCATCCCTTCCCTTTTACAAGCTGCAAGGGTGAGAGCAGAGATGGGCTGAGAGTTATACGATTTTCAGTGGCCGGCAGATCCCATATACTGAGGCTATTACACTTCAGGACACGATAATGGGGCAAAACTGTCCCAAAAATGTCTCAAAAATGACATTTCTAGACACGATTTAGCTACAGCCAGCTGTGAGCAGGCTGAACAAGCAGAGCAATCAACTTTTCTCCACATTTCTATTTTTTAAATTAATCCATTAATGAGCTTATGGAGTGTTGGGGCCTGGTTTACACCAGCGCTTTCCATTTTGCCGGCACCCGATGAAGCCGGTGCTGAGACGACCGGTGCAAAGGAAGAAAAAGAGCGATGGCATCGCCCGCATGGAGCGTTCCTTTTTACCAACCTTTGCTCGGAATAAGGAACCCCGACACCCTGCGCTGAGCCAGAGACATCTGGGGAGAGGAACAATGTATTTCCTCCGCCTTCTCTTTCCTTTTTGCAGGATGCTGCAGCCAGGAAAACAGTTAATTCGAAACAAAACACTTCGGAGCTTGCTGGGGAAAATGCTGAATTATTGCTGGTGCGTGTGGGGCTGGGAGAGGGACCTGATGCTGTTTTTGCAGATGTGTTTTTTCCTTTTTTTTTTTTTTAAATTAAGGCATTTTTAAGGTGAATAAAAAAACCACGGGATTTGCTGTGGCCCTGCACTAGCGCTCCTCCCGGGCCGAGGGCCGAGTGACAGCAAAAATCAGCGCCACAAAAGCAGGTTTCTCCTTTCTTGAGTGCGTTAATACGTCGTAGAGAAGTAGCCGGAGAGTTTTATTGCTGTTCCCATCCCTGCAGGCAAAAAACCTCCTTGTTTTTCTAACCTCTTTCCATCAGGTTTGACCGGGCACCGGTGCGAGGATCGCAGGTTTTATTTTCAACTCGTTGGCGCAGAGAAATTTTGGCATTTAGTGACTAACCCTCTGCGCGTTCACCTATTTATATAATACGTTTTTCTTCGCTTTAATTCACAAGTCAACTCTGCGTGCAAAAGAGCAAGGGAGAAACAGCATTTCCCTACAAAACCAGGCCGTGACGCAGTTCGGGGATGTCCGAAGCACCAGATTTAAACCCTCGGGTCCTTAAATAACGCTCAACGTCGCCTAAAGTTTCCACGTTAATTTGAAGCCGCGTTTAAGAGAACGATTCACCGTAAAACTTCAGTTCCTCCCAGGTTTTAGCAGCGGTTTCAGGCTCTCTCCCTTTCTGCGCTGGATCCCCGGCAAAGCCCGATCCTACGGAATAAATCAGGGCAGAACCGCGCGAGCGCATCCCAGGCTCTACCCCACTTCCTCATCAGCCAGTAATTAACACCCGATATTCCGCAAGCGGTTAATTATGCCATACAAGTCATCGCTAAAAAAAAAAAAAAACAAAAAACAACAAAAACCACAACGCAGATTTTTTTTGCCTGCAGGGATGGGAACAGCAATAAAACTCTCCGGCTACTTCTCTACGATGTATTAACGCACTCAAGAAAGGAGAAACCTGCTTTTGTGGCGCTGATTTTTGCTGTCACTCGGCCCGGGAGGAGCACTAGCGTAGAGACACAGCAAATCCCATGGTTTTTTTTTTTTTTTATTCACCTTAAAAATGCCTTAATTTAAAAAATAAAAAAGCAGCACATCTGCAAAAGCAGCATCAGGTCCCTCTCCCAGCTCCCACCCCCACACGCACCAGCAATAATTCAGCAGTTTCCCCAGCAAGCTCCAACCCCTTCAACTAAACGGTCAGATGTCTTTAAATTTGACTTTTTTTTTTTTTTCTTCTTTCCCCTGCAAGCAAATAAAATTTTATACCGTGCTTTCCTTTCTGCAAAAGGGATGATAAAGGATAAGCGCTTTTCTGGCGGCGCAAATGCGTACGGATGCCGCTTACATCCAGAGAGATGCACTTAGAGATGAGTAGACAGGACCTTAAATCATCCATTTATTTATACTAACGTTACCGTAATGGATGGATAATGCACAAGCCCTGCCGGACACGAGGGAGAGGCAGGCAGAGCTTTTTAAAAAGCTTACCATTGAATTGAATAAATTCCGCAGGCCAAATTTAAACAGGACTTGGAACTTCGTTGGACTTACCGTCGCTCTGGTGCGATGCTCTGGGGGTACGGAGGGAGCGGGGAAGGGCAATGGGAACAGAGGAGGGAGATTTAGGTCTGGAATATTTTTTTTTTTTTTTCTCCTCTGGCAAACGCTGCTGGAGCTGGGGGAAGGTCATCAAGTGGCTTCACGCACGGGCAACGAGCAAGCCCTTATTTACGGGTTTTAATCATTAACTGGACGCTGCTCCTGGCAGCGTCAGGGCCATGCAATCATTAACCGCAGGAAGAAATGACTCAGCCGGCGTTTGACGCTCGGGACCAAACGGGGACCGGTCAAACCACCGGACTTCTGCCAGCGGGCAAAATTTGGGAGTCTGGAGCCCTTTGAGGGGGTGATGCTGCTGGTGGAGGAATATTTTCCACCGGCAGAGCCCTGTCCCCCTCCAATACCCAGAGGATGGGGATTCCCTTCCCACCCCACCAACCACCCCAGGCTTTACAGGCAGAAAGTCTCCCGTAATAATCCAGTAAAAGCAAAAACTGAGGCTACAGGAGAACACTCTAAACCCTCCGAAGGACCAAGCCATGCTATTAAGGTGCTCTCAGTGGTGCTTCGAGCAGCTCTGCATGCAGCCAGCATACCAAGCGCCTGCAATAAAGATGCTACTTCTTCCCCCGAGCGGGGCTCCCCGGCATATTAATTGCAAATCACTGGCAGGGCGAGCTCGACCAGCCCAGGCACCCGAACTGCCACTCATCTTTGCCAGCTGTACCTTCCCAGGTGAAATTTTGGCCCCCAGAAGCACAGGGAGGCCCCCAAGCAGGGTTTGTTGGTGCTTTGGGGTAAGGAGGGGACCCAGCTGCCCCCATGCACCTGCAGAGACGAGCCCTGTGCACACAGCCAGAGTGGAAAAGAGGGCTTTGGGGAGCTTTTGGGCTCTAGATTTCACAGACAAATAACTAAATCTGGGGCCCGGTGGAGATCGAGGCAATTATTTTGCTAAGCTGCTAGATGGAAGTGGCTGCTGTACGGTGCCTGCTCTATACTGGGTCCCAGCTCCAACCCTCGGCCCAAACTGGGCAGCCCGGAGTCTCCCTTAGCTGCACCCAGGTCTGGGTGAGCCAAAAAAACTCCTCATCTGCCCCAAAATTCATGTAAATGGGAGAGGAAGGGCCAGTTTGCAGCTGGAAGTGCTAAGGGAGCAGGCAGCGTTTGCTGCTTCGGCGCCTGGCTTCGCTGCCTTAATGATGCCCGGTGCATCAATTAATTAGCGAGGCTTTTCACAGGATCCCGCTGCAATTCCCCAGAGCCAAGTTAGGACTGGGAAGTGCTAATTTCAGGTTTAGCACGTCAGCCCAGGCAGGCCCAGGGCTGCCCACACGGATCCATCCCATCCTCTGGGAGCTGGGGAAATGGCCGCCCACCACAGCCTCGCTCCATCCTTCTTCAGAGGGACACAAGAGCACCCGAATTATAGAACCATAGAATCATTTTGGTTGGAAGAGACCCTCGGGATCATCGAGTCCAACCATGAGCTCCACTCTACAAAGTTCTCCCCCACACCACATCCCCCAACACCACATCTAAACGAGTCTGAAACACATTCAGGGATGGCGCCTCCACCACCTCCCTGGGCAGCCTATTCCAGGGTCTGACCACTCTTGCTGGGAAGAATTTGTTCCTCGTGTCCAGCCTAAACCTCCCCTGCTGCAGCTTGAACCCATTCCCTCTTGTTCTGTCGCTAATTACCCAGGAGAAGAGACCAGCACCAACCTCTCTACAATGTCCTTTCAAGGGGTTGTAGAGAGTGATGAGGTCTCCCCTCAGCCTCCTCTTCCTCACACTAAACAGTCCCGGCTCCTTCAATGGCTCCTCATCAGATTTATTCCCCAGGCCCTTCCCCAGCTCTGTTGCCCTCCTCTGCAAATTAGGGTCCTGCCAACTAATTTAACACTTAATTCCATAAAAAGCAGTGCTGCCACCACTCCCTTCTGCACTCCTTTTGCATGCTGAACGTCCTACATGGGGAAAAAGTTTTGCAGCTGAACAGTAAAATGGGTTTAAATGACAAACTCCCTCCTCCGCTCCCGCGGCCTCAGGCTGTCGGACCACATCACGCCCCTTTCGCTGATGGGGAGTTTGGTTTCACTTCCCCCGTCATACCAGAACTGCAGAAGGCAAAAGTTTTACTCATCCCTACACCTTCATCAGCAAGTATTTGTGCTAATCTTAACCCCATTTGCAAGCTTCGATGTGGGATTTCTAAAGCTTTAATTGACCATTTTTGCCTGTGCCTTTCAGCGTTGTGATTCCTGTTGGTGCGAAACTCCATCCCAGGAAGAGCTCTTTGTTTAAGAGCACAGGGGCTTATCTTCTCATGACGAATCACAGAACCAACCAACCAACCAGACCAACCAACCAACCAAATCACAAGGGATCTCTGGAGATCATCTAGTCCAACTCCTCAGATATACTCTCAGAGTTAGTTTTTCCATCCTCCTGGGCAACAGCAAGTCCCAGCCCCTCCTTCTCCCAGGTCTTTCCAACCCTGCATCTTTCCTGCTGGAAAAAAAGATTTAGCCAAACACTTCTTGCACCCAACGCTTTAGGAGCCAGGTGCAGGAGTTGTTTCTCTTTATTGGGCCATGAATAAGCAAGCTGCCACTTCCCAAATTAAATCCTACATCTTGCACACCAAGTCCAACCTAAAATTAAGCACCAGATCCCACGTTACGCGTTTCCCTCGGCTTCGTCATTCCCTTCTGCAGCAGCTTTTTAGCCAACCTGTTCAATAAACACAGCAGCAAATGAAAAGACCTCGCATTACTCAAATGACAACTCGGCCTGGGGTTTGGTGGGTTGTTTTTTTTTTTCCCCAGGCAGGCAGTGATTAAAGTAGAAAAATGTTAATTTATACCGCTGCAAAGCGCGGCGCAGCTGGTTTGCTCCGACCGTGAGCGTGGCAGCTATAAAGAACAAAGTGAGCGGCAGGGGGGCTGGGAGGAGAAATCGCTCCGAGGAGTTAAGATAATAAGCAAGCAACGCTGGAAGGTGATGAGCGGGAATAAAACCAAAGCATTAACGTGCAATTTTCGGATTTGTAAAACACTCTGATTACACGAGGAGGGCTCGGAGGTGCCAGGCTCGGCGTCACGCTGCAGCCACCGTGCCCACGCCGGTGGTTAAAAGCGATGTGGAGAAGAGAAATTGCTCGCTCCTGCGGTTCGATCGCACTCGAGCGTCTTCCTGGGTCAGCATCTGTCTGCAGAGCATCACTTCTAATAGCACGGGACAGAGCGGGCCTCCACAAACTGGCTTTATTATCCCCTCGGGACTGACCGATGCTCCAGCCTGCGCAGCTCCAAGCCCTACAATTTAATTAGAGAAGGCGGGACGGCATCGCCTTCCGCTGGGTATTTGCGAGGTCTGGATGCGCCCAGAGTTTCTGCCTCCTTCCTTGCAGCTCCTAAAGGCACCATTCACCATGGTCACTTCTGTTTCCTCCCACCTCTATTCCCCCACTTCTTAACTGTCTTGGTGTCTCTTTTTTGGCCACTTCACAGAAAGGTAGGGGTGGGAAGGGACCTCTGGAGATCACCCAGTCCCACCCCCGGCCAGAGCAGGGTCACCCAGAGCAGGTGGCACAAGAACGCGTCCAGGCGGGGTTGGGATGTCTCCAGAGACGGAGACTCCCCCACCTCTCTGGGCAGCCTGTGCCAGGGCTCTGCCACCCTCACGGGAAAGAAGTTCCTCCTCATGTTGAGATGGAACTTCCCATGGTCAAGTTTGTGCCCGTTACCCCTTGTCCTGTCCCCGGGCACCACTGAGAAGAGCCTGGCCCCGTCCTCCTGACACCCCCCTTGAAGTATTTATCAGCATTGATAAGATCCCCCCTCAGACGTCTTTTTTCCAGACTGAAGACACCCAAATCCCTCAGCCTTTCTCCATCAGAGAGATGTTCCATCCCCTCAGCATCTCGGTGGCCCTTTGCTGTCCCCTCTCCAGCAGTTCCCTGTCCCTCTGGAACCAGGGAGCGCAGAACTGGACCCAGTGCTCCAGCTGCGGCCTCCCCAGGGCAGAGCAGAGGGGGAGGATGAACCTCCCTCCACCTGCTGGCCACGCTCTTCCTGATGCCCCCCAGGATGCCATTGGCCTTCTTGGCCACCAGGGCCCATCGCTGGCTCATGGCCATCCCGTTGTCCCCCAGGACTCCCAGGTCTCTTTCCACAGAGCTGCTCTCCAGCAGGTCACCCCCAACCTGTCCTGGAGCAGGGTGTTATTCCTCCCCAGGGGCAGCACCCTACACTTGCCCTTGTTGAATTCCAGAAGGTTCCTCTCCACCCAACTCTCCGGCCTGTCCAGGTCTCTCTGGATGGCGGCACGGCCTTCTGGTGTGTCAGCCACCCCCCCCAGCTTTGTGTCACCTCTAAACTTGCCGAGGGGACACGCTGTCCCCTCACCCGGGCCATTGATGAATCTATATTTCGGTGCCGCAAATTCATTTGCGCAGCCCTGTGTCCCTAATGCATGCCTGAGCCCTTGGGTTTTGCATTGTTCCAGGGTTTTCTTGGCAGTTTGGGCTAAAGCCCAGCTTGACGCCGCTAAAATCCTCTTTTCCTTGTCCTCCGCCTCTCCAGATACTCCATCCTCCGGCTGATGATCGAGCAAAGGCTGGAGGAGATTTCCGAAGGTCCGACGGCGATGTGAAACGCTTCGCCAGCGCCCCGGCTCCAGGTTGCGTCACACGAAGAGGTGTTTGCCCGCAGGACATACCCTACCGAATCCCAAACCCCCGACATTCCCAGAGCGCTCCTGGAATCCACCTGGATCACCCCGGCTCTGAGCCAACCCATCATCTGCGCATCCTCGGGGGGTTCCTCCTCTGCAAATGGGGGGTCAGCCACCCCCCCCCCCCAGCTTTGTGTCACCAGCAAACTTGCTGAGGGTGCACTCTATCCCTCCATCCAGGTCATTGATGGATATATTGAAGGGGACTGGACCCAGTACTGACCCCTGGGGAACACCACTCGTCACTGACCTCCAACTAGACTCCGTGCCCCTAATCACGACTCTCTGAGTCCAGCTTTCAACCAGTTTTCAATCCCTCCCACTGCCCATTCACCCAACCCACACTTGCTCTGCTGAGCCCCCGTGCTGGAGGATGCAAACGCATAGAACTCACTTGGGTTAAAAACCGCTCCCCACAGACATGGTGGGACACCTGACAGCTACCGCTTCGGCAAGATACCGCTTATAATTTGGGCTAGTACACGCCAAAGGGTACAGAAATTGCCAGGCTTATAGCCCCAAGAAATCAGGTTTTGCCAGCAGAGAAGTTATAATTGCAAAATGAAGACAAAGTTGTTGCTCATAGTTGGCAGCTTTGCCTTTTCCCAGCTTTTTTTTTTTTTTTTTTTAAAAAAAGATTATTTATTAGTTCATAAAACTCAGGAAAACGGGAGTTTGATTCCGTTTGCTATGCAAGCTATGCTCCCCGCGGCGCAGGGTAAAACCCACTGGGAAGCCACAGCCCCAAAGACTCTTTCCAAAACACTGAGTCACCGCAGTGCTCTCCGTTAAAAAGCCCTGCTAATTAACCCACAGCAAATAACAAACTCATTACGCGGATTCTCAACGCTAAAAATGGATAAAAACTAAAAATAACCTCTCTGTACCTTGACCCCGTGCCCTCTGTCGGGTCCGGACCTATGTCTCCATCTAGGAAATGTGGATGGAGGTGCTGCAATTTTCCTCTTATACCCATTTCTCACTCAGGTCCTAAGATTTAGTCTCCGCTGCGTATATTTAAACCCTTGTTGCGAGATACCTGGCTAAATGTGTGAAAATAATAAAGCCGTGGGGCTGCAGAAATTACCCCCCAGCTTGGGCTCCAGTTTGGGGGAAAACCAACCTTCCCCCTTCATTCTCAAGAGGGGTCAGATGGGTTTAATTAGCCACAAATTATTCTGAGCATATATTTTCCTTGTTTGTTTGGGTTTGTTGTTTTTTTTTTGGTTGGTTTTTTTTTTTTTCTCCTCCCGACATGGTTGTGCATATTTTCTTTTTTAAAAATCAAAAAACTTCTTGGAAATCCCCCAGCTTGTTACGATTCGCCCGGAACGGGAGCCACTGCCATCAACCAGCCGCAATTTCATCCCCAAACGTTCCCCATGCGATTTGCTCGGCATTTTCAAGCGAAAACTCAGCAGTGGGATTGACCGCCTCGGCACAACGGGTAGGATGGATCCGACGTCAAGCAGCATCACAGAAGAAGCTGCATCTTTCTGCAGCAGGTCACAGCAGATATCCCAGAGGGATTTTGCAATCCAGATGCTCGATGCATGGCTGAACCACTAACACATCGCCTGGGAACTCGAGAAAAATTCATCGAGGCCACGGCTTGTGAGGAGACGTACACGCTCTTTCCAAACTCCTTCCCACCAACACACAACCAACCCCGGACCCACACACTCCATCCTACGGCAACAGAGAAACCCGAAGCCTCTAATGCAATAAAACCCCTCAATTTTGAGCCTCTGGCTCAAATGCCAGAGCAGTTTCTGGTTTCTCCCCCACCGCACAAGCCTGATTTACAGCCCTGATGATAATTAAGCATTGCTCAGCCCAACCGTACGACCCCGCTCTCATTCCCAGGCCTTCAAGTAATTAGGGACCTGAAAAATACCCTCCTGAGTATATCACAGGTCCTCGGTATTAGTGCCCAGCACTAACAATAAGGACTTGCTGCCCAAAGCCATCCCTGATGGTAGAGGATGCTACATAGGGACAGCAAGAACCTATAGGAGAAGTTTAAAAATCACTACACATCACTACAAAAAATCACATACCCAGAAAAGTTTGTCCTTGCCGGTTGAGCACCTCAAATAGAAACATGGAAATTGGTCTTTTCCCTCTTGGAAAAACCACGTGCTGCAGCAGGAGGTTGCGTTGGGCAGAGGCCAGCACTTTGCCCATTTAAAGGTCTTCTGCATAACCAGGGCTTCGGGGCTGGGTTTTCCTCGGCAGGGTCTGGAGGAAGCAGTACGTTTCACGGAGGCGATGCTCAGCTCCACGGGCTGTAACTGCGGAGTAAATTCATTTACGGTCCTGTAATAACACAGCTCTGCTTTACCACTCCCCTCTACCCAAAAGTCTCCCAGGCGTAGCTATTTCCCAGGCACTTGAGACCTAGGAGCAGAAATGCCACTTTGACAGCTGTTTAAAAAGTCTTTTTAGGTCTTTTGCACCTTCTGGAGCCGAGTCTTATGTCTTGGATGTGGTGGTGATGATGATGACTACAGCGGCGACTCAGCCATAAGAAACCTTACAGAATTCAACAAGGGCAAGTGTAGGGTGCTGCCCCTGGGGAGGAGTAACCCCTGCACCAGGACAGGTTGGGGGTGACCTGCTGGAGAGCAGCTCCGTGGAAAGAGACCTGGGAGTCCTGGGGGACAACGGGATGACCATGAGCCAGCGATGGGCCCTGGTGGCCGAGAAGGCCAATGGCATCCTGGGGGGCATCAGGAAGAGTGTGGCCAGCAGGTGGAGGGAGGTTCATCCTCCCCCTCTGCTCTGCCCTGGGGAGGCCGCAGCTGGAGCACTGGGTCCAGTTCTGGGCTCCCTGGTTCCAGAAGGACAGGGAACTGCTGGAGAGGGGACAGCAAAGGGCCATCGAGATGATGAGGGGACTGGAACATCTCTCCGATGGAGAAAGGCTGAGGGATTTGGGTGTCTTCAGTCTGGAAAAAAGACGGCTGAGGGGGGATCTTATCAACGCTGATAAATACTTCAAGGGGGGGTGTCAGGAGGACGGGGCCAGGCTCTTCTCAGTGGTGCCCAGGGACAGGACAAGGGGTAACGGGCACAAACTTGACCATGGGAAGTTCCATCTCAACACGAGGAGGAACTTCTTTGCTGTGAGGGTGGCAGAGCCCTGGCACAGGCTGCCCAGAGAGGTGGGGGAGTCTCCGTCTCTGGAGACATCCCAACCCCGCCTGGACATGTTCCTGTGCCACCTGCTCTGGGTGACCCTGCTCTGGCCGGGGGTGGGACTGGGTGATCTCCAGAGGTCCCTTCCAACCCTATGGTTCTATGAAGAGCAGGGAAAAACAGATCTGAATTGGATATTACTCCTTACAGAGCTTTGGCACAAAATTAGAACCATGCAATGGCTGAAGACAACCATTGCTCTCTATCCTCACCCAAAAACATATTCTTTAGGTGGATTTAAAAGCTTTTATACCTCAGCGGATGACAAGACACAAGTGTAAAAGAGCCCATCGCCTCCCAACTACAGAATCCTCCCAGCTTCAGCTCCCTTTGAGCCAGCAGGAGATCCTGTAACACACCTTGAAAGAGCATCCGAAGCCACCACAAGCAAGTATGGCTAGCAGGGAAGAAGCCAATCCCTTTAGTAAGTTGTCCCAAAGAGCCAAAAGCTAAATTTCAGTCCAAGCAGTGCAGAAGGCGACCTTAGCCCTCCACAACTGCAGCATTAAACACCCCACTCCACCACACCAGGGATAGAAAAGCCGTCATCTCCTGGTAGAAACCACTCCTGGCCACGAGTCAGACAAATATATTTCAGTACAAGTTGCAGATGTGAAGTGTTTATGAATCAAATAAGCCAGACGTTACACATAGACCCAAAATCTCTGCATGCCATGGACCTATAGGCGTTACTGGCCACCACCTCGTCTCAAGATCATAATCTTGGTGTGATGCTGTTCTGCCAAAGTCACTGTTTCCCTCCACACACGTTTTTAAAAGCCAGCGCAAAGCCAGGTGACACCAGCTCCCACCAGCTCCTCTTTGCACCGAGTCGCAGCAGGATCCACTCATTAGGCTCTACAGAGAGACTTGGATAGATTGGGCCGATGGGCCAACGCTAACGGAATGTGCTTCAACAAGGCCAAGTGCCGGGTCCTGCACTTGGGTCACAACAACCCCATGGACGCTACAGGCCTGGGGAAGTGTGGCTGGAGAGCTGCCTGGCGGAAAAGGACCTGGGGGTTCTCATTGAGAAGCGGCTGAACATGAGCCAGCAGCGTGCCCAGGTGGCCGAGAAAGCCAATGGCATCCTGGCTTGTGTTAGAAATAGTGTGACCAGCAGGAGGAGGGAGGTGATTGTCCCCCCGTACTCAGCACTGGGGAGGCCACACCTCGAGTATTGTGTCCAGTTCTGGGCACCTCAATACGAGAGAGATCTCGAGGTGCTGGAGCGAGGGCAGAGGAGGGCAACGGAGCTGGGGAAGGGCCTGGAGAACAAATCTGATCAGGAGCCATTGAAGGAGCTGGGAGTGTTTAGTGTGAGGAAGAGGAGGCTGAGGGGAGACCTCATCACGCTCTACAACCCCTTGAAAGGACATTGTAGAGAGGTTGGTGCTGGTCTCTTCTCCCAGGTAATTAGCGATAGAACAAGAGGGAATGGGTTCAAGCTGCAGCAGGGTGGGTTTAGGCTGGACATGAGGAACAAATTCTTCCCAGCAAGAGTGGTCAGACCCTGGAATAGGCTGCCCAGGGAGGTGGTGGAGTCACCATCCCTGAATGTGTTTCAGACTCGTTTAGATGTGGTGTTGGGGGATGTGGTGTGGGGGAGAACTTTGTAGAGTGGGGTTGATGGTTGGACTCAATGATCCCGAGGGACTCTCCCAACCTAAATGATTCCATGATTGTGTGATATCCTGGCAAGAGAAAGGACTTACAACCAGAAACGCCTCGCAACATCTGCGGCTGTGGGAGCATAAAGAAAAATAAATCAGGGGAAATGAGGAAAAAAAATCTCTGTTGGCCAAATAAATGCATAAGATCTGTTCCACCTCCAAAATGTGGCTTTTGCAGGTGGTCATAGTCCAAAACCTGCTCAGAGACAGCAGAGCAGGAAAACAAAAACAACACAATAAAGGATCATCTCAGTTTTCAGTGTCTTTTAACTCCTATTTAGTGCTGCTCACGTAAGTTTGGGAATCCCCAAAATAAACAGGAGGCTCTGAGGGGACACCAAAAGGCACGTTTGTGTGTACCCAAGCCCCAGATAAACAACTGTGTTGTGTTATGGCCGCACACGTCCTCGGGAGAGCGGAAAGCGCGTGAATCCACAGACGCCGACATCCACGCGTTGAGCCTAGGTTAACAGCCAGCTCCAATTTCTCTCCGGTAAACGCATAGAATTTCTTTAGTCCCTCGGTTGCTGCTTCCTCAGATGTGTCAGTCACACTACAAGATATTTTCAGGCCAAGCATGAGGAAATTCGGAATGAATAGCTTATTGCTAAAAATAGCCACACTGCCTTGGAAGTCACCTTCCTGCAGCCTCTGTCCTGCCCTGGCTCCAGGGAGGGAAAAGCCTCCCAGATTACACCAATTTGCTATTTTAAAAGCATTTTTGTATGCAGCAGCAATAAGTTTAATTCAGCTGCTTACTACCTGCAGTCTCCAAGGGCACCAGTTCCGTGGTCGAAGATCACGCGGGAGAGAAGTGCTCGGTCTCCGCTCTCCCCTGCGGAGGTGGTTGGGCGGGCTCAGAGAGGCTGTGCCAGATGATAACGCACAAGCAATGAAATCAGGCCCCCAAAAAAGTGCTGTTTATCTTATTGATAACAGTCCTGCTGCCTCCAAACCCTTCCACACCTGAAGGACATGGAGCAGGAATCGTAGAATCATTGAGGTTGGAAGGGACCTTTAGAATCATAGAATCACAGGGTTGGAATGGACCTCTGGAGATCACCCAGTCCCACCCCCGGCCAGAGCAGCGTCACCCAGAGCAGGTGGCACAGGAACGCGTCCAGGCGGGGTTGGGATGTCTCCAGAGACGGAGACTCCCCCACCTCTCTGGGCAGCCTGTGCCAGGGCTCTGCCACCCTCACGGGAAAGAAGTTCCTCCCCGTGTTGAGATGGAACTTCCCATGGTCAAGTTTGTGCCCGATACCCCTTGTCCTGTCCCCGGGCACCACTGAGAAGAGCCTGGCCCCGTCCTCCTGACACCCCCCTTGAAGTATTTATCAGCATTGATAAGATCCCCCCTCAGGCATCTTTTTTCCAGACTGAAGAGACCCAAATCCCTCAGCCTTTCTCCATCAGAGAGATGTTCCAGTCCCCTCATCATCTTGGTGGCCCTTTGCTGTCCCCTCTCCAGCAGTTCCCTGTCCTTCTGGAACCGGGGAGCCCAGAATTGGACACAGTAGATCAAGTCCAACCATTAACCCAGCACTGCCCAAACCACCACTGACCCACGTCCCTCAGCACCACGTCTGCCCGGCTTTTAAATCCCTCCAGGGATGGCGACTCCACCACTGCCCTGGGCAGCCTCTGCCAATGCTTAACAACCCTTCGGGTGAAGAAATTTTTCCCAATAACCATCCTAAACCTCCCCTGGCGCAACTCGAGGCCGTTTCCTCTTGTCCCATCGCCTGTTCCTTGGGAGAAGAGACCGACCCCCCCTGGCTGCACCCTCCTTTCAGGGAGCTGTAGAGAGCGAGAAGGTCTCCCCTCAGCCTCCTTTTCTCCAGGCTGAACACCCCCAGCTCCCTCAGCCGCTCCTCACCAGACTTGTGCTCCAGACCCCTCACCACCTCCGTTGCCCTGCTCTGGACACGCTCCAGCACCTCAATGTCCTTCTTGGAGTCAGGGGCCCAAAACTTCATTCAGGTGGAGCCACCTTCCAGCCTTACTCCTCCCCTTAACACTTGAGTATCACCCAGACCTGAATTTCAGCCCCAAAATATTAAACTACATTTCATTTCTTTGACTTTCCCCCCTTCCCACCCCTTACACTCCAAAACAATTGCACCAGCTGCTTTAGAATCATAGAATCATTTAGGTTGGGAGAGACCCTCGGGATCATCGAGTCCAACCATCAACCCCACTCTACAAAGTTCTCCCCCACACCACATCCCCAACACCACATCTAAACGAGTCTGAAACACATTCAGGGATGGCGCCTCCACCACCTCCCTGGGCAGCCTATTCCAGGGTCTGACCACTCTTGCTGGGAAGAATTTGTTCCTCATGTCCAGCCTAAACCCACCCTGCTGCAGCTTGAACCCATTCCCTCTTGTTCTATCGCTAATTACCTGGGAGAAGAGACCAGCACCAACCTCTCTACAATGTCCTTTCAAGGGGTTGTAGAGAGTGATGAGGTCTCCCCTCAGCCTCCTCTTCCTCAAACTAAACACTCCCAGCTCCTTCAATGGCTCCTCATCAGATTTGTTCTCCAGGCCCTTCCCCAGCTCCGTTGCCCTCCTCTGCCCTCGCTCCAGCACCTCGAGATCTCTCTCGTATTGAGGTGCCCAGAACTGGACACAACACTCGAGGTGTGGCCTCCCCAGTGCTGAGTACGGGGGGACAATCACCTCCCTCCTTCTGCTGGTCACACTATTTCTAATACAAGCCAGGATGCCATTTAGCTCTGTATCCCCGTGGCAGTAGGTGATGCTGACTTGATCGACGCAAGTACAGACCTCACACAGCCAGGAAAATATGGACTAAACAACACGCAGTCAGAGCTTCAGGAACATTTACCATCCGTGGCAGAAGCACCGAACACAAAACGAGTCGCCCAAGCAGCCTTTCCACCAGCATTCCCCACTGCAACCCAGTACGGACCAACAGCGCCCGCACAAAGAGCCGCCTCCTGTATTGGGGCTTTTAACTAATAAAAACACTGAAGGTTTTATAAAGCTCTAGTTTTATAAATCTCTTCTAGCCAGGAGACATCAAATCCCGACAAGCCTCTGGACAAAACTGCCGAACATATGTTTAGCCGCATTGCCAGAGATTAAACCCCCAATAAGAAGATAAGTGGGTTCTAGAGAGAAAAATACTGTTTAGCATTAAATAGAGGTTTATCTATGGGGGAATGCCATCAAAGGGAGCCAGGACGAGTATTAATTGCCATTAATGACCTGCTGGATGAAAACTCCAGGCACTAAGATAAATTAGAGCTGCAAGTCATCTACGTCAGTGCTAATCAAACCTTGTCGGATAAAACACAGCCACCGAACTCAGCACCGCGCAGCTGCAAGGGCGGCTGTTTGTGAGATGCCTGGCATGACAAAAAAAACCCTCTTTTGCAAAAGAAAACTAAGGATTGGCATTAATTCTAATATCCCTGCCCATTCCTGAGCAGGTGCTGGACGAGGTGGTCCAGAGGCCGATTCCCTTTACAATGATATTTTACCCGGTCTCAGCTCGAACTCATGGCACAAATGACTCATCTGCTGCAGGAAAACCAGCAGCCGCAGGCTCTGTTTCCTACAAAGGAAATAAAAGGCAGCTTTGGCCAAGGACAGAGCAGCTCCGCTGGCCCAAAACCCCAGCGGGCACCGAGGGATCCAAATATCAATACAATATCCGCCACCTGCGCTTCCTCAGAAGTCAAAATTTAAATGGAAAACATAAAAAGATGGCTGTGTCCGCCTATAACCCCCCCGCCGCCTCCTTCCTCCGGCCGTTTCCGCCTCCCCTTCGATCCGTACCCACCCCAGAAGCCTTTCCCAGGCTCAAAAACCATGGAAATAATGAAGGTCTTTTCTATCTCTTGCCTTCAGGAGCTTTATCCATCCTGACAGTTGTCGGAGCTGCTCATGATACAATTATCTAATCGAGCCCTTCCCCCGGCAGCGTGCGCCGAGGAAGAGGAGGCAAAGCCCGGGTGCTCGGGGGGTGGCACCGAGGTGCTGGCAGGTCCCTTTTGCCATCACCCTGCCCCGACACAGCAGCGTACGAGCCACCGCAGCGTTTCCTCCGCACGATTTTGCGACGACGGGGCGTAAAGTCGCACACGAGCCATAAAGATTTCCAGAGCACAACATTCATTTTATTTTCTCCCTCCCAGAACAGCAAATTTGTGGCTTAAAGCCGTTTTTCTCCCATCCGTGCTGGCCACAAGCTTCCACCCGTGACACAGTCTCATTTCTTGGACTCGTTACAACCCTAGAAGAAGTTAGGTGGAAAATGCAAACTCACTTACAGGCTGTCGTGGTTTTGGCCCTCACACCAGGACACGGGTATCTCTGCTGTCCCCCACCCCACAGCCAGGATCCCCAAGGACAGCGTCTGGGCACTGCTTCCCTTTTGGGGGGGGGGGGGGGGGGGCGGAGGGAGGGGAGGGAGAAAACCCAAAAAGAAAGAAAACCCAAAAAGAAAGAAAACCCAAAAAGAAAGAAAACCCAAAAAGAAAGAAAACCCAAAAAGAAAGAAAACCCAAAAAGAAAGAAAACCAAAGCACATCAAAGCACAACCCGCCGGGAAATAACTGCACTCGCCTGACAACATCCAATACATTTAAAATTTGGCAATTTCTCAAACGCCCTCAGGAAATGCTTTTAAGGAGGGAATCCCAGGCTTTAGCTGCACCAGTCAACTATTTATAACCCTGGGTTTTTTTGGCATACCCAAAAAAAAAAAACCCCAACCTAATCACGCTGCAGGAAGCCTTAACTAACCCAGGAGTTTTCTATGGGAATTCAGGGCCGGCACACTCCCGTCCGGCAAATGTCCAAACCCTGTCTGGCTTAACGTCCAGAACATTTCTACTCATCCCAAGCACTGGTTGCTACTCTGAAACCATGTGGTGCAATCGTTGGATTTCTAGGAATCGAGCTGCAAACTGTTTAGGGAAGAGGTGCACGGAGCCAGAGATTTGCATGGAGCCCAGATGCTGACAAATCCCCCCCAAATTATCCCTAAATTTCCCTTGCAGCAAGGCCAGGAAACTCCGCATCCTCCCACCAGCTCCATGCTGTTTCCCTTCCACCCCAACCACCATCCCAGCAACGAGCCAAGGTGAGGCACATCCCCTAACGAGCTCTTAATTACTTGGAAACACCCTATCTTGGAGCATAAGCTTGCAAACCCATGAGTCAACGCCCAAAAAAAACAAGAGGAGGAAAGGCAAGAGGCAACCCCAGCAAGATGTATTCGGGTTTCAATTGCTCAGAGCAATCATCCAATTTAGCCGACTTCATTTCATTTGCGCGCAGCCGAGAGCGCGGGGCTGCTTGCGTTACGGATAATCTCCGCTCTTCATTTAGAGCGCTTTTGGCAGACGTTGCCGGGTCGAAATAAAGCCTTCATTTAATAAATAAAAGTCCAACACTTGGAAGGGCGCAGCGCTCTCGCCGTAACGAGGAGTTACGGCGAGCGGAAGAGCGGCGGAGGTGTGCGGCTGTTTCTTGGGGTGCTTGTGAAAGACTGGAACTTAAAGATAATTGTCTCAAAGTTTGCTGAAGCTTCTGCAAACGGACGGACGGACGGCAGGCTTGTGGGCCGAGAAGAAGCTTGCTTGTATCTCTTTAGCACCTTCTGCAGACCATCCTCCTGCTTGCCAGTCACCACCCAAGGTTGCCATCAGCTGAAGAGGGTGTGTTGCTCCCCCAGCTGGAAAGGGTGTAGGCCTCTGGCTATCAGAGCGGCCAAACCCTGACTAGCCCCAGCCAAACCCTGACTAGCCCCGGGCCCACCCAAGCCTGTGTTGTTAACTCCAAAATTGCCGAAGCCAAGCGCTGCCCAAACAGCAAGGGGGCAGGAAAAGCTTATATGGCAACCGTGTAAAATGACAATTAGCTCAGCAAAGGTCACCGTCACGCTGATTGGTCAAGCTACGGACCGACCTGGGCTACCTGGACTATAACTGGCACGGCGACCCACCGCAATCTGGGAATCGGGACCGAGACCCCCACCACCATCAACCACGGATCAACGGGATGCCACTGAACTGCCAGAGGACCACCAAGATGTCGTTGGGCCTGCGGTGGTGGCTATACTCTTGCTACGCTCCGTAATACTGCTTCTCTTTTCTGCCTTTCCTCTACTTCTGCCTTTACTCTATCACTCATCTCAGTGTCTTTTGCTGGGGAATAACAATAAACCTGCAGTGAGCGGCATCTGACCTCGTCTGCATCTTAATTTCACACTTGGAGTCATTGCAAACCTCTCCCGGGCCCGACACAGTCGGACCAGGACGTAACAGTGCTGCAAGTCAACAGCCGAAGGGGCTGACAACAGACCCGAGAGGTTTTTCCCCTCTGCCAATGCTGAAGGCAGGAGTTTGCAAAACGAGGTGACCTCCCGATAAAAACGCCATCATTAGAGAGAATGAGTTTGCACCACGTCCTGCAATTAGGGAATAACATTCCCTAATTCACCCTAAATTCCGCATCTTGAATTCGCTGCTGCCTTGCTCCAGACCTGACCCTGCTACACATGGAAGAGCAGGAGTATTGCATCCAGCCCTGGAGTCCCCAGCACCAGAAGGACACAGAGCTGTCGGAGCAGGGCTAGAGGAGGCCCTGGAGATGCTGGGAGGGCTGGAGCCCCTCTGCTGTGGGGACAGGCTGGGAGAGCTGGGGGGGTTCAGCCTGGAGAAGAGAAGGCTCCGGGGAGACCTTGGAGCCCCTTCCAGTCCCTAAAGGGGCTCCAGGAAAGCTGGGGAGGGGCTCTGGAGCAGGGAGGGGAGCCATGGGACGAGGGGGAAGGGTTTTGCACTGGAAGAGGGGAGATTTAGATGAGATTGAGGAAGAAATTGTTTGCTGTGAGGGGGGTGAGCCCCTGGCCCAGGTTGCCCAGAGAAGCTGTGGCTGCCCCATCCCTGGAGGGGTTCAAGGCCAGGTTGGACGGGGCTTGGAGCAACCTGGGCTGGTGGGAGGTGTCCCTGCCCAGGGCAGGGCGTTGGAATACATGATCTTTAAGGTCCCGTCCAACTCTAACCATTCTATCATTCTATGAAATTAGGAGCAGCTTTGCTAAAGCTGTAACAATCCCCCCCGAAATCCTGCAGATCACCCTCCCCACCACATGCTCTCCAACAAGCCCTGGTCATTTGCTACAGGGAGAACATCAATAAACTCATGCTCAGCCTGGAATTGTGTTGCCATAGCTCTTGCTCCCAAGACCACAGGACCTGTGATTTCTTTTTAAGTGCAAGAAAAAGGAGATTTTTCATCTTCTCTTTGGTCTCCGGTGCTGCCGCACGCTGGCACAGAGTTTGTGGCCGGTGATGCCTCGAGCTTTTCAAAAGGACCTGACACCTTCCTATCAAAAGAGCCCTCATGAGAAAAAAAAAAAAATAAAAAACAGAGAGATTAAAAACTTCTCAGAAGCAGAGATTTAACAGCTGCGTCCATCTCCAGCGAGAGTATCTGAACCTTTGGGCTCCCGCATCTCACGGCTTTGGTTGAGAGGCTGCTTCCAGGAATAGGGGCTTTTTTTTCCTGCCCCCCAACCCTCTAGATGTTATTGAATTCACTAAGATGATAACAGGTCCCCAAAGTTCCTGTCTCCAAGATTCCCACGGCTTGCAAGAAGGGAGCAGAAAAAGGATTTGCAGAGATGCCTCTCCTTTACAGAGAAGCTGGAATAGGGGCCAGCAAATAAATAAAAAAAAAATACCATGTCACACATTTTGTATTCTTTCCTTCATTCTACCAACTCTTTCCTACAAGGACGCTGGCTAATTTGCCAAAAATATTTGCCCCATCAGCCTGAGGTACCCAAATAAATCCTATTTTAACTGGATTTGTTCCTTCAGGTGGTTCAGTGCCAGGGGGGTAAGGTCAGCCTTGCCGTACACCCATCCTGGCATTGCTTGGGTTAAGTGCAGCTTAATCGGGTGCCAAACACAAGAAAAAGCCACCGGGCTGCTTTGTATGCTTTAAATCCCTAAAACACTGCAAATTTGGCCCTTGGAGCGCGCTATATTGTAACCTTCGAAGAAGCTTTTCTCAGCCAGCGACAGCAAGACCAGCAATGCCCGCAGGAACGTGCCAAGAGCTGCATCCCGCGCCACCCAGCCGTCCTCGAGCCCTTTCGGCCCAAATCCCCCCGCGTCCGTGGGCATCACGCACTTCTTAGGCCGTCGCGTGAAACTAATACTCCAAAAGCGTTTCCTCCCGTCTTTCAGCACAAAATAGTAAATAATTGGGGCAGGCGGCACGGAGACAGCAGCACACGTGGCTGTAGACGCCAGAAACAAGCAGCTGGAGAGCATCAGGAGCAGACCTGTCCCCTCTGGCTACTGAGCACCGCTTTGTACCTTTAATTAAATAGCATACACTGGTACGAACTGCATACCTTTTTCCTTAATTAATCCATTTACCACACCAGACCCTTCTGCCTTCAGAGCACCACCTCAGTTCCCTCATGTCTTCCAAGAAGTGATTTTGAGAAGAATAAAAATAAAAAAAAAAAGGGAAAGAAAAACCCCACAATTTAATTTCCAGTAGCAGAAGTCCACCCGATTTTCCTTCTCGAGACACATTTCTGCCCTGCAGTAGCCCCTCACCTTTTCACATTGCCAATTCAACCGCTAATTCCTCTCTCCCCATCAGCTGCTGTCAAGAATTATCCCTCTTCCCCTCTTTTATCGACTTTGGAGCGGTAACACAAGAGTTTTCATACTCAAACCGATGGCTCACCTCTCATTCAATTTGGCCGACGCATCCCTAGCTGTGTTTAGACAATCTCAACCAAGCTTCTGGCTGGAGTTATTTATGGCCATCAGCACAAATTGCATTTGGGGAGGGGGAAGAGAAGGGAACAACCACAGCTAAAATAGATTAACCACTTTTTTTTGTTAATTTTTTTGGAAGCAGCTAGAGAGCAAGATGCAATTTATCTCGTGCTAAAACATTTTGGGCAAGTTTTCTTGGAGATTTATCCACTTGCGGCTCAGCCGGAGAGAAGGGCTTTCCAATCCACGTGTACCTCTTGCTACCAGCCCACTCCAGATTTGCGATAGCTACGCCCCCAGCCCCCTCGTCTTTGCAGTTCGAGGCTCCACAACACAAACCCACCCAAAGCTCTGCTCCTCCTTGAGCCCCAGCACCTCTTTTGAGGATGTTTAGCCTTAATTTCAAGTCGGCGTCCTTCCGGCACGCATCCTCAGGTCCCCCATTGCCTCCGATACTGAGGATTTACGCAGCAAACATCCTTTTCCTAACAGCTCGCCACAAAAAAAAATAAAAAACAAAACACTTTCTCTCCTGGAAGGTTGTTTCCCAGCAGCTTCAGTATTTCATCCATGAAATAACAGCGCGAAATCCCAGCCGGGCAAGCGAGCTGAAGACAAAAATACACGTGAGCAACGGATCTGCTGTGGGAGAAGGGCTTTTGGCAGTTATTTTTGGGGTGGAACAATACCAGCCAATTAAACCACACCAAAAAAAGCAAAAAAAAAAAAAAAAGAGCCATTAAAACAAGAGTCAACGGTTTGCATACAAAAAGGCCGCACGAGAGAGTTGTATTCCTCGGCTAAAAGCATCTCTGGCTGCTTTTATTTGCACAACTCGCTCTCTCGGGCCCCTGGGGTCAGAAGGTTGAAGTTTGGTATGGAAATAGCCTTCTGCGAGGCAGCAGCTCGCTCTCCCTCGAGTCCTCTGGCAAAAGCCGATCTGAATCTCCCTTAATATCGCATCCTTGCAAAGGGGATGAATTAAGAGGTTCTGGGAATTGAAAATAGTTTAATTAGCTGCTGCTTGGTCTAGGGCCCAGCTCATTAATTCATCGACAGCTAGGGAGAGCTCGCAAAGCGGATTTCACTGGAGGAGATAATCATTTGTAACCACAAATATCACAACGATAGCATCACTGCTGCCTTTTTTTTTTTTTAAACATAGCAGGCAACAACTGGAGCTGCAAGAGGCGCCTGCAAGACAAATTCCTCTGCAACCATCCTCTGGACCAAGCTTGCCAGGGCTCACCAGCCCCAGGCACGAAGCATTAATAAATTTTACAAGCCCACTGTTAAATTCACCCACTTTACAAGAGTCATCAGAGCCAAGTTACTAGTGAGCCATGAGCTACTAGTGAGCCACAAAACTTGCACCGAACTATTTTTGTTCAGTATTTGCAAGCGTTCACCCTCAGCTGAGCTCCTTGTGCCACCCAAGCTCCGTGGCGTTGGGCTAATTGCTGCTGTTCGCACTTCCAGCTAGGGGGGGAAAAAAGGCTTTTTCTCCCCAACTTTCCTCTCCCCACACGAGCTGCCAGTCTCTGGCTGAACCCTTCATCCCCAAGACCTGCTTCGAAGCTTTGCAGGCAGGATTCCTGCTAAAACACAGCGCTTTGGGCTGGCACTGGGCTCCTGAGCAAACTCCCCAGCCCAGAAGCGACCCTTGGGCATGACCATGAGCTAGCAGGTAGCTCAGCTGCAAAGTTGGAAAGTCCAAGGGGATATTGTTAATTTTCCCAGCTCTGATAGCATGAGGGCGCTCAAACAGGGACCCAGAGTGGTGGGGAACTGCCATCCTTGGAGATGCTCAAAGCCACTGAGACGCGGACCTGAGCAAGCTCATCTGGCAGCTCAGCTTTGAAACCTCCAGGGTCTTTCCCACCCAAATGGTTTGCAATCCTGAGGAAAAGCTGGAAACAACTTCCCGGGAACTGGACACCATCAATCACATAGTCATTCAGCCCATCCATATATGATGTTTATCTGAATGGGTCCCTCAAGGCCTCTTAGGCTGTACTCCCATGGAAAAGGTGACACAGCTGGAGCAGCAAACCTGGAGGAGCTACCCCCGTGCTGCATTTGAGGTTGGTCTCAGCACGGAAACCTGGGTGAAGGGGGAGGAAGAGGTAAGAAAACACAGAATCATCCCGAAAGCCTGCAGTTCTCAGCTTTTAGATGCAAAACAGAGAGCAATCAGAATCCAACACCACAGGAAAGCATCTAAGAGGAAGGCAACCACAAAGAGCCCAGAGACAGCACAGTCTGAAGACACCAAGTCTGATTTCACCTCCTGCACTGGTCACCAAGGCTCCTCACCTCTCCATGTCACAGCTGCGCTGGCTGCTCAGTCCCATGACAGAAGCTAAAGCCAAAACCTTCATGTTTTCAACTCAAGAGGGTCTCGCACATCACTGCGGGCCGCTTCCCGGGGGGCACCCGGCTGGAGAAGCAAAGCCAAATCCACATTTCAAGTTCAACAACACAGAGGTGGGACAAGCCCCATCCTATCAGTTCCCAGAAGATGTTTTTTTTGGGGGGGAGAAAGAAGAGGAACTGCATCTCCCCTCAGGCTGAAACACACCTCCAAGCCAGGTCCGCTCTGGGGTGCCCACAGCCAGGTTTTACATGCTCTCCTTTACCACCAGCCACCCCTCGCAATGCCGGGAGCGTTGCTAGGACACCTGCGCCAGGCTTCAGCAATTTCGGGCTAAAGATGTGTCAAAGAGCAGCAGGAGACTCTGAAAAAGGAAGGAGAAATTAAGGAGCAAGCTGCCAGCAAGAAGTACCACCTGCTTGGAGGAGCCCGGCACTCAGGGGAACTCAAACACCGGCTCCGCTTCTCCTTTCCATCAGGAATTGCTCTTTATTTGGGACAAAAGACTGAGAGGAGGCTGGACAGTCTTTACACGCCTGAGCATCTACCAAAGCAGCACCAGCTCCACCTCATTCACCCCTTAAACCTGCACACAGGCTATTTTTGATCCCATTAACATTTTTGGGTTTTTTTCATAGAATCATCTCGGTTGGAAGAGACCTTTAAGATCATCAAGCCCAACCGTCAACCCGACACTGCCCAAACCACCCCACATCCCTCACCACCACGTCTGCCCGGCTTTTAAATCCCTCCAGGGATGGCGACCCCACCACTGCCCTGGGCAGCCTCTTCCAGTGCTTGACAACCCTTTCCATGAAGGAATTTTCCCCAATATCCATCCTAAACCTCCCCTGGCACAACTTGAGGCCATTTCCTCTTGTCCCATCGCCTGTTCCTTGGGAGAAGAGCCCGACCCCCCCTGGCTGCACCCTCCTTTCAGGGAGCTGTAGGGAGCGAGAAGGTCTCCCCTCAGCCTCCTTCTCTCCAGGCTGAACACCCCCAGCTCCCTCGGCCGCTCCTCACCAGACTTGTGCTCCAGACCCTTCACTAGACAGCTAACAGACAAAGGCAAGGGGAAACCCTTCCCTCTCCTGGTCCTTTAGATCCCTCTCTGCAGCTCACCAGTAAAAGACACAACTGCCATTTCCATAGCAAATCGCCCCTCCATCAGCTCTTCTTGCTGGGTCACGGCTGGTGCAGGCTCATCCCCATCCTAGTCATGAATGTTGGGCAGTTTGGCTTAAATAAAGCGAGCCAGGACCTTTGAGGCAGGGGTGGTAGCTACTGCCCCTGGGTACGTGCTAAATGCTTTATGCCCTAAATCCTGCCCAAAGTCAAAGCCCGGCAGTCCCCAAACTGCTGCACTGCCAGCTGTGAAGTTCAAAGCAAAGACATTTTGCCTGGGGCAGGAGAAAAGGCTTTTGAACTTCCACAAAGGCTTCTGGAGAGCACAAAGACGGGTTATTCACCCACGCATCCAAAGCGTTTTCTTAGGTCGGGCATGCCCAGCCTAAAATAAGAGTTGAAGCTAAGCCTATGTTTGAACCTGCTTCCACCTGACATGTCCAGTTCTGGGCTCCCCGGTTCCAGAAGGACAGGGAACTGCTGGAGAGGGGACAGCAAAGGGCCACCAAGATGATGAGGGGACTGGAACATCTCTCTGATGGAGAAAGGCTGAGGGATTTGGGTCTCTTCAGTCTGGAAAAAAGACGCCTGAGGGGGGATTTTATCAACGCTGATAAATACTTCAAGGGGGGTGTCAGGAGGACGGGGCCAGGCTCTTCTCAGTGGTGCCCGGGGACAGGACAAGGGGTAACGGGCACAAACTTGACCACAGGAAGTTCCATCTCAACACGGGGAGGAACTTCTTTCCCGTGAGGGTGGCAGAGCCCTGGCACAGGCTGCCCAGAGAGGTGGGGGAGTCTCCGTCTCTGGAGACATCCCAACCCCGCCTGGACGCGTTCCTGTGCCACCTGCTGTGGGTGACCCTGCTCTGGCCGGGGGTGGGACTGGGTGATCTCCAGAGGTCCCTTCCAACCCTATGGTTCTATGAAGTGAGGGGATGGAGAGGAATGATCCCTGCAACAGACTCCCCCAAGGCAGCTTTCAGGGAGGGGGGAAGCTAAATTGAAAAGAAGTTTCATCAAGGGAACACTTTGGGCCAAGTCAAGCGTTGCTGTTGTGAACCTGCATCTAATGTAAAGAGCAAAACTAACACAGGCTGGATTAAATCAGCAGATAATTGCCAGGAGCAGGCTCTTCGGCAGCGGGGCCCTGGCTGAGGCTAGTTCAGCCTTCGCAGCCAGGTGCTAAATCAAATCCATCACCAGCAGTTTGGGATGGCTCCTTTGGGAACCTGCTGTCAGCCCCTCCTGCGTCAGCATTTTCCTTCCCCTGATTATTGTGGTGCCACATGTCGTATAGCAGCAAACGAACCCCTAGGTTTTATTTTGCTAGTGTAGGTTTTTCTTGCCCTTTCCCCCCCACCCCGCTCCATAATGCCAGTTATTTTCTCCTCTCACACTCCAGAACTGAGGACTCCAGCAGCTCGTTGCCACTGCAGGCAACTTCGGAGTCACAGCACTATCGCTGGGTTGGCTTAGTTATAAGGCAGGATTTTAAAACCCCATCCCAAGTCACTTCACCTGGGGCAGATCTCAGGCTCCCCAAAGGTTTTCTCTGCAAACCACGTCTCCCCAAATTCACAGCTCTCTCTGCTGGCCATTCCCCCATCGCTATGTCTATTAAGGCTGCGATTTTGGCGGCCATAAGAGTCTCTAGTATAACTCAGGGGGTTTTGCCCACCATGACCTATAGCCTCAGGGTTCCACAGCGATGCGGAGGTGCAAGAAACCCCCCCCCGTTTCTCCTCCCTCTTCTCTTGCTCCTACAGCCCAGAGCTGCTGCGGTCACACGAGGACCCTATTGCAGTAGGGACACTGCAATGCAACAGTTTTAGACGCTTTTTAGCTCACACATGGGCTTAAATCCATACTTAAGAGTTCCCTTGGCCGAGGAAGCTACAGAAGTCAGCACTCCCTTAGTCACCAGCTCAAGGGTCACATCACTGACGGCCACCACATAACACCGCTCTTGTTGGGGCAGGAGGTGACTTACAGAACAATCAACCAAAACAGCCTCAAAAAACCTCCTTATTTCTAAGGAAACCATTTAACACGCTCCTTCTGCAAGGTCAGGAAACGTTAAAAAAAAAAAAACAAACAACAAAACCCAACAACAGAACAACATGCTCTAAAGGGCTTTGCAAAGATTTCGTACCACCACAGCACTGCCAAAAACGGAGAATCTTGAAAACCCAGCGCCCCTTGCACAGCGCAGGCTTCATCCCCAGGGAAATAAATCCCATTTCAGACCACTCCAAACAAGGAGACTTCGCCCACCTCCTGCTAAAAAGCATAAAGCAAACTTACAGTTAGCAAAGACACCACTTTGGAGCCGCGCAACCTTCCTCCACCTTGCTTTTCAGCTTCTCCAAAGCACAAGGAGCTCCAGCACAAAGCTGCCCGGGAGCAGGAAAAAAAACTCATTAATTAACAAACCACCCCAACCTGGGAAACACCAACCACCTGCCAAATACAACCCCCAAAGCCGAGCTCAGCTGTGCTCAGTTTAAAGCCGAGGCAACAGCACGGGGGAAGGTGGGGAGCTTGGAGAAGTGTATGTTTGTACAACCTGTCTTGCAGGAGGTGGCCTGTTTCCGGGGCTTTTAGACGGGATGATTCCCAAATTAATCGGGAGGAGCAGGTCAGCGAAGTGAGTTATTCCTGCTGAGGGATAGCTCAGCATCCCGGCGCTGCTCAGTGCTGCGGGAAATGGCTCATGTGGCTCCTCGCTGCCTCTTCTGCGCGCACAGGGGCACGAGGAGAAGCTGCTTCCCTGCTCTGCTTGAGGGCTACGCCAGGCCAGATGTTCCCTTCTGCATCCAGCTGTTTTTGGAAAAGACGTTATTGCCTTGCTGGGTGCAAGCTGCTGTCCCCCACTGGTGCCAGACCCCAAATTTAAAGCACAGCTTGATCCACCCGCGCTTGTTTTACCCGAGGAAGAAGCCATGCAAACACTTCTGCTGGCAGAATATTTGTGCTCTTCAGCCACGTTTTTTTGGGGAGGTGGCAAATCTTCAACCTGCTCCCGGTGTTGCTCATACCCAGCTTTGTGTGATGGGGAGACGGGGTCCAACCCCCGGCCAGGTTGGATGGAGGAGCCGAAACCTCTGAAGCTGGAAAAACACCGTTTCTGATGGTTCCCTGAGGGATGAGGCTGGTTTTTCCTCCCAGACAACCGCGCTTTGTATGCGCTTGATGTTACGCCGGCTTCAGGGACTCTGCTGGGAAACCTGTAGCGTGAGAGGTTCCCGTCCTTCTGGAAAACACAACAGGAAAAGGCAAGGTTTTCTCCAGCTGCCTGTTACAAAGCCTTTCCCTGTGCTCCGAAAGGGCTGATCACAGAACCATAGGGCTGGAAGGGACCTCTGGAGATCATCTCCTCCAACCCCCGGCCAGAGCAGGGTCACCCAGAGCAGGTGGCACAGGAATGCGTCCAGGCGGGTTTGGGATGTCTCCAGAGACGGAGACTCCCCCACCTCTCTGGGCAGCCTGTGCCAGGGCTCTGCCACCCTCACGGGAAAGAAATTCCTCCTCGTGGTGAGATGGAACTTCCCATGGCCAAGTTTGTGCCCATTACCCCTTGTCCTGTCCCTGGGCACCACTGAGAAGAGCCTGGCCCCGTCCTCCTGACACCCCCCTTGAAGTATTTATCAGCGTTGATAAGATCCCCCCTCAGCCGTCTTTTTTCCAGACTGAAGAGACCCAAATCCCTCAGCCTTTCTCCATCAGAGAGATGCTCCAGTCCCTCATCATCTCGGTGGCCCTTTGCTGTCCCCTCTCCAGCAGTTCCCTGTCCCTCTGGAACCGGGGAGCCCAGAACTGGACCCAGTGCTCCAGCTGCGGCCTCCCCAGGGCAGAGCAGAGGGGGAGGATGAACCTCCCTCCACCTGCTGGCCATGCTCTTCCTCATGCCCCCCAGGATGCCATTGGCCTTCTTGGCCACCAGGGCCCGTCCCTGGATCATGGTCATCCCGTTGTCCCCCAGGACTCCCAGGTCTCTTCCCACAGAGCTGCTCTCCAGCAGGTCACCCCCAACCTGTCCTGGTGCAGGGGTTACTCCTCCCCAGGTGCAGCACCCTACACTTGCCCTTGTTGAATTTCATAAGGTTCCTCTCTGCCCAAATCTCCAACGTGTCCAGGTCTCTCTGGATGGCGTCACGGCCTTCTGGTGTGTCAGCCACCCCCCCCAGCTTTGTGTCGATGATGATGTAGGTGAAGGTATACGAGCATCCCCAGGGAAAGGAAGGAGGGGGCTGCTTGGAACCACCCAGTGCCTTCACGCCCCCAGTAGCACTGGCATCTTCACGGGGACCCGCCAGCATTAATTAGTTGTCAAAAGCTTGCAATAATCTGTTTGGTTTTGCCGAGCAATAAATACATCTGTTCTCCCTCGCGCAGGTTTCCGTCCTAGGATTGATTGATTTTTTTTTTCTTCTTAATGTAATCTCTTCTAATAGAAAGAAAACGCATCCTTTGGGTGAAATCCCCCCCCCCTCAAAACTACCCAACGCTCAGCAGCCTGATCATGCCGATACGCACATGCCCTTTCCAGAGCCTGCTTTGGTCGAGACGTCAGGCTGCATTTCAATTCCTTGCACGGCAGCAAGGAATTGAACGGGGGAAAAAAAATAGCCGGTTCTTTTCAACAGGAGTATGCAAAGGCATCGCCCTCTTTTTCCTCAGGGGGGAAACTGAGGCAGGAGGCAGGGATGCGCACTCTCGCAGCGGTTCTTGGGGTAATACCACCAGCTTGGAGCGATTTGAGGATGGAGGGAGTGGGAAAGGATTTGCTGGGGTGGGCTGAGATGGCTGTCAACATTGTCCCCACCTGCCAGGGTGTCCCCGCCTTTGGGCTTCACCCTTTGCCAAATTTATAATAATGCCCCGAAACAGCCTGGTTAAGGGCGGGGGGGGGAATTGGAAATGCCATCACCAGGGAGCCTTCCCCAGCCCCACCAGGCTGCTCGCCCATTCCTCCTCTTGCATTTTTAAGCAATGCTGCCATCGAGTGGTCCCAGAGCATCCGGATGCGGGAAGAGCCAGACCCCCGGACTGGCCTGGACCCCTCTACAGTCACCCAGGCTGCCGCTGGCTGCTGGAAAAGCAGAGGCCCTGGCTGAAATACATCTCCTCCTTCACCCATCCCAGCGGTAAAAAGCTCCGTCTCACTGTAACAACTGACCTGGTGTCGGGGACAAAAGATTTTCAGTCCCTCGGGCTCCCCTAAGGGGCGGAAGAGCCAAGCATCCTCCCTCCACAATGCTCAGCCGTGCAATTCAAACCTGGATTTCTCCCGGTTTTCGGGGAGCCGCAGCTTTCCCTGAGAGCAGTTCCTCCAGCTCAGTGCTCCTCCACCACCGATTTGGGAGGCTTCATCCCGAAAAGGCGATTTAGGGACATCCTTTAGCAAACCGGAGGGACGCGCTCAGCTTTCCAAGGCGATTTTCCTCTTCGTTGGTGCATCCCGAGGGAAAACCAGCTCTCCTGGCAGGCAGCAACACAGTTGTTATTTTTTTGCCCACGCTTGGCAATAACACAACACTGGAGGAGTAAGTTAAAATCACCCCTGTCTGATGGATGTTATAAACCCGGACTGTGGGAAGGTGCAAATCTCTGTTTGCAGTTTAATTAGACACCAACAGCTTATTCTCAGGAGGAAAGACGCTTTTCGCGGGGAAGGTTTCGCCAGCCCAATGGGGGCTGCGTTTGCTTTATGAGCGAAGGGGCACTAAAATGAAACGTCCTGCTTGCAGCGGTCGGAAGCCGGTCGCACTGGAGCGGGAAGACCTTTTCCTTCTTTGAGAAGTCAAACATTTGCTTTGTTCGTCAGGAACGCAGAGCATTCGCCCACCACAATGTAAAGCTGTTTGGAGAAATTCCACGGCTGTTATATTGGAAAGTTTACTAATAGATAATTATAATATAACATATAAAATATATAAGCTTTTTTAACAGCGTGGTTTAAACTCCTGGTGACTTTTTAGAGCCCATTTGGCACAGATGGCGGTCACCTCCCCAAAAAAGGATGCAAATAAGGAAGATTTTGAGGGCAAAGAGGTTGGAGAGGGGATGAGGAGGCGTGAAAATGGGGGGCGAGGGGGTAGGGGGAAAGCTGGGGGCTTCTGCCCGCTGGGGGGAGCGGGGGGGGCTGCAGCTCCGGGCCCCGGAGGAGCCCTCCCGGGCAGGGCAGTGGGACCGGGGGGGCCGGGGGAGGGCTCTCGGTGCCGGCTCTGCCCATCGCTCGCTGGCACCGCCCGCCCCGCTCATAAAAGCCCCGATCGCGGCTCGCTCGCCGCAGCCGGCTCCGCGGCACCGGCTGCGCCCCGGCTCCCGTTCCCGAGCCGGGGAGGACCCGCACCCCCAACCGGCTGCACCCCGAGCCGGGGAGGACCTGCACCCCTCTCTGGTCCTTAACCGGGAGGCACCTGCACCCCGAATCGGCTGCACCGAAACCAGGGGGGACCTGCATCCTGCTCCGGCCCCAAACCGGGAGGGACCCACATCCCTCACCAGTCCTGAACCAGGAGGACCAGCATCCCGAACCGGGGGGCACCCGCATCCCTCTCCGGTCCTTAACCGGGAGGGACCTGCATCCCTCTCCGGTCCTGAACAAGGAGGGACCCGCACCCCGAACCGCCTGCGCCCTGGACCGGGAGGCACCTGCGCCCCAGTGCAGCTGCAGCCAAGCCCAGAGGGACCCGCACCCTGAACCCGCTGGTCCCAAACCAGGAGGGACCCGCACCCTGCTCCAGTCCTGAACCGGGAGGCACCTGCCCCCCGAATTGGCTGCACCCAGACCAGGAGGGACCCACATCCTGCTCCAGTCCCAAACCAGGAAAGACCTGCATCCCTCTCCAGTCCTCAACAGGGATGGACCCGCACCCTGAACCGGCTGCGCCCTGAACTGGGAGGAATCTGCACCCCGGTGCAGCTGCAGCCAAGCCCAGAGGGACCCGCACTCCAAACCAGCTGTGCATCCCACTCCGGCTGTGCCCAAACCGGGAGAGATCTGTGCCCCGAACCAGCTGTGTGCCTTGACGTGGCCGGGCACCTTGCTCCAGCTGCACCCAGAGACAGGAGGGACCTGCACCCCAAACCAGCCATGCCCCCCAAAACGACTGCACCCTGAAACAGAAGGGTCCTATACCCCAAACCCTGCACCAGGAGGTACCTGTGCCCTGAACCAGCTCTGCACCCTGAAAAGGCTGCACCCTGAACCAGGAGGGACCTGCATCCCAAAGCATCCATGCACCCTGATCCTGCTGCACCCTAAACCAGGAGGGACCCGCACCCCAAAGCATCCACGTGCCTGCTCTGGCTGCATCGCAGTGCGATGGATAACGCTCTGCCGCTGGAAGTGGAGCTGGAGCACCACTGGCTACTCAACGCCTCCCTGAACGAGTCCTTCTCGAACCAGTTTGTGCAGCCCCCATGGCAGGTGGCCCTGTGGGCCGTCGCCTATGCCCTCATCGTGGTGGTGTCGGTGGTGGGGAACGTGGTGGTGATGTGGATCATCCTGGCTCACAAGAGGATGCGCACCGTCACCAACTACTTCTTGGTGAACCTGGCTTTCGCTGAAGCCTCCATGTCCGCCTTCAACACGGTGGTGAACTTCACCTACGCCATCCACAACGAGTGGTACTACGGGCTGCTCTACTGCAAGTTTCACAACTTCTTCCCCATCGCTGCCGTCTTCGCCAGCATCTACTCCATGACGGCCATCGCCCTGGACAGGTGAGTTCTGAGCGTCGAACCCCAAACCCTCTCCGGCACCCAGGTCTGCCTCCACCTGGGTGCTGCGCTCAGCTCCGTCTGAGCTCCAGGAGAACACTGCAATTAAAATAAAGCTCATTTTGGTAAAAGAGGGCTAAAAATAATCCCTCTCCCCGCCCCGGTTGCAGGTGGCTTTGGGAATCCTTTGTCAGCTCTGCAAAAGGAGCTCGAGAAAAGGCATTGTCACCCCCGTGCGTGTCGGTCTTGGGTATGCATTTGTAGCATCGCTGTCCTCTCCATTCCCATCTCTTCTGCAGAGCCGTCCCTTCCTTTCCCAACCTCCTCATTTAAAACCAAACTCGTTATTTAGCACAAAATGGCATCACCTCATGACATAAAATACATGCTTGTGTTGGACGTGCCTCCGCTGTGCTGCAGGAGCTGTTTCGTGGTGCTTGATCTGGGTTGGGAACCATCTAAGGAGCCTCGGAGAGAAGCTCGGGCTCGGGAAAAGCATCTTGACTTGGCGAGCGTGTTGTTGCGTTGCATGCCGGCGTGTTCCCCCCAAGCTAAACCCACCCTGACTTTATTTGTGGGGGTGAAGGAGGAGAGGTGGGTGCCAGGGATTTCCCTCGTTCGGCTGCAGCCAGCACAGCTTAGTTGGGTTTGGTTTTTTTTCCCACTGCCCAGTTTCTGCCGGCGCTGCCCGATGGCTGGGGGCTGTCGGCAGCGCGAGATCCCGCTTGCTTTTTTCTGCCATCAGAAGTTCAGCCAGCGCTTGGCGGGGTGCGATGGCACGGGGGGACGCTGCCTTTTCCACCGCAGAGGGACGAACCGGGGGCCGACGGATGCAAAATACCCGGGCACCAAGCACCTCCAGCGCACACCCCTCCTCTCCTCTTTCCCCCTCCAAGAAATCTTTTATTTGATGGCATTTTCACACCGGCGCTCGAGATCAATCGAGGCTCTCAAAAATCCCCTTTCGAGTACCAGCGTTTCAAGCGCAACAGATTTTTTTTTTCCCAACACAACATATTTCCCCAAGACAGCTCGGCTCTGCAACACCTCTTTTTGGTCCTTCTTCCCAGGGAGTAAAAGACATTTTGGCTGGGGATGCATGCGAAAAGGGGAGGGGGGGTAAGATTTTTGCATTGCTGTATGCCAGCATATTTTGAGCTGTTGTCTAAGCGCTGCACAAACTGGCACGGATATTTCCCTACGAGAAATTATAGCGCTGCCACAACTCACGCACAGACAGCTTGGGAGACGGAGCTTGAGATGGATGATGCTCTCGAAGTCATTAAAAACAGCCTGGGGTTTTGTCGCGCTCTGGAGCGGTTACAACACCCTCTCCCCAAAATAAATCGGACATTGCCAAGCTCTTGTAGCGGAGATGAGAGGAGAATTAAGGCAATAATGAATAAAAAGAGGAATACTACCAGC
Organism: Alca torda; assembly: GCA_008658365.1. Taxonomy (NCBI): domain Eukaryota; kingdom Metazoa; phylum Chordata; class Aves; order Charadriiformes; family Alcidae; genus Alca; species Alca torda. Next base: position 1,469,209 of record CM018097.1, read on the forward strand.
ATATCTCTGTTTCTACTCAATGGTGTTGCTGCCTCTGTTTCAGGAGTGTCTGCCTTTAGAGAATGCTGGGCATCAGCCGGCAAAGCCCCTTTCAGGTTAGGATGAATTAGAGAAATTATTATTTTTTTAAATAGTTTGGGTTTTAACCTTCGGTCCACACCCTGGAATAACCAGAAAAGCAAATTTGCCAGGGGAAGCTGGAGGAGCATGTGTAAAATGGGGAGCAAAGGCAGGTCTGGGAGCCTGGGGCTGAATTTTGGGGGGGGGGAATTCACATTTCCAGCTTTCTTCTTGCACCTCGAACCCTTAACAGAGGCTTCCTTTTCCCGTGGCTGGGCCGCAAAACCCGTGCGTGCAGGTTTGGCTCGCCCACGAAGAAGGACTCAAAAGAAGCTGCAGCCTCGGTGTACAAACCCCTCCTGCCCAGAGCTACCTGCCGCGTTTCTTGGCCCCAAATTTCCAGCGAGGTGGGAAATTGGGAAGGCGAAGGCAGCAAAGCCCATCCTCTGCCCCTCCAAGCAAGCAGCACGCAACAACATCTCCAAACGCTGAAAAAATGATTGTTTTCCTGTGTCTGAGACCTGACAATAGTAACTTAAATGTATGAAATGCAGGAAGTTGTTCCAGGAACTCAAAAGGGAAGAATTTGTCCTGGCGAGTAGCAAAAAGCTGTATGGGAACAAGGAAAGCAAGTACCTGAATTTGGAGCAGCAGAGACAGGAAGGCTCAGCAAAATGGGTTATTCACAGCCAGGACGTATCTGAAATCAAACAGGACTGCAGTTTTGATTTTCATCAAAAACCAGGGAAGCAGAATTGAATGTGTCTCGTGTTCCCAAACTGTATTAAGCCATCTATCAGCAGTTGGATACGGAGTCCGAAGGCTCGGAGGAGTGTCAGCCTGCAGATTGCTCCCCTAAATCATCTCCGCTTGTGCTTTCTGCAAGCAATTTCCAGAACGTCCTCGCCAGAGGATATGGAACTGCCTTGGAAAGGCTCGGCACAGCCGTAACCGAGTTGTCGAGAGAACAAGCGGAGAAGTGGGTTTGATTCTCCCAATGGTTTGGGTTTTTTTTCGCAGGAGCTGCCATGGGTTTGCACAAGAAAAACAAAACCCCTTTGCTTGAAGGTAGAGCATCCGCTCTTTCACCGGGACCTATTTCAGCCTGGGCACAACCGCTCTGCAAAAAGTTAATCCTATAGCGAGTGTTATTCTGAATCCTGCAACAATAGCAGGAAATTTGGGAGTCAAGGCTGGCAGATGTTACAGTCTGCTCAGGAAAAGCCATGGTGCTGCTCCTCAGCATCCTGCAAGAAGCGGGGGCCAAACAGCTCGCTTTGGCACCGTAAAATTTGCCGTGTCCTTCAGTTTTAGGCGTATCAGTGCCAGGGCACGTCATGTATCCCCCTTCCGGCTTCAAGGCCTCCTTGTGAATTAATTTGCTTGAAAGAGAGAGACAGAAAATCCTGGGTTTTTTCCAATCTTCCAGAAAAAGTGAGAGCCCAGCGGTGCCCATGGTGAGTCCAAGATAATTTGCAGCCCCACTTAGAGAAAAAAAAAAAAAAAAAGCCCAAATTCTGGCTATCCCTAAGGTGCAATGTCTATGGCACACGGGATGGAGCATCATTAGATAAACTGTTGATATTTTCTCTTTTCTTGGGACCTGGATTCATTTCTGAGGAGCACCCCTCACCCGCGCCACGAGCAAACTTCAGAGGAACGACTTTCCGTGATGATGGATGACCGGGAATGCAGCTGAAGGTGAAGATCCCGGATTACTTACAGAACCGGGGAAAAAAAAATAATAATCTCTGATCTCAAAACTTGAAATGAGCTAAGCTAAAACCACCGCGGACCGAACAAGTCCTGCTGGGCAGGGGGAGAGCCCTGCCGTGAACCGGGGGTGAGAACAGACTGTGCAGCGCTGGGCTATTTCATACAAAGCACTTTTCCTTTTTCTGCAAAGCATCCCCTGCTCTAAAGCAGCAATAAAAATGATATATGGTGGGACTAACCTCCTGCAACTCCTACACCAACTCGCTGCTTTTGCTCATTAAAAGACAGGGGGGGGTCTCCGACCTCCACCATCACCGACGCTGCAAGACCAGCACTGGGCTGGGCAATTAAACCAGGATCTTCCTCACATTCCCTTTTTTATTTCCAAATGGGTAATCAAATTATATGAGGTGTTTTAAGATCCGTCGATTTACCAGCAGGAGCTGCAGAAGAAACATCAAATCTGCGAACCTTCGTTCACCACCGCGGCTCCTAAAATTGCTAGTCTGCAGCCGAGATCTGCTAATATCTCCCCAACCACCTATTATTTGCAGCAGAAAAACTGGCTCGGAAAATTATTTACTGCTTGCAAGCTTGAACTCCCAGGTTGGACGAACCAGCTGAGTATCAGGAATATATTTGCCAGCTCAGCGACCCCATGCCTTCCCCAAGAGGCGATTACTGCAGAAAGAAACCCTCCGGAGCGGGCAAATTACATCAGCACACAGACAGGTTAATTAGTCATTTACACCCTAATATAGCACCAGATATTTTGGTTTTTTTAATCTTGAATTAATGGACTTCTGGGATTTGCAGGGCAGGACTTTGATCTGTGCCCGGCGCTGTGTAATCCGGCTCTGCTGGGATGTCATTTGGAAGATGGAAGAGCAAAGGGGGAAGAGAAAAGCAGCCCAGGGTTTCGAGGCAGCAATAACTGAAGCAGCTTTTTGCATTCCCGAAAAATCAAACATCAGCGAACACAGCAAAAAACCCCACGAAGCTGCTAGATACCCAGCACGGAGCTGGCTGGAAGCATTGGGTTAGGAAGCAGGGGGGGACAGGGATGGACAAGGGAACGTCAAGGTTGGTTTATGCCCCTGCTCCCAGCAGTAAGCTCCGATCTGATGGGTATTAACTGGGATTAATTACCCCCCCACCCCCACAATACCCACTAGGTATGTATTTAGCCTGTCAAAAAAATAAATTACATCTTGTTCCCCACCCCCTTCCTCTGGAAAGAAAACAGGGCTTGAAACTCCCATGGCAATGAATATAGAACTAAGATGAATGTATAGAATAAATATAGAACTAAGATGAATTAGTGACAGTTTGGTGGCTGGGAGACGCAGAGACTCAGGTTTTTGACAAGCTTTTAGGGTAATGGGGGTGCTCATCTGCGAGCTGGGCGCTGGCACGAGCCACTGGAGGAGTCTGAGGGCCTCTGGTGGGATATTTGGTTTATTGGATGGCTTTCTTAATTTATTCCTTAATTTATTCTTAATTCCTCAATGGCCCAGTGGGAACCACTTATGCACTAAGTGCGCCAGGTCTCACGGGTCACCAGCCCTGCGTTTCATGTGTTTTTTTTTTTTTTTTGGTCCTCTCCCTTCACTCTCCAGCTATAAACCAGTGCCAGGAATAATTGGTTGATAAGGTCATAATAGGTGCCTTGATTAACAGCATCTGCAGAGTCTCTCAGTGGGGCTGGGTTGTGCTTTGGGTCTTCCAATCCCATCCCATCGCCGCTGGCAAATGCAGTGACTGCAGGAGGGAGCTCTGCGCCTCCTTAACAGCCTGTGCCAACTACCTGGGGTTTCATCCTGTTTCACCTGCATTTGGCTCGTAAAACCGCGCGTGCCCCGGGGAGTTTGCAACGCGAGAGGTGCTGTGCAGGAAGGCAGGGAGTTCGCAAAGCTGCCGGAGTAACTCAGGTCGCTGGTTGGTGGTGGGTAACACCTTTTCGGTTGTGAACCTCTGCTGTGAGGACAGGCTGGGAGAGTTGGGGGGGTTCAGCCTGGAGAAGAGAAGGCTCCGGGAAGACCTTGGAGCCCCTTCCAGTCCCTAAAGGGGCTCCAGGAAAGCTGGGGAGAGACTCTGGAGCAGGGAGGGGAGCCATGGGACGAGGGGGAAGGGTTTTACACTGAAAGAGGGGAGATTTAGATGAGATATTGGGAAGAAATTGTTTGCTGTGAGGGGGGTGAGCCCCTGGCCCAGGTTGCCCAGAGAAGCTGTGGCTGCCCCATCCCTGGAGGGGTTCAAGGCCAGGTTGGACGGGGCTTGGAGCAACCTGGGCTGGTGGGAGGTGTCCCTGCCCAGGGCGGGGGGTGGAAGAAGATGGTCTTTAAGGTCTCTTCCAACCCAAACCATTCCATAATTCTATGTGCTCAAAGGAATTACCAAACTGCTTTCAAAGAGGAAAGATGCTGTGCCATAACAGTGCTGCAGGGAAATGCCGGTGAGACACCTGCTTGATGAAGACGCTTTGAGCGTTGAGCATCACTCAGGTCTCGGGGCAGGAACGCAGTGTCCCTCCCCCGGGTTGGACGGCCGCTGTCCTATGTCAAAGCAAGAAATAGGAGGAAGCAGGTGTTTGTGGCGCTGTCACCCCCGGCGTTGTGTTTCAAGCACGCGGGGCTCGGCTAACCCCCTCGGCTGTCACCCAGAGACACGAGGGATTTGGGGCCAGCGTGACGAGGCCAAGCTTCGCTATGCAAACCCACTCGAGGGATGGGATTTTTGCATCCACGCTGTTGCGACACAATCCTCGCAGAAAGCAAAAAGGCAGGATTTTCACTATGGAGCTTTTTGTTTCTTGCGTAGGAAGGACCCGGAGCTGTGCCGGAGGTATCTGACCCACCTGAGTCCAGCACATCTGCACTAATTTGGCTGCAAACTCCCCCAGGACTGACTCCACACTAAACCCCCATTTGCTCAGGACGGGAAATCATCGTGCGATAAAACACACAGCACAAAACTCTGCATCCTCTTGGTTACTCATCTCTTATCTGTCGTATCCTTATTACTTAGTGAAGCAGATAAGGAAACTCTGGGATGAAAGGCGCTTCATAAATTTTTTGCTATTGTATTAATCTCATCTCCATGAGGGTGGAAACAATTGTGTAACGTTAGTTATCCAGACAGACTCCAGATTTCCAGATGCAATTAATAGATGGCTACACTGCCTCGAATGCAGTACCTATTTAATAACCGTATACGCTCAGAGCTACCCGGGTACAACCTTGTACTCAACTGCTATTGTATCGTCATGGTAACACCCCTCCCCAAAACGCAATAAAATATTTAACGGCAAATCAGCAACGTCATCAAATAGCATCTGGCGTAAAGCTGCGTCCTTTAGTGCCAAGCCCATTAAATACGGTGGCTTTAAAACATGAGACATGGTGGGAAAGGCGCAAGGAAAAAGCAGCTGCGGGGGCATCGGGTCTGTTCTGCGAGGAGCTGGGCAACCCCGAGTTTGCCAAATTCAGTGATGGTTTGCGCTTGAACACGGTGCTTCCACCTGAAAGGAGAGCAACCGCGGATCATTTTATTTTGAGCAACAGGTATCATTAAGTCTTCCCAACCCAACATCTGCAGGCAAACGGCCCCGTTCCCGGTGCTACCCCTGAGCACGCGGAACAAAACCTTTCCCTAACACAGGAAATCTGCCCTTAAAACCTCAACCAAGACCCAATTCCCTGCGACAAATTAGCACTTGAAGACCCCACGGTGGTTTGTCACCCGCCGCAGCGGCGAGGGCAGGATGCTCACTCGGGGATATGCTCCTCTTCCTCACCTCCCGCCAATAACCGTCCCCAACAAACCCCAACACCCAATTTTTTTATGGATGGAAAAACCGCCCTCTTTGAACGGCAGAGGAAAAAAATAAATAAATCTCTTTAATAGGCTACAGCATCTTAGGGAGATGGGCAGAGTGGGGCCACAGAGGCACTCTGCGAGGAGAAATATGAGCTAATAAACTCATTAGCCTTGCTTTCCAGAACCCGCTTCTCACCGGCAAAGCCAGGACCTGCGTGGCCGGGCCAAGGAGGGCAGCGGCTTCCCAGCACTTAAGCTCTGATTGATGCCTTTTGTGCCCAGTGCTGCAAAACCCTCACGGGGCCCAACGCCCGCCAACACCTTGCAGACACCCCGGGCGCTGCTGCTGCATCCCACGGTCACGCTCTGCCTTTCCGTTTGGATGCAAACTTGTTCGGATTCATAAAGAAAATAAATAGATGGGCAAGCTTTTTTTTTTTTGCTGAAACGCAAAGTCAGGATTAACGTGTCATTTTTCTTTCCTGGTTGATGGAGGTTTGGCTGCAGCACCTTTCGTGGGAGATCAAACCTACATGGAGAGGAGAAGACAACCTGGAGGTACCCACGGTATGGCTCCGCAGCACGGGGTTGATTTTCCGCTTTGCATTTATTTGCTTGGAAGGAAGCTTTTATTTTAGGCTAACCAAAACCCTGCCGTAAAAACACACTACAAGGGGAGGGTTTGGCTGAAAACTGAGCGGAATTGCAAGAAAGCTAACTGGCTTTTTGGGAATCTGTCTTCTGGATGCAAAAGAAGATCCAGTGGTGGCCAAAAAAACACCAAAAATTCAAAGACAGGAATACACACAAACCTACTGGGTAGAGAAACATGGAAAGTGCAACGGGTCTACAAGGAACTGAGAGTTTTTTGAGCACAACGGTGGAAAAAGGCAAAAGAAGCCGCTTTGCTCCCCGGACTGAGGCTTTTCCACCCCAATATAAGCAAGACGGCGGCTGTCATCAGAGCTAAGGCGGCTACAAAACCGTATTCTCTGTTCCCCCCCGACTCCCTGGTTTGATTTTGCATCAAATGTTCTTGTCAAGGAGAGGGGGGTGAAAAAAAAGGAAAAAGAAAAAAAAAAAGCCGTTATTAAAATGTTAGGACAATTTTCTGCTTAGTGATACAATTATTGTATAATTATATGATATTTTAATATGAAATAAGAGTCTATTTTCAGGATGTTTGTACATTTCCATCTGTCTCCAGCATTTTTATGGGCTGTAATACCAGCTCCTCCAAGCAGCCCAGACCCTTTTTATTACATTCTTTTCTTCCCCATCATAGCCCCTGTCTGGGAGAACTGTTATTATTCCCATTTTTAATCCTGATGGGCGGCTGAATCCAGAGCATCCCCAAGGGAATATTTCCAAGGTCACTTGGGACCTATGGCTTGTGAATCACTGATGAAAAATAGGATTTGGGGCCAGTTTTGCCCAAAGCGCCGCCAGCTTGTTCCTCCTGCCTCCCTGACCCCATCCTGGCAATGCCAGCACGGTCCGATGAATTTTGCCGTCCCCTTTCCACCACGAGACAGTGTTGCAGGCAAGTCGATGGTTCTTGGAAAGGTTTCTAGGCGATGCGGTTGGGTTTAGTTCATCGTTACGGCGATTAGTTGGATGTTTTATTAACCGCGAGGGTTTCTACAGTGTTTTAAACTGATGAGGAAAGTCCTACAAAATGCACTGGCAGAAACAAGGTCAGAGATTTAAAAGCATTTCTGGCTGGTCGCAATCAAGCGCTGGCTTTGCTTTCCGGAGGTCTAAGCCTCAGATGTTTCTCCAAGCAAGTATTTCACCAGAAATGAGCCAACTTTTGTGGAAATCCCTCGTTTTCCATCCCGCTTGAACCATCAGGTCAAGCACCAGCAGCAAACTCGGGTGTGTTGACTTCTTGCTGCTTGGGAAGGTAAAGCCAGGGCGACCTGCTCTGAATCCCATGATAAAGCCCACCCAAACCTCCTCCAGCTCAGCAAACCCTTTAACGAGAGGTCAGCAAACACCAGGCTTTGAAGGATGAGGAAGAGGAAAGAGATGAGTCCTTCTGGGGTCCAGAGAAACTGATTGCAGTCATAGCGCCATGGAATGGTTTAGGTTGGAAGGGACCTTAAAGCCCACCCAGTGCCACCCCCTGCCCTGGGCAGGGACACCTCCCACCAGCCCAGGTTGCTCCAAGCCCCGTCCAACCTGGCCTTGAACCCCTCCAGGGATGGGGCAGCCACAGCTTCTCTGGGCAACCTGGGCCAGGGGCTCACCACCCTCACAGCAAACAATTTCTTCCCCAGATCTCATCTAAATCTCCCCTCTCTCAGTGTAAAACCCTTCCCCCTCGTCCCATGGCTCCCCTCCCTGATCCAGAGTCCCTCTCCAGCTTTCCTGGAGCCCCTTTAGGGACTGGAAGGGGCTCCAAGGTCTCCCCGGAGCCTTCTCTTCTCCAGGCTGAACCCCCCCAGCTCTCTCAGCCTGTCCTCACAGCAGAGGGGCTCCAGCCCTCCCAGCATCTCCGGGGCCTCCTCTGGCCCCGCTCCAACAGGTCCACATCCTTCTGATGTCGGGGGCTCCAGAGCTGGACAAGGGGAAGAGTCTGACAAGGGGAAAAATGAGAAACGTGGATGCAGAAACAGGTAGACCTTGATGCACCACCACCCGCTGTGCCAAAGCGCCGCTAACACCCACTGCCTCGGCTCTTTCTAACCAGCTTCCGTTTCAAGCACCAAACAGATTTTCAAGGGATAATTATCAGGTGGATTTTCAGCTGCACAAAGGCGATAAGGTTTGGTACCCCGGGGCTGAGGAAGAGCTGACAGCAGTACCTCCTGCCTGTTTATGTATTAATCCCTACGTCTTTGCTCCGGCAAGCGACCACCCAAAAAACTCAATACAGGGAGTATTCTCCATCGAGGAAAAAAAATTAAAAGGAAAAACTGTTCATTCTCTGAAAGGAGAAGGGATGAAGGGAGAAACAGAGGAGGCTGCAAACACCTCAGGCAATAACACATGCCAAGCGATGCAATGTTTCTCCTCTTCCCGAAGCCTGACGTGGAGCAGGGCGGGGAAATAAAATAAAAAAATTTGTGACATTGTCACTTAATCTTTTTAGTGCTGCTGGCTGCTGCCAGCTTTGCAAAACCAGATTTGGAGAGGGATAAATTCAATCTGCCTCGTTGCCACTGGAGCTTTCCCCATGAATGACAACTGATATTCAGGGGAAAGAGCCCACGAGCCAGGCAGGTCTAGGTGGCATCTCAGATCACCCATCCCGCGCCAGTCCAGCACTCTTATTTTTGGTTCTCCTCCTGTAACACTTGGCCGTGTGATCTACCATAGAGAGACGATTTTGCACGGGTGCAAAACTCCCGGGCGCTGCCAAAGCGGCTGCTGCCAGATGGCAGCATCGGGGCCGGCTTTGTACAAATTGGTCTTTGCAAGAAGCAGCCGGTTGCTGGTTGCGTTAGCAAAGCTGGTTTTCAGCTAAAAGTCAATGAGTATCTCCAACGGGATTCATATTTCAAGGGTAAGATGTTGCAAAAGAATTAGAGTATTAGCTGGGGAATCCTCCATAAAGGGATTATTCGATGCTGTTTGCATTGTGCGGAGTGAGGCGCTGCCAGGATGCATTAAGGGGGTATAAAAAGTCCGACCTCCACCCAAGGGAGACCTAAAACAGCCCCAAAAGCTGCAACATCGGGGCTTTCCAGCCTTGATTTCTCCTTTTCCCACCTTGCAGGTACATGGCCATCATCCATCCGCTGCAACCCCGGCTCTCGGCCACCGCCACCAAGGTGGTCATCGGCGTCATCTGGCTCCTGGCGTCCCTGCTGGCTTTCCCCCAGGGTTACTACTCAGTGATGGAGGAGCTGCCGGGCCGGCTGGTGTGTCTGGTGGAATGGCCGGAGCACAGCACCAACATGTATGGAAAAACGTGAGTTGAATTTTTTCCAGCGGCGGGGACGAGTCACCATACAGAAACAACGCAAAAAAAAAAAAATTAAAAATATATGTATAAATATATGTGTAGATATATAAAAATATATGCATACAAAAAAGGAGGCGAAGAAGGATGGGAATAGCTCAAAGCTCCATGGGACAGGGAAATCCTCCCCCTACCCCAGCAAGGACCAGTGCTATGTAGCTGACAGCAGCAGAATCTCCGTCAATATCATCTTGGGGCACATTGAGGTTAATTAAGGTGAGTTTAGTGCTGCTGAGGGGCCAAATGTTGCCCCACGCTGTGCCGTGTTCTCTGCCCTTCTGGGATGCTCATCCTTGAGGGAGACTCATGTAAAACTGCTAAGACGCAATATTTGGGCTGTGGGGATGGGGTCTGCATTGCCCCCAAGGGCTTATTCCTACGCACAGATACGGCTCTGGTTTTTGCAGCACTGCAATCCGTCTCTCTAAAGACTTCCTGGGGCAAGAGTTATTCCTTCAAGAGGTAAATAGGGTTTTACTGCGGGTATCTTTGCCAGGCAATAACAGGAAAAAAAAAAAAAAAAAAATTGTTTAGGATTTACCAAGTCCAAATGCCCCGAAATTCACTCAACTGCTTAAAAGCCAAGCTAGAAAAAGAGGCTCAGTGGCATCAGCTCAGGCTGGGAGGCAAACGCTGGGCTAGGAGGGCTCAGCAGGGATCTCTCTCCTTCCCGTTAAGGTGCCAGCTAATTAAATCTGGCATTTCCAAAGGGTCTGGGCAACCCCGCTGGTTTGCCAGCGCAGCAGTCCTCCGTGGTTTGCTCTTTGAAGTCCACGCGTCGTGCAGCGAGTTAAATGTCACGCGTTGAGGAAAAAAGAAAGAGGGGAGAAAAAAAAATGAAGGCATTTGTGATCTCCAGTCCCGTGGAGCGATGAATTAGGGCTGTGAAATTGTGCTGGAGCCAAAGCAAGGGACACACGTGCACAGAGAGGTGCCTAAAGCCAACCTGAGCCTGGCAAAGGTCTTTCCGCAAGACAAATGAGACGAGTTTGCCAGTCAGCAGCGAGCAGCAGATTGCAGAGAGCTGGACGGTATCATTTATTACCTGCTTGTTTATTTGCATTGCGAGGCAGGTGTGGCAAGAACTAAGCTGGGGCTGGCCCAGCTGATCTCCAGAGGTGTTTTCCAACCTTAACTATCCCACGCCATCGTGATAAATGCAGCCAGAGCGAAGAAATGCCGCTGGCTTAGACAGCCCACGTGGATGGGATGGGGCTGAGCCCCCCCCAGACCAAAGCAGCAGCCGGCGCGAGCTCAGGGCCTGCCTGACTTCGACAGATCATTTGCCGTTCGGCTGTACGCTGGGGCCGTCGCTTTTTCAAATAGCTAATTCAAGAGAAAAATGCCACCATTAACCTATGACTGATTTGCCGCTGGAAGCCGGGCGCCGCTTCAAAGCCTGAGCATCCCATGCTCTTCGGCAAGCCAGGGGCTCTGCAGATACAGGAGGGCAGGCAGGCAGGAAAGCAGATGCTAAACAGAAGCTTTTTAAATAGCCAAACCCCAAATATTTGGTGGGGATTGAAAATAACTCGCAGCTCAGCAGCGTCTCTCCAAACCCCGCGAACTCACTTGCGCAGCGCAGAGCCCGGCACAGCCCGAGATGTTATTTTACTGCCCCAAAATAACTTTGCAGGGACAGGTGCTGGCGCCGCTGTCAAACACCCTCCCCTGCTCGCATGGTCTTGGTGCAGTTATTTAAGGAAGGCACCGGCAGCAGCCGGCTTGTTGGCAACGCCACGATGAAAAATAATATTATTTTTTCAGTTCAGAGTGAAAAATAGGGGACTTCTCCCAACACCGAGGGGGACTTTTCTCTTGGCAAATGGAGCCCGGAAAGCACAACCCCAGCACACGGAGTGTATCAGAGACAGGGATGGGCATACGAGGGTTTTTTCCACTAGGAAAAAATGTGCCTGTTTGTATGGGGGGAAGCGGACAAAGACCTCGGTGCAAGCGAGATGCTGCCTCTGCGACAGGAGACGGCGATTCAGCTCCATTCGATTCGGCAGCTGCTCGCCCTGCTAACCACCAATTCCCTCTCCCGATTTCAGTTTCGAAAGAGATGTCTGATCTATTCCACTTTCTTTAGCTGCCATTTCGGTTTGTTAAGGGAAGGGGAAAAACCACTCCACTTCCCAGCTTCTCTGGGAGATAACAGCCCATGGCGACCATCTGGGCTTGGCAAGGTCAAAGGAGATGGCAGCCCCCTCCTCCAGCATCCCTGTCCCATAACTCCGACGGGCTCCTCCATCCTACACAAGACCCTAAATCCCCACACCAAAGACTTTTACATTACAAAACCCAGGCTTCTCCAAGTGCTCCAATCCTGCAATTCTTGTCGACAGAACAACATACGGATGGTTTCACATGGAGACGGGTTCTCAGCGCCCAGAGTCCAAACAAAATGTCCCAGGGCTCTTTGGAAATCCCTGTCCCTAGCATGCCCAGGCAGCTCTCAAAATAACGGTGGATCTTGCTTATATTATCTAGTAGCTCCTCTGGGGCATTTCTGCATCACTCTCAGCTGTTTGCAGCTGGTTTAAGACCCTGCATTACAAGGGAACCACAACGAAATCTTCACTGCAGAGCCACAGAGACGCCTCTTTAATTAGCAAAATAGAAAACAGCCCTACAAAATCCAGCTCAAATGCGATTAGCGCTGGGCGAAGAGGAGGCCAAATGAGATTGCAGGTACAAAACAAGGAGGAGATGGCGTGGCAGCATGGGTCCAGGGCCAACCCCATTCCCTGTGGGACTTGCACCAGGCACAAGCCTGACCCATTCGTTACACTTGGGTGATATTATTCAATCAAAGCTCCCGGAAGGATAAGCGCAAGATCGGAGCACGGCGACAGGGCCTGAGCCGCCTTGAGCAGATGCAGCACCTTGCATTCGGGCTGAGCATGCACCCCAAAAATGCATGCAGAGACCCTAAAACTGTTGGAATAAAACTACCTCCAGACTTGGTGGCACGCGTGACGCTTTGCAAGCCAGCCCGGTGGAAGCCAGCTGCTTTTCCGTACCGCTATCGCTCATCTTTCTGCAGGGAGAGAGGTTTTTTGCAAGCTCTAACGGTAGGAAGGAACCTGCAAGGTCAAACCCTCTATCCCCATCCTGTTTATTAAAAACAACATTACTTTTTTCCTTTTTAAAGCAGCTACAATTTACCACAAATCCTTCACTGGACCCACTGCAATTCCTGCCAGGGCTCCACCGGCTTCACAACAAAACAGCCTCAGGCCTGTGCTAACAGTTTAATCCAGATCCTCTCATTTGATTTTGGGTTTATTTACACCCTTTCTAAACAGACACAAAGATCCTGCCCTTCCCACGAGCCTGTAGAACTGACCCGGCCGCTGAACTCACAGATTTAATTCAAGTTTTAATAAACCTCAATTACAAGGGTTTAAGCTGTGGTTTTGGGGACTGAAGTTATGCCTGGTGCCACCTAAACCCAGTTAAACCCATGGTGGACCAGGATTTAGGGAAGCTGCATCCAAGACCCAGTGTTTGCCCCCAGGGAAAGCCATTATTTCTTCAGTTTAGTATTCCCGTCCTTTGTATGTCAAAAAAACCCCACGTTTGCTCGTGCAGGACTGCCAGATAAAAGGCGTGATAGGAGCAAGCATTCACCTCTAGGATAATTTGGGGCGTAAACAGAGTAGAAGTGAGAGTAGAGCCACTTCAGCTAAAACATCCTTGCCTCAGGAAGGTAACACAAGTTCTTCACTGGCCTCTAGTTGTCAAGGCCCCATCCCTGGAGGGGTTCGAGGCCAGGTTGGACGGGGCTTTGAGCAACCTGGTCTAGTGGGAGGTGTCTGTGCCCAGGGTAGGGGGGTTGGAACTAGAGGAGCTTTAAGGTCCCTTCCAACCTAAACCATTCTATGATTCTCTACATCCCACCCCAGGAGGGTGCTAGGATGCCAAAGGCTGGCAGCAGAGGCTTGGAAGAGTTTGGGGTGAAAGTAGAGAGTCCTTCACAGCCCGAGCTCTGCAGGCAACGTGTCTGCAGGAACTGTGCCAAATTCTCTTTGCCCCTGTGAAGCACTTTGCCTTCAAGCTTGGTTTGCAAGGAAAAGACTGAACAGAATCACTTAGGTTGGAAGAGACCTTTAAGATCAAGTCCAACCTTTAACCCAGCACTGTCCAAACCACCACTAAGCCATGTCCCTCAGCACCACATCTACACATCTTCTAAATCCCTCCAGGGATGGTGACTCCACCACTGCCCTGGGCAGCCTCTTCCAATGCTTGACAACCCTTTCCGTGAAGAAATTTTTCCCAATATCCATCCTAAATCTCCCCTGGGGCAACAAGGTAGCGGACACACTCAACGACCACCATTTTTTTCTAGGTATCACTTCTGCATGACCATCCTGATCTACTTCTTGCCGCTTCTGGTGATAGGATGCGCCTACACTGTGGTCGGCATCACCCTCTGGGCAAGCGAGATACCTGGCGACTCCTCCGACCGCTACCACGAGCAGGTCTCGGCTAAGCGGAAGGTAAGGAGCTTCAGACACGGTAAGAGCCATCATTCATGTCTAATCCCAACTAACCCCAGCCAAAAGTACTTCATTGAGGGTGGAAATAGGTCAGGACTTGTTGCATGGTTGCTGCTAATAGAGCAGAGAGTGGCCTCCAGATGTGTGTCCTCCATGAACATACATGTAAACCAAGTTGTTGACTGTGTGTTCTCAGTTGGAACAGTTTCCAAGGCAAAAAGAGGTGGCCCCTTCTGGAGGGTGACGGCCTACCTGTGAGGTGTCCAATGGATGACTTTTCTTCCTTTGCCCTCTCTTCTCCTCACAGGTAGTGAAGATGATGATCATCGTGGTATGCACCTTTGCACTGTGCTGGCTGCCCTACCACATCTACTTCACCCTGCAGTATTTCAACCCGGAGTGGTACCTGCAGAAGTTCATCCAGCAGGTCTACCTGGCTATCATGTGGCTGGCCATGAGCTCCACCATGTACAACCCCATCATCTACTGCTGCCTCAACGACAGGTGGGTTTTGAGTGACTTTCGGCAGCATCTTGGTGCAACAGGGAGGGGAGGAGAGGGAGATGCAGGAGGGTCTGATGGAGGAGGGTATGGATGGAGAGTTTTTCCAGGATGGTTTTGTCCCATCCTCTGCCAGGAGCTGCTTCCAGCAGATGCAGGGACGATACAATACTCACCTAAGTCTGTCTTTCCTAAAGCCCCCACGAGATTTGAGGGCAGGTATCAAAACAGTCCCAACTCCCAACTGGGATTTATCAGTGGATTTTTCCTTCTCTTAGTGAAAAGTAGCATTTTTTGTTGTTGTTTACCAGTGCTTAGCTCTGTCTTCCCACTCCTAGTGAGGTCCTTTTGCCGTCTCCATGTCCTTCACCCCTGCCTTTCCCCACATCTTCTGTCCCCCCAGGTTTCGCGTGGGGTTCAAACATGCCTTTCGGTGGTGCCCATTCGTCAGCGCCGGTGAGTACGAGGGCCTGGAAATGAAGTCAGCCAGGTATCTGCAGACCCAGAGCAGCATGTACAAGGTCAGCCGGATAGAGACCACCGTGTCCTCGGCGGTAGGCACAGCCGAGGAGGAGCTGGAGGAGAGCAGCAAGGCCAAGCGTCTCTCTGTAGACATGACCTCCAACGGCTCTTCCCGCAGCGACTCCAAAACAGTCTCCGAAAGCTTCAGCTTCTACTCCAACACGCTCACCTAAGCGGTTTCCCGGCTGCTCACAAGGGTGCCACCATCCCCTTTCCCTCACTGGGATGCTCCGGCGCTCAGTCCACCCAGCATCATCACCCCGGTTTGTGATGTGCCGGCTTTTTGCCATGCTGTTTTACTGTCTCTTGCTGTGACCCTCACTCGCCATCCTTGGGCAAGGCTGAGAGCAAAAGCTTTGGATTAGTTTCATGTGCTCCACCGTGGCTCGTGTCTGAACACAAGAGAGGTTTGGCTGGTCTCCGCCTTGCTCACTTCCTGTCCAACCCACCACGTACCGGGCAGGTGGATAGGATGCAGAAATGGGACAGAGCTGGGTTTTTCTCCTGAACCATAAGTACAACACTGGCAGGCGCTTCCCTGCTCTCTGCAAGGCAGCAGGGATCTCCTAGTGCATCCCACCCCACAAGAAAATGAACCAGTCTTACACTTTCCTCCTTCCACCTTTAATTTCATTCTCCCTGTCACTCCCAGTGGAATATCCAGAGGGGTATTCAGTTCAAAAATCCAGCAAAAAAGGCTGTTTTCAACTTCAGGAGCCTGTAACGTCCATGGGGCACCACCAGCCACTCCATGCTTCAACTCAGATCCAGGCATTTCTCTACAGTCTCCAGTCGCCTCCGTCACCCGCATCCCTCTGTGCGATGGTCTTCTGTTGCCACTCCACAACACAGCTCACCAAAACAGGGCTCTCAAAAAGGATTTCTGAACTGAGCCGGACTTTGGTGGCTGTTAATCAACCATATGTGCCAAAAGTAATCACTGTGATTTCCTAAAAGGCCCAAGGTGACGGCTCTTGGTTAGATTTGGGAAGCCCGTGGAGGTCTGGGGAAGAAGAGACTGACTGTACTGAAATGTTTTTCACAACCTGGAAATGTCTAGAGCTGTACAGAAAGGGGCATGGTAGGTTTCCATCAGAAAAACAAAGTTTTGCCAGTATACGAGGTTTGAAGGGAGACAAGAATTTTGCAGGCTTTTTTTTTTAATCAGAGGAGGATTGAAATGATTCACTTCCACTTTCCGGATTTTGTTTTAATCAGGGAAACTTTTTTTCTTTTCATCCCCCTGTCTTTTGCATAGAACATTAAGTTTATGATGTGTACATGAATATATCTAATATTTCAGTCTTGTTATGATGGATAATTTTCACTGGGGCTGTTCATACCAAGGGCTCCTTTGGTGAACAGCCATATGGACATATATTCGAAGGGGAAAAAAAAAGTAAATAAAATGAGAAGTAGGCAAACTTGGCTTGTTGGGAAAAAAGCCACAAGTTTGGGGGAATTTCGGGGGCGGTTGTACCGACTGCTCCTTGCTGCTGGTCCAGTCTCTCACTTTTGGTGTAGAAATCAGACTCCTAAAATGGATTCACTGCAAGACTGAAACGCTGGAGAGATTCACGGCAGATTTGCACAGGGCAAGGAAACGGCACATTCATTTTAACGCAGCCGAACATCAGGCCCTGCTGAGCACGCAGCAATTTCTGGAAGTAAAGCAGAGATGACTTTTGGAGCTTTTCAACTCTTCAGCCTCCAAACTGGCTGCTGGAAGATCCAGCCATCAATAAGTCCCCAGTCACGATGGTTCTCAGAGATAAAAATACACATATTTAAGCAATGACTCCAGCAGCTATTAAATGAATGGGCAAATAGACGGATCCAAGAGCAATGAAATGGCTGCAGAACCAGATTGACAAAAATGATCATCTTCATTTTTACCCAAAATCCTGCCAAGTGCCATCAGGGAAGAGCAGATCTTCCAGCCACTTTCGTGCTCTTTCCGACTGCCGTGACTACGCAACGTTACGAACTGCCATGAGCTTCACACACGTGCTGGAATACGCTATTTTTTTCCTGCTTAAACTTCCACTTCTCACCGTTCTTGTCGCCTTAAGACATATTCCCTTGCCGCTGCTTCCCGCAGCCCTGCAGTGTGGAGAAGGGGGAATGGCACAAGCCTGGCTGGGGATCGGGTTTTGCAAAAAAAAAAAAAAAAAAAAAAAAACAACCCAGGCCCAGGCAGGAGGGATTGAAGGGATGGGCGATATCAAGGGTTTTAACACAAGGGTTGGACTAGAAAATTTTTCCCACCAACTCCACGGGAGCTGTGTTGCCAATACAAGAGAAGGTGCTACAAACCAGAGCCAAATTCTAATTTACTCCCAGCTGCCAACCCAAATTCAAAATTAAAATGAAACCAAATATCTCAAAATGGTCCAAGAGAGCCAAATCAGGCAAGTAGAGATCTGCTACATACGCCCCATGCGCAAGAGTTTGTGTCAAGTTGTGAGCCTACAGAAGTCAGCATTTTTCTAAAAAAAGAAAAAAAAAAAAGAAAAAAAGTGTGTGTGTGTGTATATATATATATATATAACCACACTGCCCTTTTGTCCGTGTTTTATTCCCCAAGGATGCTAAGGATGCTGTGATCATGAGATGTGCAGAGAAACGACAACTGTCTTCTCGCAAGCAATGCTCAGCTTGAAATGTGGGATAAGCCCAAGGGCGTGCGTGGAGACTTCAATTCAAGCTGACAGTTTACAGCCCAAAATGCTTCCTGTGCATCCTGTAGAAATCCATCTCTTGAAATCAAGTGGGAAAAATTCCCACCTGTTACAAATAGTGCCAATGACCACAGCGGAGCCTGCCTGGGACACCCAAGCTGATGGGAATGTGTCAAGGGATCATTCAACAGCTGGAGACCGATGCAGGAAAACCAAAATGTTCTGTGTAAATGGGTACAGTGTGCCCAAACCCAGGTTTTCCTTTCCTTCCTCGGAGCACTAAGTTATTTTATCAGTGGAGGCAGGAAGAGGGACAAGAGTCTTTTCACATTTAGGATCTAGGCCAACCCACAAGACGGGATGTTTGTGTCAGGTCCGTGTCCACACACACGACACGACAAAATTAGCTGGTTTCACCAACCTTGAGATGCTCTGTGTGTCCAAAAACCACACAGAAGTCTTCATTTGAAGACTGAAAAGCCTAAAACGAGACACCCCTGCCCAGGCTTGGGAGTGGGACATCTAACCACGTGGTGAGTCCAGCCTCTGTACTATTTCCAGCTCCCCTTTCAAACAGGTCAGCCGTAATACAGAAGCTTTTTCTGGTTTATTAAACCCGTTTCCCTGGTTTGCTCGCAGATCTCTGATTAGAAATTCAATTGCAAAGTGAGACGGTTTCTTTGTCTCTTTCCTGGCTCTCTGAAATGCAAAATAACAGCATCTGGAGAGAATCACTCAGCAGGTCTGCACACATCTCCTCCTTGGAGGCGCACGGATAACTCCCACCATCAAGGTGAGCTGCCTAAGCCCAATTACAATGCACTCCAAGCCAAAACCATTGCGGAGAGGAGTTCTGAAACACAAATCCCAGCCTGAAGCCGCCTCCTGACCCCCAGGGGACTGACAGAAGCTGAGGTTTGCTTCCTGGCTCTCAGAACTTGCTTTTCCCACCTAGGTCCCAGCAAATCCCCGTCTCCATACATACCTCAAGGTCTGCTCAATTGCTCAAAAATACAACATTTACACCCGTTTCACATGTAACCATTTATCTCTCCCCGGCTCAAAACAAAAAGACAGCAAAAGCCAAGCAAGAGCCTGCTTGCTAGAAAAATTAGGTGGCTTTGCAAACGTGGAAGTCAAAGCAAAGCAGCCGGCGCCAATCCCCATTGTTTGTAGTGCTTGTGCCGGGATTGCCGGTAGACACGCAAAAGGCTGCCTGCCCACCACTTATCTTTATTATTATTTTTATTTTGCCATCCCTGGAGGGATGCAGTCCCTGCTTGGCCCAGCTGAGCACACCGCATCTGCCAACGGGTAGTGACTTGGGATGGAAGCAGAGTATCCGCTATTCGCTGCGTATTTCCGCAGAGCTGATGGGTTTGGGGTTTTTTTTAGCTTGCTGTGTTCTAGCCAGAGCCCTCCTGCGAGATCACACAACCAAACTGCCCAGCTCAAAGGCTCCCAGCTTTTGCTTACCATTAAAATAATAACAGTAATTTAAAAAAAAAAGAAAAAAATAAACACCACCTCTCAAGCTTCAGGAATCTGTTTCTAA
Organism: Alca torda; assembly: GCA_008658365.1. Taxonomy (NCBI): domain Eukaryota; kingdom Metazoa; phylum Chordata; class Aves; order Charadriiformes; family Alcidae; genus Alca; species Alca torda. The sequence goes on from CM018097.1 coordinate 1,488,541, forward strand.
TCTACTGAACACACCATCCTGCCCAAAACACATGTCTCCAGATGAATAATTAATACAGCAATTATAACGCAAAGTTTAACACACAAATAGCCCGTTTTCCTGTGGTATATCCGCCAAAAAAAAAAAAAGAACATCTCTGCTGGAAGCTAAATCACACTCATCAGTTAAACGTGGTGGTTGCCGCACCCCGGAGAAGGGACAGTGAGTCCCAAGAGCAGCTGAGGATGAGAGATGACTCTCGGGTGGCTCTGCCTTTCAACTTTCCACCCCAGACAAAAAAGCTCCTGATTCCATGCAATGTGATACAGTCGGGGCCAGGAGGGGACGCGATGGGCTGCGACGTACGTCTGGGGGTTGGTATTTGGTGTGTGGGGTGGTTGATAGGAGCTTCGCGTGAAGTTCTTCCCGCAGTAGCATCTCTAAAGAGAAAAAGTCTGTAGACTTTTCTCCTCCCCAGACTGGTTCTCTCTCTGATCGTCGGGTTTGTCCAAACGGATTTTCATAAATAAATGTCTCTTTTGTGAGATCATGTTGCAATCAATTAATGAGCGTGCAACGATAAGAGGCGGCAACTGGTGGGAGCGGGAGGAGAAGTGGTGAAACATGGCAAAGCCAAAATTAGGTGAAGAGAGGGGTAAAAGGCAGCCGGTGGGTTTGAGGCGACCTTCGGTGTGAGGGGCGTGCTCTGAAATTTCAAAACTACAGCAAGAAAAAGCATAGCCCGCAAAACTCAGCCAACCGCAAAGCCGGGACCAGCCACGTCACTCATTCCCAAAGCACAGGAAAGGCTGGAATCGCTCCTTGAACGCGGGCGGGACTTACCAGCCACTGGCTTCTCCGCGCGGGGCTGAAGTAGACACGCGACTCGAGGATCATGGATCAGCGCCGGCATTTCCACCTATTCCGCTGGCTGCAACACAGAGCAATTCCCTTGAGGAAGCAGCAAAGGCATTTGGCTCCGCTCTCTGGTTTGGACTTCCCAAATCCCACTGCTCCACCAGGGCAGCACAACCCTTGGCTTATCCAAGGCCTCACCACACCTGATAGGAGAGAAAACGTGAACATTAAGGAGCAACCAGCCATTCCTCACCTCCCAGAGCAAAGTCCCCAGCCCAGCCAGTCCTTGCAATCAGCTCCAGCCAGCTGTAATTTGCAGTTTTTAATTAGCAGAGCGTTACCGGGGCACAGCTGATTGGCATCGCTGCCAAAGGCCCTGTCCCATGTGCCTATTAAGCTCTTGTTATTTATTTTCATGGGTTATTTTACCATGCAAAAGGGAGAGAAGGAATAAACAGTGTCATGCACTGCTGCTATGTTTCGTGCACGCATCTGCTTCCAGCCAAGCTTCCCGGCAGCGGGAACGCGAGAGCTGATCCCGCTTTACAGCAGCATTCGGCACGTCAGATCCAAATGAGGGGTCATTTTACTTCTCAGCATCGATACATCACCTTTCCCAGAAGGGTTCATGCCTGTTTCTAAATGCACCTGCACACACAGGCTAAATAAAAGTGATTAGAATGTGCTTATTGGTTATAAAAAATACTCATCAGCCACAGCAATGGGGTGCAGAAATGGTATGGGGAAATCCAGATTCATCCCGGTTTGCACATACCCTCCATCTGCAATCTGATACGGAAACCCCCAAAATCAAGAGCTACCCAAGGGTTTGGGTCAGGGCTGAGGCTCTGGGGAGAATTTAAGGTGGCTGTTTTACAAAGGAGGGGATTATTCCCTGCATTTGCAGCCTGGGGAAGTACTGCCGAGCTCTTCTCCTCTGCCCATCGGCACCCTCCTTCCCTAGCTGAGGCCTTTGCCACTCATTGCGTGCCACGGTACCCTCGCAAAGCAAAGACACCTTGGCAGAGTTGCCACTGTGGCTGCAAAACCCACCGGTGTCACTCACAGGGTGAAACCTGGACCCGCATCTGGTCAAGCCAAGACAGACCAGGTGAAAGCAGGACCGAGCACCCTAAAAGGTGACACCCAAAGAGCAGAGCCGTGTTGTCACCCGCACGACTGTGTCTTTTTATAGCTGCTCCCAGCCACCATGGCAAGTTTGGCAGACTTCAGTGAACCCATCAATCTGATTATCTGCTATAGCAAAGACACAAGTTCAACTTAATTAACATTTATGGATTCCACAGTGTTTTGCATAAATGTTTGCTTAATACACAAGTCAAAAATATCCCCAGAAAATGAAAATTAAAGCTAGTTAATTGCTTGCAGTTATGCACCAGTCTGTAAACTGGGGTTTCCATAGCACCAAACGGTCTGTTAGATCGTTATGACAAAGTTCGAGCTTAAAGAGAAACAACTTGAGTTTCAAGCGTACGGAGGAAAGTGGATTCTTCATGTTCTTCTTTCGACTTCATGAGCTCCCCACTTCAATTTCTGTGCGGATTGCAGCAGATTTTGGTTCCCCCCCCACAAACAGGGCGACCTGGTGGAGAATTACAGGCCACGGTGAAGCGGTGTCTGGTTGTTTAGACAAGCAATTACTTTTTATTACCGAACTAAATGAATTAAGCAGTAGCTAATGAAAGATTTGAGAACCCGCAGCAGCGATTCAAAACTCAACCCAATCCAGTTGCGAGTGTGAAATGAGGATTAACTGCAGTTTTCGTATTCTTGATGCCAAGTAACCATGTCAAAGGGACTTTCCTTTGCATGGGCGAGACACAAATACCTGAGAAGAGGAAGGGAGCAGGTGAGAGCGATGACTGCTTAAATAGGATGCTCGAGTGTGGTGACAACTGTAATGGGCTTGATTAAAAGCCAAATATTATTAATTTGAGCAATGTGATGGGCAGGGAAGCGTGTCACAGAAGGGTCTAGGAAATCCTGGTGACCCGTGCTCTCACTACACAAGATCAGGGCTTCATAGAATCACAGACCTGTCTCAGTTGGAAGGGACCTTTCACATCATCCGAGTCCAACCATTGACCCAACACTGCCCAAACCACCACTGACCCACATCCCTCAGCACCACGTCTGCCCGGCTTTTAAATCCCTCCAGGGATGGCGACTCCACCACTGCCCTGGGCAGCCTCTTCCAATACTTGACAGCCCTTTGGGTGAAGAAATTTTTCCTAATATATTTCAGAGATCTCCACCAGGATGAGCTTCTCTTGGTGCCAGAACCAATGCACCCACTCCTGTGCCACAGTGATCCTGCTTTCCCCATTCTCTTTTCCTATAAGGAAGGTGTAAGTTGGGCAATTACAAGCCTCCCAACTAAAAATATTCTGGTTACAGAAGACCAAGGTGTCAAGAAGAAATAAAAGCCCTTCCTGAAGCCACAGTCATTCCAAATAGCAGCATTTCGGGCTCAGAAGGGCATTACCATGCAAAGCACCTCCAAAAACATTATTCCTGTTATTGCAAAGCAGATTGTGCCGTCCAGGTTGATTAAAAAGGTTTCAGGGAGGTAATGAGAGCAATTTTCAACGGAGGTGAAAGGCGAAAGACAGAAAAAGAGGGTTGTTCTGAACCACTCTACTTTCTGCAGAGGCACGCAGCCATGAGATCAGAACAGCAGATAACATCTGAATTGAGGGATGCGTAGCTGATTATTACAAGCTGTTCACCGTCCAAAAGCTTCTCTGCTGCATGGCATAATCAAACGGCTGCAAATTTGCATTTAAATTGAAGAATTTAGGAATCCATACCCCAAAGAGGAGCAAGCCTCCTTGGGTGACACTTCTCGTATCTCAGCCTTCACAGAGGAAGACAAAAATTGCATTTGACTCCAAAGCACCCCCAAAACCTCTCCTGCCACCCTTTGCCAAGACGTGTGTCTCTAAAAGATGTCTGATTCCACGTCTGAACCACGCTGCAGCAACCCTCTGGGGAGCAGAGTCCCTGCGAGATGGGTTTGTGTTAAGATTTGTGTCTTGCAGCACTAAGGTTGTCAGCGTTACAAACCTCTCCCCCCAAAACCTGCCCGGTGTTCGACACCCGGGCAGCAGTGGCAGACACTACCCACACCAGGATTTTAGCAGCAGCACAAAAAAGGCCACGAAACCGGTGGCAGAGGCACGCTGGGCACATCTCCAGGGACTTCTGAGTCACGCAGCATGCCCAAGGGATGGAGCACGCAGGGGATGGAGACGACGTCCTCCAGAGCAGCTCTGGTCTGAGATGCTCTCTCAAGATCTGTCAACAAAATTCCCCCCACGGAATTCACCCATGGCCTGTGCAAGCAGAGAAGCGTGGTGAAGCACACTGTCCTGCTCTGCAAACTCTTTTCCTTTCCTCAATGGAATTAGCGCCCCTGAAAACACCAGTCCAGTTGGCAGCCTGTGCAAGGACTCGTAGTCCCACCGATTCCCCCTGGGATGTGGGGAAATCCTCTTGGATTTGGGTCCTGCATGTACACCAGTCCCCCTCGCCTCTCCCCAAAGCAGAGCTGTGGGAGCTCGGCTCTGCTCTAAGCCCCTCATTCCCGAGCACCAACCTAGTTTGAAACGATCGTTTCAAACTGCCGAGAGTCCTTAAATTACGAAATAAATAGAACTGAATTAACAAGCCACTGACCCAGCCACTCCATCTAGCAGCTCTGCAGCAGGTTCCTGCAGTCAGAAATGATTGCCGGCACAATTCTCAGGGGCTGCAGGCTGGCGGTTGCGTCTGGACCAGCCTGCCCATTTTTCTTCCTTTCGCTCGTAAGGGAAAGTTGCCAAGAACAATGTGAGACGTTGTATGGGCACAGTCAGACCAAAGCTGGGGGGAGGCAAAGCTTCATCTTGCTGCTGCCGGCCCCAACAGCTCCAGAGGATTTACAGCTCATCATATCGCTCATCTGCTTTCGGCCCCTCAATCTCATCTTGATTGCTCCATCAGGACCTTGAGGACTCGATGATCCCAAGGGTCTCTTCCAACCTAAGTGATTCTATGATTCTATGTCTCTTCCTCAGCTGGAAATGCGAGCCCACACTGTGACCGTGCTACTGATGATACGACGCTGCACTTGAGGAGTTATTTTTATATTTGATTTCGCAGCCATTAGCGGGTCTGTGAAATCCTGGATTTTCTAGTACAAGTGCTTTACCTGGCGATAAAACACAAGAAATCAGAGCACAAAAGGTCAGCTCATCACCGCTCATCGCAAACGAGCCAGGTCCCTGCAAAGGGAGAAGCCGGTGAGGCCGTCCTGAGCTCTGAAACCCTGTGGGATGGTCCTTCACGCTCCGGGTCATCCAGAGCCTCCCTGCTCAGAGCCACACGCCCCAAGGGGAAAAAAAAAAATCCAAGCTGTGTTAATGAAGCCGTGTTACAGCCTTTTCAGACATAGCGCTGAGCCAGGGCACAGGAAGGCTGCTCGGGAGTGGGCCTTCCTAATAAGACCTTAGAGAAATCAAATCATTTACCTCTTCCGAGGTTTCAACCTCTTCCTTGTGCCCCGAGGTAAGAGCATGACCAGAAGTAGCTCTGCAGCAGTAACAAGCAAAGGCTGAAAGCAGACAGCATGGTCTGGAAGGGGAAAATCAGACAGAAAGGCTGACCCTAGGGTGTCTGTCTGCAAAAACGATCTGCACTGAACACCAAAACCTTCCTAGTCTCTGTCAGCAGCCAAGCAGGTATTAAATTGCCTTTTATTACTGCGATGAGCTACAGTTGTTAGCATATGAATAGTACCAGTGGGTTAATAAATGCTCCTGCAGTGTATGCTCCAGCACAGGGAAATTACCAGATAATCTTTAGTTTACAGGTCATTTATAGAGGGGTGCGCCAGATCAACAAGAGGCAACCCCGCTTGTTTGCCATCAACAGTCTCAGCCACTGCAGCAGGGTCCCCAGATGCCTGGGGACACGGGTGCATGCAGAAGTGTCCCCAAGCCACGCAAAAACCAAATCTCCAGCAGCCCCATCACTGTGGGCAAGCACCCACTCAGCTGAGGTCTGATGCTTGCCGGGGGCAGAGGTCCCAGTAACACCAGAAGGCTGCAAGTTCCACACTCCCTGGCTCTATTTTTAAGCCTTGCAGCTGAGGAAGATCCCTGTTGCTACGCTACCCGTGTTGTGGGTCCGTAGCAGTCAGCACATGCCACCCCTGGGACCCACCGAGCAGCTCAGGAGTCCCATGGATGTGACCGACAAGGTTTTAAGTCCGTCATGGCAGCTGCAGCAGGCACACAGGACCGCTCTCCCCCTTCCTACTCTTCTCCTAAACTTCCCACCCCCCTCCAACACTTGCCCGCACACAAGACATCCCCCATGTTCAGTGGCACCCCAAAATTCTCCACAGCCCCAGCACAGTGCAGGCAGGCAGGTGGAAAAGTACCAGCACCACAGCAGGCAGCAGTTGCTGTATGGTGGGCGGACAGCCGGCTTTCCCTCCTAAGTCATTCTTTCCAGCTCCCAAAGCGAACCTTAAATGAGCCTCCAGCATTCCCTCCAAGAGCAGGAGAATCCCAGCACACCTCCATCTACCACGGGATTTTCAGGAACGCATCCTCCGGCAAACACCCGCTGGCAAGTCTGAGCTGTAAATCAAGTTTCCCAAAGTCCTGCCAATGATTTATTAGCTGGGAAGCTGATCAAAGGGGGAGCAGCCATTTGTAAAAGTTCCTGTCACCAAATGATACATTCTCTTAATTTCCAGTTAAATACAGAGCATGAATATTTCTGTCCACGCCAGCATCACTAATGGCTGGGAATAATCAAATTCTCCACACATTGCTATTGCCACGGCAGGAGTAATTTATTTGGACATTAAAAACCTTCATAGTTCCTTCAGCCTCTTTCATTTCAGATGTATAGCTGGAGACATTGATTTGTTTACAACAGCCATTAAAAGCTTCGTTATGAGGCTTTTGCTCATAGGAAGACACATGGCAAAGCTTAAACTGGGTTCTACAGTCTCTCCATTTCAGTCTGGCCCAACTGGAGCCACCGAGGGAAGGGGCCAGACCACTTTGCTCCAATCCCGACTTGGGGACAAAAAAGTCCTGCAGGGTTTTTGCACCCCCCCCCCCCCCCCCAACAAGTCACTTAGTCCCTTGTGGCTTTTAGAAGTGCCCTGGGCCTCCAGGGTACTTGAGCTGTGCTTACGCATAGGCGCCAGTCTCCACAAGTTTATTCTTTTGCCATTTTTGGGTTGGCTGGAGTCAGTGCAGAAACCAGCTGATGGCACAGGGATTCCTTGGCCACTCTGAGTGGGGAGCAGGGGGGGGACAGCTGCCAGGCTTGGCTCAGCAGGGAACACAGCCTCTAGAGGAATGCAGTCGAGATCAAACCGCATCTTTTCCTCCTGCCCCATCCAGTGGTCCGACCCGGAAGAGCACTTTGCAGTCGGGAAGAACTCAGACGTCAAACTGCAGCAACGTCGCAGTCCCCTGTACCTAAATCCCACAAGAAGGACTGGGGCAGCTGCTGCTTCACCCCCCGAGGAGGGGGTGACAGCTGGGAATGCTGGCCTGGAAAGGCTGGAAAAGTTTCTTCTCCAGGTGGTGGCACTGGAGAAGCTGCTCTTCCCACCAGCTATAGGGTCGGGATGATGGTGGAGGCAGGCACAGGTCCAGGCCTGGTTGCCTGGCTTCTGCTAACACTTCTGCAGCACAGGACATGCTACAAAAATAAAACACACAGCTTTATTTCCCCCATCATCCAGCCTTGTCAATTAGCTCAGCCCTCAACCCAGGGTGCTCTCCATACTAAAGCAAGGAGCAGATCTGTGCCCCCAGCCCAGGCACTGCGCCATAGGCGGGACTGCTGGAATCAGGCACAACAGGCCACGGCTCTGCTGGGAAAAGGAAATTTGAGGAGCAACAGCTTTCCCCAGCAAACCCTCCTTGCTAGTAAGCACAGGGAAACCAAAACAATACAGATAACCTGGCCTCATCTGCTGAGAGCTGGGGAGACAGGTGAAAAGCTGAGGTGGGGATACAGGGGAGCCTTCGTGTCTTCACAGGGTCCTGCACACAAAAGCAGGCTGCCTTGGGCCAGACCAAGAGCAGAAGGGATGGGTTTTAGGAAGCATCACTGTCTCCTCACTTACCAGTCCCCCTGCCTGCAGCACTGCAGGGAAAGCAGGAGCTGCGACCTGCTCCTGCTCTGGCAGAGCATCCTTCCCGGGCCTGGCTGGGAGGGAGGATGCTGCGCTGGGCAGGATGGAGGGCTCTAGAGGTGCCTCAAGCCATCTGCTAGCCCACAACACGGGGCTGCCATCTGAGCTGCTGGGCACGGCCCAGCCTGAGACCATAAAGCCCCAAGACCCTCTGCTGTACCCAGAAACCACACAGTGCTGAAGAGAGGGCTTCAGGGCACACCGAGGGCTTACAGGACACATTAAAAAAACACCTGGAGAGCCGTGGGGTGCACAGAAACGAACACAGAGGGCTCTGAGGAACAGCAAGCGGTACACAGGGCGGTTGAGGGTCCGCCAGAAAGCACCTGGTGTGCTCTGGGGGGGCTGCAGGGCAAACTGAAAGGTCAGGCAGTCGGTCCTGGGGGCACTTCCACACAGCCGGGGCTCCGGGGGACAACGAGAGGCAAAGGGAAGCCTCTGGTGAGGGGCATGGAGGCACCAATGACAGCGGGGACCACTGAAAGGCAGACAGAGACTGCGGGGGGGGGCGGTCAGTACCTAAGCAGGTCGGCTCTGCCGGCTCTTCTTCCTCCGAGGCGGGCTTTGCCCGCGGCTGGCCGCTGCGAGAGGGACCCGGGGCACCACCGTGCGACGGAGAGCCACCCCTCAGGGCGCAACCCGGGGCCGGCGAGGCAGGAAGGCGGCTAGCCAACGGGCGGCCGGCCCCTGACAGGAGCCGCGGACGGCGCGTCCTCCCCTCTGCCCGCCGCCGGCCGACTGAGGGACCGCGCCCCGCCCCCGCGGCACCGACCGTTGCGCCCGGCGCGTGCGCGCTGCCGGCGGTTCAAACCCGGCGGGGGCGGAGCTGCGCGCCTCCGATTGGTCAGCGTCCCGGCGAGCCGCCCGCCGATTGGCTCCGTAGGGCCAGGGAGTGGGCGGGGCGGAAGGCGGTGGCGGGCCCGAGGCGGCGAGGCCCGGCCCGGCCCCGTCCCCCCAGGATGAGCGCCCTGACGCCCCGCCGGGCCCCGGCCGCCTCCCCCGCCCCGCGGCCCCTCGGCGGCACCGGCACCCCCGTGCTGGCCGACTGCCCCGGGAACGACGATGAACGGGAAAGGCGGCAACGCCGGCGGTCCAGGGTTACCGACCTCCAGCTCGGCGGCACCGACTCGCCGCTGGGCCTCGCCTCACCCAGGTAGGGCCGGGCGCGGTGTGAAGGGCTGTGGGGAGGAGAACGAGGAGGAAGAGGGTCCCCAAAGCACCGTGTCTCCCCCAGGCAGGCGGAGGCATGGCTGCCGGCCCTCCCGCAGTGGACCAACGCTCAGATCTCGGATCACTACAGCACCTGCATCAAGCTCTCCACGGAGAATGTGAGTCGGCCGCCCCCGGGAGGGCTCCTCATCCCGGCCCCGCTCACACCACCTCGGGATGGCCCTGGTTGCAAGGCTGGGAGGGATTTTAAACTCCTCGAGCCTTAGCGAGGCGGTTATTCTTCCCCCAGGCCCTCTGAGGCACGTCCCTGATCCAAGCCACGACCGGATCTGGGCTTCTGTTGCTGCTTTCCTTCCCAGCAGTAACAAAGTAGGACGTGGCATGGAATCGCAGATGATATTGGGACGTATTGTATATCGTCTAGGCTGGAAGGGACCTTTAAGATCATCAAGTCCAACCGTTAACCCGACACTGCCCAAACCACCACTACCCCACGTCCCTCAGCACCGCATCTGTCCGGCTTTTCAATCCCTCCAGGGATGGCGACTCCACCACTGCCCTGGGCAGCCTCTTCCAATGCTTGACAACCCTTTCCGTGAAGAAATCTTTCCTAATATCCATCGTATCCCCTCGGTCCTGCTGTAAATACCCCTGCAGGCTGAGGGTTCGGACAGTTTTGACAGGTGTCATTTGCCAGAGGATCAGTTCTGAGCTGTGTGCTTTGTTGCAGAAAATCACCACGAAGAATGCCTTCGGCTTACACCTGATCGACTATATGACCGAGATCCTGAAACAGAAGGACACTGAACTGACCAACTTCAAGGTGAGAGGAATCACTGCCTGGTCACAATGGTGCTTTGTTTCCAACTGGCATTTAGCCTCAGATTTAATGACTAACAAACCTCAAAATAATGCTAAGGTAACTGAGCTGGTTGTTTCCACTAAAAATATCTGGTAGAGGCAGCACAGTCACTTTTTGCAGAAGCTTGCAGTGTTGAATCCTTTTGTAAGACAGAAATTAAAGCTGAATTCTTTCAGTTGTGGTCTTTCAAAAGGAGAGCTTGTTTAAAATTAAGACTTGTGAGGCTTCCGAGGAAAATACTGGGTGTTAAAACTAGTAATAAAACAAGGCTGTAAAAGAAAGGAAGCTAGTGTGGCTAACTGCCGGACTGATTTTGATCTGGGTTGGATCAGAATAAGAACTTGCCAGGGCAAAGACTTACTTGCTATAATAGTTCACCGGTGGTAGGAGGGAGAACTGAGGTCTTGGCTGAATGAGCAAATGAACGTGGCCTCGAGGAACCCCTGAGCTAGCTGTCTTATGGTTGATGAAACTGAGGAAGGGACGGGAAACTGCACAGGTTTTCACTGGGTGATCCTTCACCTTCCTTGGGGGGGGGTGGGGCACGATCAAAACTTGGCATCTCCTGCGCTTCACCTCTTTTGACTTTGAAAACAGAATGATACCAAGAGGATGACCCAAAAGAAAGCATGAAGAGAGGTGGAGGAGAAAGGTCTCTTGGCAGATGCAAATCTGCACCTTTCTGCTTCTCCCCATTGCTCAATCTTGGCAACTTTTTAAGTATCTTCTGCGTGATCCCTTCTAAAAGACCTGATAAAGCAACCTGTAGGCTCTGCCGGCGAAGACACACCTTGACCCGTGCTGTGCACCTAGGTCTCCAGTAGATTTTGGAATAAATCCTTTTCCAGTTGTTCACAATTTTGCTTGTAATACAGAGCATTCAGAAACTCAGGTCTACAGCTTGCCTTCTGCGTTTGCATCTTCTAGATGAGGCTTTTTCCTTTCTAACTAAAAATTGCGTCCTTTATTCCTCCTGTCAGATAGCAGCCGGCACGCTTGATGCCAGCGCAAAGATCTACGCCGTGCGTGTGGATGCGGTCCATGCAGATGCCTACAAAGTTCTTGGAGGCTTGGGCAGGGATTCGTCACCTACAAAAAATGTAGACAGCCCAGAAGGAGGTGTGCCATTCACTCATTTTCTGTTAAGCTATTGCTGTTCCACCTGCATGTAAGAGAAATGTCAGTGTACTTACATAGCACCTGTGAATTTCAAAGCACTTTGTACATTTGGAAGAGTACCAATAACTGTGTTTTTCAAGGGCTGAGAAATCCTGGATCAGTTTGCCTGGGCATTGAGCAGGGGAGGTTGAGATGAGAGCATGAATCTGTTGCAGATTGGCCCGTCAGATTTTCATTTAGCCTAATCTGGAACACTAAGAATGAAGTGCCTCGCTCTTTGCTGTCCTTTGCTTTGAAACAAAAATGTGCCGTTGAGATAAAATAGAATCGATAAAAAGAAATGCAGCATCCAGCCAATGAAACGTTGGTGGTTCATGCTAATAGATACCTAATCGGGTAACTTCATGCCCAGTGGGATTTTGCGTGTTGGTTGTGCAAACTGAACTAAAAGTTGTGCTATCCCTCCGTAGGGTATTTCAGCAAGTTTTCTAAGTGTAACTTGTTCTTCTTTTCCTTTTAGAAGACAGTTCAGAGCCTGAGGCTGTCAAGAGAGTTCAGACAAAGAAAAAGCACTCATTCAAAACCATCGAGCAGAACTTGAATAACATCAATGTGTCGGAGGCTAATCGCAGATGTGAGGTGGGTGGAGGGGGGCTGCTGTAGCAGCTGCGTTCTGGTGGAGGAAAGGAGATGTCGCCTCATCTTTCTCATTTCTATTGTTTTCTTTATTGTGCATTCCTCTTTTGGGCTCTAACATTCACGTGCATGTCTGTGATTGTTCCTAGTCACGTATATTTTTCCTGTGTGAGGCAGCTGTGAGAGCTCTCTCCTCACTGGGAAAAGGATGCGTGGGTCATTCATCCCTTAGATTTGTACTTTAAAGTCTCCTGCAGAGACCTGCTTCACCCCCTTCATTTACTCCATTCCTTGATACTCTGCTTCATTCTGTACCTGTAGATTGATCCCATGTTCCAGAGAACAGCTGCATCTTTTGATGAATGCAGCACAGCTGGCATTTTCCTCACCGGGCTGCGTACCCAAAACTGCCACAGTGAGCTCCTCTTTGACTCCAAGATCGTGCCTCTCCCTTCTTCAGAGACCCTCACGCTGCCGAACTCTGATCCCGTGAAAGTGATGGATTTAAAACGTGAGTGCTGGCAACCGCTAAGCAAAGGGGGCCCATCCAGACCTTTCGATCCTTTTCGTCTCCCAGGCGTGCTCATTTTAGTCTCAGCCAGCTTGGCTTGCACTTTTGTTCGCTGCTTGGCTTCCCTGTGGCACCGTTGCCCTCGTCCTGATCACGTTGAGACTGGTTGCTGGAAAAACAGGACCTTTGTAGGTTTTAGATCACTATGTGTAGCTCAGCCCCTGGCAGATCTGTCACGCAGCACATATACGAGGTTTGAGCTGTGCAGCAGTTGAGATTAGTGTGCTCCAGGTTAAGGTTTGACATTTTCAGAGAGTTTTAAGCTTGTAGATACTACAGGCTCTGATAGGATTCCCAGCGTTATGCCCACCCTCGAGTTAGGGTAGCGATTAAACTCTCCCTTTCCGCTGAGAAATGAGCCCGACTGCTTTTGCAGGGAGCCTTGCATAGCCCTACATGCAGGAAGCGCTGCCTACATATGCGGCTTTAAGAATGATTTAATGCCTGGCACCTGTTTTAGCTGCTGGTTGCTTCATCCTATATCTAATCTCTCCCCTTTGCTCTCCTTCTCTCTAGTCCTGCTAGTGCAGTGCATTGAAAAACGCCCCATCTGCACTTCGCTGGCTGGTTTCCAGTTTACAAAGTGGGACGCTGAATCCCACGATGAGGTATGTTTGTTAGCTCTGTGCCAGGTGGGATATTTGAGCCGGGTGGGATACTTGAGCTGTATTCTGTGCTCGCCTCCAAAGCGATCTCCGAGGTACATGGGGCAGTGGGATGTTGCGCTGCAGGGCCGCTGATATCCTGCATTTTTTTTCCTGAGCACTTTCTTCTCCTACAGTCAGTGTCAGCCCTGTTGGATAAATTTAAGAAGAGCGACCAAGTATTCGATATCAATGCGGAGATAGACAGCGATGTGGAAGACTGTGTTCCCACTCTGCCAAATGACGACTTCCATTCTGACTCCCCCAGGAGCACAGCAGCAGACAAGATTGGGGAATTCACAGAAAACCTCAACTCCTTTGGAACAGTCCATCAGAGCAAGAGGTAAGTAGTCACTGAAAATCTATAGCTTTGCGTTGATAGCAAGCGACAACTTCTGGCAGCTCTCTGGGGAATCTTTAATTTACCATGTGTGTGTTCCCATCTGGCTGTAGCTTGCTTTCTACTCAAGTTTCGGGTACGTCCAGGAATACATTATAGTAATATCTCTACCCTCCAAGAGGACCTCTTCACATGGTCACATTTCCCCAGAGCGATTGCTTCTCTGCTCCCCAGTTTCTAGCTTGCCCTTTGGCAAACCCACCTCTGTTTTTGCAGCAGCCTCACGAACTCCAGACGGCGCAATGCCCCCAGTACCGTTCACCGATTAAAGAGCGGGAGTCCTGCACACATGCTGGCAAAGGGAGCGGGCGATGTCTGTACAGAGCTGATCTGGATGGACGTTAAATACCCGCTCAGGCGTGTGCCAGAGGAATGATTTCACTGAGCAGCATGTGTGCTTTTTCCAGAACTGATGCGGATCCTTTTGTAGAGGGAGACATCGGGTCCATGTGCCTTCATCTCTCCATGAAACCGGGGGAATACTCCTACTTCAGTCCCCGAACTCTGTCAATGTGGGCTGGGCCAGAGCACTGGCGTTTCAAACCTCGACACAAATGTATGTATTTAGATGGAGGCTCGTACACTACAAATGCAGCTACTGCCAGGACCCGCTTACTTTTGGAGATGGGTGGCCTCTGAGTTGTAAAGTAGGGACAGTAAAGAAGGGGACAAGCCTGCATGGCTCGTTTTTAGCCAGCTGGGAAGCAGTTCTGAGTTCAGACAGCAGGAAGGCTCTCAATCACATGCGGATCCTTTGATGTCTAACGTATTCTCTATTGTTTGAGTTTTTTAATGACGCTCAACGTTGAGGGGGTGTCTCTCACTGCGGCAACAGGAGATACTAGCACTAATACAGCTCCGGCTGTTGTTTCCCACCTTCTGCATAAAAACTGAAGATTAAATTACACTTTTTCCTTCTGTGAAAAGATACTGATCCCTTTAAAACATGAAGCTGAGAACAATACCTGTTGCTTTCCCATAACAAAGGGAAAAGCTCTTGTAGGTGACATTTCGGTGTGGAGCAGATGCTCAAGTTAGGAGTGAGCTTTTTGTCCTTACTCTGTCACGAAGCACTGACAGTTTCCTTCCTTTCAGCAGCAGATGCCAACTCTGAAAAAGGGACCAAGAAACGGAGTACAAAGAAAGCATTTGAAATCAACTTTGATGAGGATATTGACTTTGAGACGTATTTCCGTAAGACCAAGGTACGTGCTGAGTTTCTGCCTCTTTCTGCTTTCTCTTTTGCCATAGCAGTGTGTCTTGGAACTAAGGTCTTGCAAATGGCTCGTCTCTTGCTCCTGTGAAACTGGCTCTGTAAAGGGTCTTCTGACTCCAGGTCGCGTTACAAGTAGAGAGTTGGGGCAGAGAATCAGGCTGGATTCCTCCTGTCAGTCAGAGACCGTGCACGTGCAGCTGCGCGTCCCAGGGTGCTGCGCGTCCCAGGGTGCTGCGCAGAAGCCACTGGGTGCACTGACTGGACAACTGTGGAACTCCTCGTCGGAGGCACCTCAGAACTTGCACCCTTTCAGACAAAGACTTGTGTTCAAAGCACTTATTTATGCATTATTCTTCCGAGTAGTGGATAGCTCATGGGTAATTGTATTTATTACCTTCCCCAGGCATCTGTAACCCTAGCCAAATCCATTCTTGAAAGCGAGAACGTGAAGAGCACCACACTTCCCTTAGACTTCAACTATGACCCTAACAACATTCTCCAGCTGTTCCTCAAACCAACCGTTAAGGTAAGAGTTTTCTCTAAAAGCCTGTTAGCAATGATTCCGTGCACAAAACCACTTTTCGCCAAATGCTTGAAGCCCTTCGGGATGCTCCTTAGGGCTGGAGACGGGCCAGCATGTCTCTCACTGAACCGGCCCACTTGTGGATGCCGGAGAGGCTGTGCTTGACAAGGGGCTTGCTGGAGGGCCGGGATGTGAGGAGGAGGAAGAGCCAGCAGGCTGGTAAAAGGGGAGGTGATGAAGCAACAAGGCGTAGGCATTACCTGGGGAAGTGTTAAGGGTTTTTCCTTTCCTGACCCCTGGTCCTGCCTCTGTAGCTCTGCAGGACATCTAAGCCGAACAGCTCGTTGGATCACGAAGATGAGATCGGCGAGTACGATTACAACAACCCCAATGACACCTCCAATTTCTGCCCTGCATTGCAGGTAACTGGAACAGGAAGATTTCTTTCTGTTGCCTGTATTTGGTATGCGATGGGAATAATTTAGGAAGGATCTGTGTTCAGAATTAATTACTAGGGAAAAAGAATTGAAGCTGCAGATTATGACAAAGCTGTAGAAGTCTCTGCTCTGTCCCCTCACTCTAACGACATCAACTAAACCCTCTGCCTTTGGTGTTTGCCGGTCAGTTTGCTGCAGAAACTCCATTCCACCCTTTTCCATACGCACGTACCCTAAAGTAGGAGTAAATGCCATTGCTCACCTCTGCAGTCATCTCTACGCAGCGAGGTTTGCTCCCAGCTGTTACGAGTGCCCGTTGAAGTAGATTCCTTCTAAAGCTTCAGCTTTCTGCCAGGCCAGTGCTGCCTCCTGAGTGTGTTTGTGACAAGTCTCAACTGATCCCACACTGGCAGGAGAGCCCTCGTGTTTGTTATCGTTCCGTGTAGAACAGTCTTTTGATAATCTGTGCTCTGGATCTCCCTTGGGTTTAGTCTTAGCTCAGCCTAAGCGCCGTGGGGAGAGGCTGAATAATAACATGCTCCATGGGGAAGGTGGACAGGTACCCGAGACGCGGGTGCTCTTGTTATCTCAGTGCAGAACATCTCTGGCTCCTCTAAGGTGTCTCTGGGTGGCCTCACTGCTGTATCTCTTCTTGATCAGACTGCAGACAGCGATGATGATAATGACCCCGTTCAATTCATGGGCCAGATGGGGGAGTTCAACCTGACCGCCCACCCTGAGGATCAAGAATTCAACAGGTGTGTTGGCGATGCCAATATCACAACGTATGGAGAGCTGAACCTCATTGCTGAGCCCCAGAAGGTAAGGATGCGTGTTGTCACCGAGCTGTGAACTGCTCTCTGGGCAGGTCTGGAGCAAAGCCTCTCAACACCTCAGGTGGTTAGAAGTCTGGACCTTATCAACACTTACAAATACTTCAAGGGGGGGTGTCAGGAGGACGGGGACAGGCTCTTCGCAGTGGTGCCCGGGGACAGGACAAGGGGCAACGGGCACAAACTTGACCATGGGAAGTTCCATCTCAACATGAGGAGGAACTTCTTTCCTGTGAGGGTGGCAGAGCCCTGGCACAGGCTGCCCAGAGAGGTGGGGGAGTCTCCGTCTCTGGAGACATCCCAAACCCGCCTGGACGCGTTCCTGTGCCACCTGCTCTGGGTGACCCTGCTCTGGCAGGGGGTTGGACTGAGTGATCTCCAGAGGTCCCTTCCAACCCTATGATTCTAAGTCCTGAGACAGCAGTTTCCCCAGTGTAGGATCTCCTGGGTTTGCTACTGGACACTTTATTCCCAGATGAACCTTAGTGTACGAGGAAGGAATTAAAAATCAAAGGTTTGGTAGTAAGATAACGTTCACCACTGTTCCCAAGGAGAACCATGTTTTGATTGTTCCTGTGGTCCTGACTGAGGATAGTGCTGCTGCTTCTGCTCAGTTCCTCTCTACTAACTAACCCTGGCCAACTTTTCCTCAGGTCAACAAGATAGCGATTCAGTATGCAAAGACAGCCAAGAAAATGGACATGAGGAGGCTGAAGAAAAGCATGTGGGACCTCTTGACTGATGAACAGAAGAAAGAAACAGCGGCAGAGGTGAGTGCAGGCAGGGACAGATACCTCAGTAGGCCCAAGGATAAGAGAATGCCCTGCAGGTCACTGTGTTTAACTCCTGCAGAGACCCTTGGGCAGGTTTAGCAGCAATCCCTTTCTAGAAGTCTTGTTGCCATGGGGTGGTTGGTAAGGACAGACTGAGGGTAACTCGAAGTGGTTTTTCGCTGAACACGGGGGAGCAAAGTCTGTCTCAGCAGTGTCTGTCTTTTTGCTAAATAGATGGAAGATGCAGAGAAAGAGGAGGACACATCAGTGGTAGCAGGAGAGAAGGTCTTCAGCAGCATCACAAAGGAACTGCTTCACAGGTAGAGAGGCCCTGAAAAAGGTGGGACTGAAGCTGGGGGACAGACTTCAGCTGAGCTTGGGCAAACGCTGACCTCTCTGTGTCCATTACAACCAGTTAACTGAACCCCGGTGGGGAAAAAAATCTCATCTCTTGCTCTCTGGGTTTGCCCGGGGGAGCCACGGGTTGCATCCAGCTTGGCAAATTCTTTGCTAGTGGGAGGGAGAAGGTAGAGAAAACCAGATCCCTGGGGAGGAGCTGATCTTTGGCCACCTGGTCCTTGCAGGCATGCTCCGTCCGTTGGGTTTCAGCTCCATCCTGACCTCCCTTCTCTTTTGTAGGCTGCCTTCCGTGATGGCTAAGAATCTGTCTATCCCCTTAGCCTTCGCCTGCCTCTTGCATTTGGCGAATGAGAAGGTAAGCGCAGCGTGCACGCAGGAGAGCTGGTAGGAGCAGCGGGTGAATCGCGCGGTGAAGAGGCTGGGGTTGTTCTGAACCTTCATTGCGTGGGTTGTTTTTTTTTTTTATGCCAGGCCTTCAGAATCGGAGGGGAAAAATCTGGCTTTGTCAAACTTTGCTTTTCTTTTACGTTCCCAGAATCTGAAGCTGGAGGGCACAGAGGACCTGTCTGATGTCCTGGTGAAACAAGGCAACTGAGCCCTGTGCGGAGCAGACCACCGGGGCTGACCCCCCAGGACAGAACTCAGCTTCCCAGCTGACCGGTGCTCGCTCTGGACCTGTCTCATCAGTGGCAGATCTTTCTCCTCCCAGCACCATTGCTGTGAAATCCCACTGGTCTCTGCTTCTCCAGAAGACTTTTTAAATCAAGGATGTCCTACCTAAACATAGGACCTGTACAGATGGACGGTTGCAGCTCAGCCTGCCTGGCTCCGGCCATCTCCAATCCACCAGCTCTTCCCTGCGTCATGGATTTCCTCCGTCTTACTGTGAACCGTCAGTGCCTGGTAGCAAAAGGCTCCTCTGTGTGTCACTTGCTGTCTGTCTGTAATTCCCAGTGTGCGGACTGACTGTTACTCATGTCTCCAGTTCCTCCTGTAGTCCTGTTCATCCCCTGAAATGATTTATCTTTTTTACTCAGCTTAAAGATAATAAATTGTTACAGACTTTGTAGATGGGCCTTTAAGATGGGGAAGAAGAAGTCTCCAAAACAGGAGAGAGATTAAAATCACACCTGAGTGTCAGGGAGCAGCAGGAATGGCGCTGCTCCCTAAAGAAAGGCGAACTGGGAGTCATGGGGGATCTCACGGCCGGAGTGTCACCAGTCCCAGTACCTGAATGATGTGAGCCGGACCAGCGTGGAGGAGATGATGGCCAGGTTCAACCAAGAGTTGAGATCACCAGGCAAGTTCATGGTGCTGAGGCAGCTCCGAGGTGAAGCCGGGAAGTCAGTCTGCAGGTCAGGATTGGGTCCGAGGCGATGAGGCAGGGAGACCAGTGCTCCCAGCCCGGCTCAGACAGGGACTGGAGCCCTTGATCTGAGCTTCAGTGGGGTCTGGGCCATGGGTCTAGGTCAAGGCCCCACATGAGGCTGGTCAAGGCCATTAGGGCTTATTAGTGCGCTCGGGGCCCTGATGAGGTGGGTGCTGCTCTGTGCAGGGTGGGGGAGCCTAGACCTGCTCCAGTGCTGGCCCTGTGTTGCCACCACTGCCCCAGAGGCCATCTCTGGCCCAGAGGCTGGGCATGGGACCCCCCCTCCCTGAGAGCTGGCCTGAGGGGGCAGGCTGGGGGCACAGGACGCGCTGGTGGGGCGTAGGACGAGGGTTTTTAAGTAAAATAGTCACAAACAGGGACTTCCTTCAAGAAAGGCTGTATTTTCCTGAGTTGCAATTCAGCTGAGGGGACATCCGCACGGGAAGCGCCGCCGACCCCCCTGTACCCACAGCTTCGAGACCAGTGGGGTGACTTCCCCGAGGGGCTTCTGGGATGATTTGGTGTGGCAGCGCCTGTGTCACCCCAGCCCCTCCAGCACGGCAAGGGTCGGCTTAAACACACCCACGCCTGCCACCCCTGGGATCCGTACCATGTCGTGCCTGGTGGCTCAGTTCCGGGGCTCAGCATCCCCGGGGCAGCTGCCCCTCGTGTCGCCTTTGAGATCCTTTGGTCCCGTCTCCCAGAAGAGCCGTGGGACCGGTCCCCACGCAGCTGCCTGCCTCTCACTCCCCAGTAACCCCCAGTGGAGTGTCAGGACGGGAAGTGGAAGAAGCGGGTGATCCTGTTGCCGCTGTGGGCGCCGTGCAGCCCTCCTCGCTGCTGCACCGGCAGCGAGTTCCCCAGTTCCTCCTCCAACATCTGGAGGAGAGAAGCAGCGCTGCCATGGCCCGTGCCTCACGCCGCAGGGTCTTGTGGCGAGGAGAGCCGCCCTCCATCGCATCCTGTGAGCTGGGCCAAGACGGGGAGGGGATGATAGGGGCTGCAGGACCACTCACCTCCTTGCGGGCAGCCAGCCGTTGCTTCCACTCGCTGAGCTCCATGGCATGCTCCTGGTCCAGCCGCTCCAGCTGCCTCCTCTCCTGCTCTGCCAAGAGGTGCATCTTCTCGCCCTGGGAGAGAGGAGGTGGAAACGGGAAGGAAGGTGCTCGAGGAGAGGTAGCAGGGGTGCGGGAAGCCCCCCCGGATGGGGAGTTTTGCAGTGGTCCCCGCTACCTGCATCTGCTCCAGCTCTGCCAGGCTCTCAGCCTGCTGCTGCTGCAGCTGCTGCAGCTGCTGCGCCTGCTGCTCCTGCTGCTGCTGCGCCTCCGCTCGCTGCCGCCTCTCCTCCTGCTGCGCGAACTGCGGCGGGGGACAGCCCCCGTCACCCTCCCTTTCCCCAAAAGCCATCGCTTACAGCTTTTTGGAGACTTTGTGCTGGGGAACCTCGTTGGCCCCGGACCTCGTTGGCCCCCTTGTACCTGCTTGGCCCTCTCCCTCTGCTTGGCCCCATTGGCCTCCTGGATCTTCAGGTTGTCCTTGAAGAGGGCCAGGCGGGTTTTGGCATCGCAGCGCTGGCTTTTCAGCAGCTGAGCCCGCTCCTGCGCCTGCTGGCTCCTCAGATCCTCCAGCAACAGCTGGTGGAAGCGGTTCATCCTCTCTGTCTCCTGGGAAGGGCAGGAGGGTGAGCCAGGAGAGGGGTCGGGAGCACCCAGGGCTGGGGGACCATCGCCGGTGGTTCCCACCTCACCTTCTCATGGCGTTTGCGGAGCTGCTGCCTCTGCAGCGCGTACTGCTCCTTCACCTGCTGCCTGAAGAGCTGGTACTTCTCCTGCAGGTGCCCTTGCTCCATGCTCCACACCACCGACTCGCGGGCTGCCAGGCAAGACCGCAGCATGGTGACCACCTCCAAAAAACCCCAGCCAGATCCCCTGCTCCTCTCTGCAAGAACCCTCCATCCTCATCCTCCTCCCAGCCCGGTGCACCTCGCCTGAGGCTATGGATCTTGCTGATGCACTCCCAGTCGATGGACGTCATCTTCTTCTTGTGCTCCTGGACGACCCTCTGCAGGGCTGCGTTGAGTTCCTCCTGCTGCTGCTGCAGGAACCGCTGCTCCTGCCGTGAGCAATGGAGGAGCTTGATGCCAGCACCCAGGGGAGATGGTCCCCAGGCTCCTGGTGGCATGGCTGGGGGAGCCAGCGCTGCCCCGGCCCCTCACCTCTCTCATATCACCCTTCAGCTCTTGCATCCTCCTCCCGGAGTCCTTCTCCTGGAGGGCCTTGAGGCGCTTGGCCTCATCTCGCAACCTCACCGTGTAATCGAGCTCCTGACGTTCCTTCAGCTGCCGGTAGCGCCGCTCCGAGCTTTCCACCTCCCGGTCGTAAAACTCCTTCTTGCTCTGCCATGCAGATATGGTTAACGGGTGCTGCAGGGACCAGAAGAAGTGGCCGCCGAAGCAACCAAACCCCCCCTAGACCCTGGTATCTCCCACCGTGGGACCCCAGCACCCCCTTGCATATGTCCCTCTCTGACCATATCACTGCACCAAGGGACGATGGTCTGGTTACCATCATCTCCTGCTCGATGTGACGAAACATCTGCTCCCGCTGCTGGTGAAACTTCTGCTCCAGCTGGCTCTGAGCTCGCTGCTCTTCCTTCTGCAGCACCCGCAGCTCGCGGAGCTCCTGGCGCCTAAAGGTTTGGGGAATCGGGTGAGAGGGGGCCCAAAGGACCTCTCTCTGGAGGCACCTCCCTCTCTGTCTCAGGATGGCAGACTTGTAGGTCGCTAAAGGAAGGGAGCGGCTCAGCCCTGGTGCAACATCAAGAAGAATTTCTCCAGCAAGAAGGAAGATGGGACACCAGTTGGTCCATGGTGGCCATGCTCCCAAACTCAGCCCGTGTTGCTGCCCCTCCATCTCCCCCTTCATCCTTTCCTACTCTCCTTGGGTGACATGAGAGCTTATGGGAGAAGATCTTCCCCTCTTCTTTCCTTAAGCTGGCTGCTGGACACACCAGACATGGGGCTGGGCAGCGTTTTGGCTCCTCATGTGTCCCTCCTGCACAGCCCTGAGGGTGCAGGGGAGGGCTTGCTTGTGCTCTCCTGCTGGAGTAGACCCTGGCCAGGGAGGCGGATTGGGTTTCCCAAGCCTGGAGGTCAAGCTTTGCACAGAGCCCCACAGACCCATCCTCCCTCCCACACCCTCTCTTTTTCCCCTGGTCCTCCTTGTCCAGAAATGGATAGGAGATGCCTGGTGGCCCCTCCACTACCAGCATCACTCACCGAGCCGAGCGCACCATCTCATCCCTTGCCCCAGCCTTGTCGACGGTCCTGGAAGTTGTCACGCTCACCTCCTCCCCATCCACAACAAACCTCCGGGTTTTCTTGACCGTCCTTTGGAGCGAAGCAGGTTCCTGCGACCAGGAGCAACGGTTTGAGCTCAGACAGCCCAAAACTACGTAAAGCCAATGTGGAAGCCCATGCAAGGGGGGGCAGCTTCACGTGGCCGTGTTACCTGCAAGCTTCTCACCTGCTGGGCTTCCCCGGCAGAGGGGAAAGGCTGCGCTGCTGTAGGGAGGACACTTGGACCTTGTATATCTGCAGGATTTTCCACAGGGAATGGGCCCTCTCCTTGCTTTGACGTGATGGGTGGGTCTGGTGTGTTCCCTACTTCCCACACTGCCTGCGCCTGGGAAGACCTGCGGACAAGGGCAGCGTCGAAGTTCACAGTCTTTGTGGCCTGTGGATGTCCACTGAGGGCCTCCTGGGGCTCACACACTGCTCCGTGATGCTCCAAGCCACCCATCTCCTCTCCAGGTCCATCCCTTGATGGCCCTTCAGGAGCTGGAGCAACCTGCACCGTGTCTTCTCCAAGCTCTCCATCATTTCCATCTTGTCCTTTCCAGACATTCCCATGAGCAGCTTCTGGCTGGTTGTCTCTGAGGCTATTTCCTGCTTTCTCTTCTGTTTCTTCTTCAGCGGGCTCCGGGATCTCCACGGAGGATGAATCCTCTGCTGAATTTTGAGCCTCCTCATTTCCAGGTCCCTTTCCTGCACATGGTGCAGAGGCCACCACCTCTGGTTCCTCTCCTGCCAGCATCACTTTCCCCGGCCTGGCTGCATCTCCCACTGGGTTACGGACTCCAATCAAACACCCTTTTACAACATCCTCTTCCAATTTAACTTCTGCTGGCACCAGGGCTTCCTCAGGAGAAGTTTCCACCCCAATTTCAGTGTTAACTGTGGCTTCCTCCTCATTCTTCCCCACCTCCCGCTCAACCAGGTCCAGGGAGTCAGCAACGGACTCGCACACAGCTGAGTTTCTCCCCTCGTTGTTCCTCTCTCCGGCCTCTCCCAGACCAGCTAGGGGCTCCTGCCACCCCTTGAGAACATCTGACACCACCACTACCTCCTCTGTCACACTGGGCATCAGCGATTCTTCACCCCATGGCACCCTCCCCTCCACCAGCTCAGTCTCCCCAGGCTCTCCAGCTCCCTCAGGTCCCATGGGTGCCCTCCCTGCTCCATCACCATCCTTCCCAAAGCCATCTTCAGCCCCGGTGGAGCCAACCTCAACCTGTTCAGTCTCCCCAGGCTTGCCAGCACCCATTGGTTCCCTCTCTGCTCCATCACCATCCTTCCCAAGGCCATCTTCAGCCCCGGTGGAGCCAACCTCAGCCTCAACCTGCTCAGTCTCCCCAGGCTCTCCAGCTCCCTCAGGTCCCATGGGTGCCCTCCCTGCTCCATCACCATCCTTCCCAAGGCCATCTTCAGCCCCGGTGGAACCAACCTCAACCTTCACATCTAGCAAGGACCGGGTAACCCGGTGCTGATGCTCTGCCAGTGACTTGAAGCTCTGGGTTTTGGTCCCCATGGTCCACAGGTCCAGGGCTGCCACCAGCTGCCCCACGGCCGAGCCTCTGTGCCAGTCCCTGTCCGTGGGTGCAGGCAGGGCCAGCGAGTGACAGGTGTGGTCTCTGCTTGACTCCTTTTTTGTATTGCTTTTGGGGGTCGAAATGGGGCTCGGTTGGGCTCCAAGCTGTCCCCCCATGGGTGTTTCGGCCACCGGTGATGAGTCAGCATGTTGGCTTTCCTCCTGGGGCTCTGCCTTGGGTCCCACCTGCTCTGCCTTCAGCTCTTGCAGTTCAGCAAGGTCTCCTGCCCGCTGTGGTCCCAAGGGGAGCTCAGGCACATTGCAGGGGGTCCCCAGATGGCTGGTCTCCTCCTCTCCACACCCTTGAACTTCTCCTCTTGCCTCTGCTGGGACTGATGTCCCTTGAGGAACATGCAATGCCATAATCTCCAACCCATTTGGCTCTGCCCCGTGCTGCTCCTTAGCTGTTTCTTGGGACTTCATCCCTCCAAAAAACGACCTGCGCCGCATCAGCTTCAGAAGCTCGGACGACCTCTTTGCAGGGAGCCTCATGGAGCCCATGGGCTCAGGTGAGGACCTCCTCCTCATTTGCTTCAAGAAGTCGGATGCTTTCTTGGTCCTGGGCTCTTCCACCACCTGGGTGTTGGATGGGATGCCCAGCTCCTTGCTGGCTCTCCCCACTGCATCTGGGGGCTGATGGTCCAGGGGATCCCCTGGGGTTGGGGGGCAGGAGAACCCTCCATGTTCCTGCCCAGGCTGTGGGGTGGACAACAGAGGAAGAGGTGAGGCTCAACGAGCTCATGGAAAGGGTTAGAGGGATCTTGCACCCCAGCCGGCTGCTACTCACGCACCAAGGGGACCGGACCTTCCTCCTCATCCTCTTCCTCCAGCACGTCGGCTCGGGCTTCGGCCACCAGCTCCCGGAGTGGTCGCTTGTCGGAAATGCCCGCCACAAAGGGGTGCTGGGTGGGAGAGAGGAAGGTGAGCGAGGCCAGCACCAGGGATGGGCCCCACCACCCCGGGCAAGTGCCGATGGCTGCTACCCACCTGCAGGAGCTGGCTGGCCGACCACCGCGCCTCGGGGCTCTTCTCCAAGGATTTCCTCAGGAAGTCCTTGAAGTCTTCAGACCTGTGGGATGGTCCCTGTGAGCATGGGTCCAGAAGCTCCCCGTCATCTCCCACTGTGGGCCCCACAGACCTTGGGGTGATGCTAGGGACACCCAGGCTCTGCTAGCACCTTGTCAGGAGGTCTCCACCCCAGTGCTGCCCACCAGTGTCACCTTCTTGTGGGCAAAGGTGGTGTGGTGGGAAACCCATGGTGCCACCTCTGGAGCTGGGTTTGGAGGAGTCACAACCAGCATCACTTATGGTCCAAGAGCCCACCCCAGCTGCCCAGACATGGCTTCGAGCAGGAGCTGCCCCATGGGACTTCTCCCACCATCACCGACGCTGGAGTGACTGCTCCACACGGGGACTCACCACCTCTTGGGATGACGCAAGGTGGGTGGCTGGGACTTGGCGATCTTCAGCAGCACCCGGAGGGGGTTCAGCTCGTGGTAGGGGGGCTCCATCTCGGCCATCTCGATCAACGTGATGCCCAGTGACCAGATGTCAGCCTTGTAGCCATAGGGGCTCTCCTTGGATGTCTCGCACTGCACCACCTCCGGGGCCATCCTGTGCATGGGAGAGAGGAAGAGGTCCAGCCTGTCCTGGGCTGGGATCTCACCCTGGAGCCAAGCCCAGGCGCCATCTCCTTTGGAGACAACCCTACAGGCAGAAGAGGTGAGAGTCAACCCCAACTCTTCCAACACTGCCCCAGCAGGGTTTGCACCGCATGTGTCCTCTCCATCCTACTGAGAAGCCCACCCTGGAGCTCATGTTGGCTGGAAGAGGAAAGATCTGGTTTCTTGAGGTGCTCCCGGTGTCGAGGAACCGGTTGCAAGGATCCGCAGGAGGAGCGGGACACCTGGACCTCCCCATCCCGCCCGCCTGCACGCTCAAATCCCACCATCCCCAGGGATTCCTGCCCCACACCTACCAGTACGGGGTGCCGATGAAGGACACCCGGCGCTGGACGGTGCTGGAGTTTTTGGCCGAGACGCCAAAATCGGCTGCAGAGCAGGAAGAGGCGGTTAGAGAGGATCCTTGGGGCGAAGCATCCCCGGCGGCTCCCCCCTCCCCGGCCTCCCTCCGCCCCACGGGGCCCCGATTCCCCCGGGACTCACCCAGCTTGACGTCCCCATCGAGGGTGAGCAGGACGTTGCCAGCCTTCACGTCCCTGTGGATGATCCTGCAGCCGTGCAGGTACTGCAGCGCCAGCAGCAGCTGCTTGCAAGCCGCCCGGATCTGCTCCTCCGTCAGCCCTTTCTCCAGCTCTGCCATTAGCGCAAACGAACCCCGCCGCTAACGATGCCCCCTGCCTGGCACCCCCAGGGGGTACCCAGAGGAAGATGCCCCCCCGCCCCCAACCCATCCTCCCTCCTGGAGACGCCGCACAAGCCCGGGACTCCCTTCCGCGCCGTGAAATTTGGCAATCCCATCCCAAATCCTCCGACGGCCGCTCACCAGCCAGAAAAACACATTTATTTACCCAAGATTGCTGCATCCACCGCCCCTCCGGCACAGAACTCCACCAGGATCTGCAGGGAGAGGTTTCCCACCCCGGTCTGAAAACGGGTCCCCTCCAGACCGAGTCCCCCAGCCCCAGGATGGCGGTGGGACCCCGGTGCGTGCCTGGGGGTGGGGGGGGGACACCAGCACCCCCCGCGGCTCACCCAGAGCCGCCCGTTCCAGTAGAGCGCGTCCAGCAGCTTGGTGATGTTGGGGTGGTCGCAGCAAGCCAAGATCTCGATCTCCACCACGTAGTCCTCCAGCTCCTCCTCGCTCGGGGTCTCGATCACCTTGGCGGCCGCCAGCGCCCCCGTCACCCTGTTCTGAGCCTGGGGGGGGGGGGATGGAGTTTCACGGGGTGCAAAAGGAGCAGCCCCACAATTTTTGGCGAGGGGGAAGCTTGGACCCGTCGCATCCTTCCCCGGGTGCTTGGTGCCACCAAGTCAAATGCCGGGGATGGACGTGGGGACCCCACTGTCACCAGAGGGAGCTGATGTCACCGTGCCACCCTCTGCATGGGTCCCGGAGCATCCGCTGGATCCCAAAACCCTGTGCGTGGGTCCCGGAGCACCCGCTGTATCCCAAAACCCTGTGCGTGGGTCCCAGAACATCCCGCTGTATCCCAAAACCTTCTGGCCCTGGTATGGCTGTGCCACCTTCTGTGTGGGTCCCAGAACATCCTGCTGTATCCCAAATAATTCCGACCCTGGTGTGGCCATGCCACCCTGTGCCTGGGTCCTGGAGCATCCTGCTGCATCCCAAAAGCCTCTGTGTGGGTCCCAAAGCATCCCACTATATCCCAAAATGTTCTGTGTGGGTCCCAGAGCACCCGCTGTATCCCAAAACCCTGTGCATGGGTCCCAGAGCATCCTGCTGTATCCCAAAACCTTCTGCTCCCAGTGCGGCTGTGCCACCCTGTGCCTGGGTCCCAGATCATCCCACTGTATCCCAAAAACCTGTGCATGGATCCTTGAGCATCCTGCTGTATCCCAAAACCCTTTGTAGAGGTCCTGGAGCATCCCACTGTGTCCCAACCCCCTCTGTGTGGGTCCCAGAGCATCCCACTGTATCCCAAAACCCTTTGGCAAGCTACATCCCCCCACGGATGCAAAGCAGCTCCCGTGGGCACAGCCGCAGCGAGCGTCGGCACAGGGGGCTCAGCAACCCCCCCCCCCCAGGGACCTTTTGGGGGTGAAACCCCATCCCCCCGAGCGATGCCGAGGCATCCGGCTGCCCCGAAAACGCCGCAGAGAGAAGACGGGATGGGTTTGGCCAGTGGAAGCCCAGCCGGGCTCGGGGCCCATCGCTGCCGTGTGCCACCGGCCCCGGTGCCGGAAGGCGGTTGCTGCCGTGGGTCTGACGAGCGGCGAATTCGGGTTTCCTGTCGCGCTGGGGCTCCGCACCGCGTCTCAGAGCAAAACATCCCCGTCTCAACCCCCTCGCGCCAGCCCAGGGGCAAACACCCGCCGGCAAACGGGCCACCGGCACCGGGGGCCGGTGGCTCTCCCCGAGCCGAAGGTCAGGGATGGGCTTTGGCCAGCCCCAAGCGAGGACCCCGCCACCCTCTGCTAGAAATTTGGGGCTGTTCAGCGGCTTTTTAGCTTCTTGCCCGCCGGAAGCTGCACGATGGGAGGCAGCACCAATAAATAAATAAATAGATAGATAGATAAATAAATAAGTAAATAAATAAAAGGATTTGTAAAGCCCTGGGGGCGCCGGTGGGGTTTTTTTTTGGGGGGGGGGGGGGGGGGGGCGCTTTCCTACCTTAAAGACCTTGCCGAAGGCGCCGTCGCCCAGCTCGCCCAGCACCAGCCAGGCCTCCTCGGGGTCCACGTCCCGCCTGATGTGCTCGTACCGCCTGGGCGGCTTCTTCTTTTCCGAAAAACCAAAAAGCCGGCGGAGAAAAGCCATGGGGCCACCTCCATGCAGAGCAAAAGGGGGCGGCCGGGCTGGAGCTCCTCCACCTTCGCAGCCTTCGCGGCCCTCGGCTTCTTCTTCTTCCTCCTCCTCCTCCTCGGCGGGCAGGAAGGGGCTGAGCGCTGCCCCGGACCGCGCAGGATGTGCCGCGAGGTGGAGGTGCCACGAAAAGGAGAAGATGCTCTCGCTCCACTCTTGGCGCATCCCGCCCTCGGTGGGGTGGGGGGGTTTCGGGATGGGAGAAAAGGATCCGTGCTCCCCCCCACAAAGGTGCTGCCCGCACCCCCTCGGCAGCCAAAGGTGCCGCTGCACCCCTGCCGAAACCACCTGGGTGGGGGTATGGGGGTCCCGGGGGGGGGGCCCTCG
This sequence comes from Alca torda, assembly GCA_008658365.1. Taxonomy (NCBI): domain Eukaryota; kingdom Metazoa; phylum Chordata; class Aves; order Charadriiformes; family Alcidae; genus Alca; species Alca torda. The sequence goes on from CM018097.1 coordinate 1,517,283, forward strand.
GCAGATATAGGGTCAGGGGGGGCCCTCGGCAGATTTAGGGTCCTTTACAGACCTGGGTGCTCGTCTATAGGTGCCCAGCGCCATGAATTGATGCGTCCCATCCGTCCTCGGGGCTCAGCACCCAGAGGCTCCGCTGGGCTTAAACAGGTCCCACGGGTGCCCCAGGCGAGGTCGTTAAGCTTTATTAGCGCCCCCACTAATTAACTCTCCCTTGGAAAAGCCCCCGGTGGGCACCGCTTCGGCGGAGGGTTGGGGTGGAACTTGGCGGCCGGCACCTCATTCTGCAGCCCCTCTCCATGGGGGCACCCAAAACCCCCCTCCCCCCCGGCACCCAGGGTGCTGCAGCAGCACCCAAAAGCATCCGGCTGCGGCTGCTCCCCGAAACCAAGGTGGTTTTTAAGCTCCTAAATAATAACACACACGCACACCCACACCCCCGCGCCGGTGGGGGGGGTCGGGGGGGGGGCTCAGCTCACGTGCGCTCCCCAAGGAGGCTGTTTTCCCGGTGATTACACCGGTTAATCATGGGGTAATTAACTCCAGGGAGCCGGTTTACAGCTTTATATTAACCGTTTATAGCGTCGGGCTTCGGCGTGGAGCTGGGTCCTGGACCAGCACCGAGGGATGGGCCCAGGGGAGGAGGGTGCGGGTGGTTTCCGTGTCCGTCCCCCCCCCGACCCCCGGGATAAGGAACCCTCTGGCCGCAGGTTGTGCCCCAAAGGGACGTGGCTGCCCCCGGCGCTGCCGAATCCGGCACCGGCCCCAGCAGCTTTTGGGTTTTGGTTCTTTTCTCTCCTTCTCCTTTTCCATTTGCTCCAGCTCCTTCTTCTTTTCCTCCTTTTCCTTTTCCTTCTTCCTTCCCCTTTTCCTTCCTCTTCCTCTTTTCCTTCCTCCTTTTCCTTCCTCTTCCCCTTTTCCTTCCTCCTTTTCCTTCCTCTTCCCCTTTTCCTTCCTCCTTTTCCTTCCTCTTCCCCTTTTCCTTCCTCCTTTTCCTTCCTCCTTTTCCTTCCTCTTCCCCTTTTCCTTCCTCCTTTTCCTTCCCCTTTTCTGTCTCCTTCTTTTACTTTTTTCTCCTTTTCCTCCATCTCCTTCTCCACCCCTTCCTTTTCCTTTCCTCCTCTTCCTCCCTTTCCTCCTCTTCCTCCCTTTCCTCCTCCTCCTTCTCCCTTTTGGGCAGTGGGGGCTGAGCCCTGACACCTTTCAGTGCATCAATGGCCACAATCACAGCTTTCAGCCTCCATAATCCCCCTTTTCCTCCCGCATCTCTTCCATGGGATTAAAAAATAGCCCCCCCAGCCTTGGGAAGCAGCTTTTTAACCCATTGGAGCAGAGCCCCCAGGGGCCACATCCCGCCCTCCCGCCCCCGGGGTGCTCAGCTCCCCCCAGGACCCTGAAATTCCATTTATTCCCATCCGGATGGACCACGCACACAGCTGCCGGGTGCAAGGGGAAACTGAGGCAGGCCCCCCCCCCATCTCCCGACCCCCCCCATTCTGCTCGAATAGAAACCGGATCCGGGAAGAGAAACCCAAGTTGAGTTTTCTTATTGTGTTTTTTTTTTCTCTTTTACATTAAATCTCATTATTATTAAGTAGAAGGCGGGCGCGTTCCTGGAACGAAAGGGTTAATGTCACCCTCGGAGTCCTTCACCCCCTTTTCTAGCCCTGGGGGGGGAGGGGGGGGGACAGGAGCCAGCTGCTCCCCCCTGACCTCCCCCCACTTCTGCTTTCTCCAGCTCTTGGCCCAAAATGAGTCACCGGGGGATTTTCCTTTGGTTTTTGGGGCTCTTTCACAAGCCAGGGAGGGGATTCTCGGGGGGCTGCTATGGGGTTGAGCACCCATGGGTGCTCTCCAGCAGAGCCCGGTCTGGCCCCCAACTGTCCCCCACTTATGGGTGGCTTCGGTCCCGTGGGACTGGGGTGCCCAAGATGGGGACAAGGGACAGTGTCCCTGGAAAGTGGTACCCAGCAGCGGAGAGATGCTGGGGGCTCCGTCCCTGTTGGCAGGATTATGCCCAGCCCTTGGGGACACCGGTGGCTCCGTCCCCACTGACAGGACGGTGCCCAGCCCTTGGGGACACCGGTGGCTCCGTCCCCATTGGCAGGATGGTGCCCAGCCCCGGGGACACCGGTGGCTCCGTCCCCATTGACAGGACGGTGCCCAGCCCTGGGGACACCGGTGGCTCCGTCCCCACTGTCAGGACGGTGCCCAGCCCTGGGGACACCGGTGGCTCCGTCCCCGTTGGCAGGATGGTGCCCAGCCCTGGGGACACCGGTGGCTCCGTCCCCGTTGACAGGACGATGCCCAGCCCTGGGGACACCGGTGGCTCCGTCCCCGTTGGCAGGACGATGCCCAGCCCTGGGGACACCGGTGGCTCCGTCCCCACTGTCAGGACGGTGCCCAGCCCTGGGGACACCGGTGGCTCCGTCCCCATTGACAGGACGGTGCCCAGCCCTTGGGGACACCGGTGGCTCCGTCCCCGTTGGCAGGATTATGCCCAGCCCTGGGGACACCGGTGGCTCCATCCCCATTGACAGGACGGTGCCCAGCCCTGGGGACACCGGTGGCTCCGTCCCCGTTGACAGGACGGTGCCCAGCCCTGGGGACACCGGTGGCTCCGTCCCCACTGTCAGGACGATGCCCAGCCCTTGGGGACACCGGTGACTCCGTCCCTGTTGGCAGGACGATGCCCAGCCCTGGGGACACCGGTGGCTCCGTCCCCACTGTCAGGATGATGCCCAGCCCTGGGGACACCGGTGGCTCCGTCCCCGTTGGCAGGATTATGCCCAGCCCTGGGGACACCGGTGGCTCCGTCCCCGTTGGCAGGATGGCGCCCAGCCCTGGGGACACCGGTGGCTCCGTCCCCGTTGGCAGGACGATGCCCAGCAAAGCCACCCTCAGCGGGGGACCGGGACCACAACCCCATGAGCATCGCTGCCACCAGGACCCGGCCGTGTCCCCAACCCCCTGGGGAGCGGGTGACAGCGCGGCCACATCGCCAGCCCCGGGGTGTGTCGCGGTGGGGGGGGGGCGGGGGGAGGGGAGGGGGGCGCTGGAAAGTCCGGCCCAGTCATTCAGCGCGGCGCTGGGCTGCCCCCAAGCCAGAACCCCAAAAAGCCCGGCCGTTCCGGTAAGGAAAGAGTCAATCGCACACGCAAACACGCGCTGACACACGCTGACACACACTCACACACACACGCTCACACTCACACGCCACTTCCCTGAGTGGGGGATGACTCATCCCCAGCCCGTCATCCCGGCACCGTCACCGCCAAAGCCCAGAGCTCTTCCTCCGGCCGCCCCGATGAGCCGCCCGCCTGCGCCTCCGCAGCCCGTGAGTACCGGGGGGTCCCGGGGAGTTTGAGGGGGGGGGTGTCTGTCACCCACCACCACCCACGCGTCACCCCGTCTCGCCCCCCTCCTCGCCCCATCCCGCTGCCGGGCTGAGACCGGCTCAACTCGGCGCACGCCGGGGCAAGAGAAACCGTCCGGCGGGCGCGGATCCCGCGGAGAAAAGAGGGGACCCGACGCTTTGGGGTCCCCAACCGCCCCAGACCCCCTTCTCCCCGCCCCGGCAGCCGGTGGGTCCCTTCGCTGGGTGACGGCGGGGGGTTATTGTCGTTCCCCCCCCCCCCCGGCCGGGGAAGGGATGACTTCAACCCATTACTCACCCGCCGTAATGGCCTGGCACCGCTCCCGCGCTATTCCTAGCCGTGACGCTCCGACCGCCGCCAGGCACCGGGAATTTGGGCCTAAAAACCCCAAATTTAGGTTAACGGGGGTGATTCCGGGAAGGAGGACGAGCCCCAGAGGGGCAGCGAGGGCTTTGCGGGGGGTGGTGGGGGGGGGTTGAGCGGGAGGTGCGCTGAGTTTCGGCCGGTCTCAGCCCGCTCCGGCCCCGCTTTCGCCCAGCGGTTTCTCGAAAGTGCCGCCCCCGCCCGCGAAAGCGCCGTTAATTACCAGCGCGTAATTAAACGCGTAATTACAACCCGGCCGTCACCGCCGGCCACCCAAATTACCCCCACGAAGGTGCCCCCCCCACCACCCCACCCGGGGGTGATGCGACGCGGTTTTGTTTGCGCCGGCTTGAGGTGTTTAGTGCCAAATCGGGCTGTTTTCACCCCAAAAGTCCCCGTCGTTGTCGTCGTTGTGTGTCCCCCCCCCCCGTCCCCGTCCCGTCCCGTCCCCCCCCCGGTTTCCTGCGAGGAAATCACGTCAGCGGCGGCGCCGCACTCGCGGTGCCGGGAACCAAATCTGAGCCGGCGAAATCACGGCCGGGGCACGCGGGGGGCCGGACACGCACGGACACGCGTGTACTTCACGTGTACCTGCACGCACACGCGTGTGCTCACCTGCATGAGGGTGCCGGCATGTATGTACTCACCCGCACCCACATGTATGTACTCACCCGCACCCACACGCCCGTACACACCTGTGCTCACAAGCACACGCGTGTTGGCACTTCCATGCCCCCATGAACACGCCTGGGCACACGTGCCCACCCTGGCACACGCATGTACCCACACATGTGTGCTCACCTGCACATGAGAGTGTCCTCATGTATGTACTCACCTGCACCCACATGCCTGTACTCATGTGTGCTCACCTGTGCTCACAAGCACACGCGTGTTGGCACTTCCATGCCCCATGAACACGCCTGGGCACATGTGCCCACCCTGGCACACGCATGTACCCACACACGTGCTCACCTGCAGCCATGTGCATGCGCGCACACGCGTGTGCCCACCCGCACGAGGGCACCCACACGTATGTACTCACCCGCACCCACACACACACGCCTGTACTCACGTGTGCTCGCCTGTACTCACATGCACATGTGTGTTGGCACTTATATACCCCATGAACATGCCTGGGAACATGTGCCCACCCTGGCACACGCATTGACACACATGTGTGCTCACCTGTAGCCAAGTGCACGCGTGCACACGTGTGTGCCCACCCACACATGAGGGCACCCGCATGTATGTACTCACCTGCAACCACACGCACATGCCTGTACTCACATGCACACGCGTGTTGGCACCTGTACACCCCCAGGAACACGCCTGGGCACATGTGCCCACCCTGGCACATGCATTGACACACGTGTCTGTGCTCACCTGCAGCCATGTGCATGCGCGCACACGCGTGTTCCCACCCGCACGAGGGCACCCACATGTATATACTCACCCGCACCCACACACACACGCCTGTACTCACGTGTGCTCGCCTGTACTCACAAGCACACGCATGTTGGCATTTATATACCCCATGAACACGCCTGGGCACACGTGCCCACACATGTGTGCTCACCCGCAGCCATGTGCATGCGCGCACACGCGTGTGCCCACCCGCACGGGGGCACCCACATGTATGTACTCACCTGCAACCACACGCACACGCCTGTACTCACATGCACACGCGTGTTGGCACCTGTACACTCCCAGGAAAACGCCTGGGCACACGCATTTACACACGTGTGCCCCCCCCCGCACACGCTACACCCCAAAATACACGAACCCACACACACACGCATCCAGCTACACCGTACACGGGTGAACACACGTGGGCGCCCCCGGACATGCCAAGAACACGCGTGTTCAGCGTACACACGCGTGCGCCCCCGCATCGCACGGCCCCACGCAGGACTACAACTCCCAGCATGCCCCTTCTTCCGGGTGGCGGGGGCTCGGGACGAGCGGCGCGGCTGCCCCCAATAGGAGGAGGGGGCGTGTCGGCGCCGCCCAATAGGAGCGCGGAGGGGGCGTGGCCGCGCCGCGGGGTTTTGGCGCCGCTGGGAGGGTTGGGGGGGGCGGTCACATGGCGCGGCGGCGGCGGGTGAGCGGGAGCGCGATCGGCGCGGGGGGGGGGAGGTAAAAAACACGGGGGGGGCGGTTAAAAAACACGTGGGGGGGGGTTAAAAAACACGGAGCGGGGGGTCCCCCCCACCCCCTGCCTCAGTTTCCCCACGTTGGCATTGCCTTTTTTCCAGGGGTTTCGCCCCAAAAATGGGGGGGGGGGGGAAGTTGGGGGGGTCCCGACCCCTAAATTTTTTTTTGGGGGGGGGGGGGAACACGACAGCATTGGGCCACGGCCGATTTCGGTGCCTGGCGGGCAACGCCGTGGCCCAAATCACCCCAATTTACCCTTAAATTTGGGGGGGGTGGTGGTGTAACAATTTGGGGTGTCTCACCCCCCCCACTTCTTCCAGGTCCCCTCCTAAAATGAAAGACGAGTCCCCCCCCATGGAAGACAAGCAAGAGCCCACCGCCCCCAAACCGGCGGTGAGTGCTGACCCCCCCCACCCCCATATATAACCCCCCCCACCCTATTTATATTTTTTTGGGGGGGGGGGGGGGTGTCTGAGGTGCTGGGGGCGGGGGGAGCATCGCTTTGGTCGCCTGTGGAAGCGAGGATGAGGAAGAGGAGGGTGAATTTCCCCGGGGGGGGGACACAGACCCAAAACGGGGCGTTTTTTAGGGAGGAAAAATTTAGTTTTTCTCATTATTTTTTTTAACGCTGACGGAGGGGGGGTGGGGGGGTGGGGTTTACCCCACCCTCCAGCGGCTTTTTATTTCTCAACACCCGGCCCCCCCCCCCCTAAAAATAGTTCAGCTGTTAAAACCCCGCGTCCGTCACAAGCGGCAAAAGAGAATAGAAAGAATTAAAAAAATAAAATCTTTTTTTTTAAAAACAAAAAAAAAGGAAAATAAATAAATAAATAAAATAATAAAAAAAACCAAACCCCCTGAAGTCCTTGGGAGCCGGAGCAGCTGCTTTGCCCAAAAATAGCAACAAGTTTTATAACTCCGGAAAATGTAGAACAAACAAACGAGGAACATTTTTAGCTGAGAAAGGCGGCGGGGGGCGGCGAGGCGGGGGGGGGCGCGGCGGGGGGGGGGGATGAATTTCTGCCCGTCTGTTTTCCTGGAAGCCGTTTCTCACCCGCTTCCAGCGCTTTGACCAACTTGGCCGGCGGCCCGGAGCTGCCGGCTAACGAACCCGGAGCTCGTTAACCAGTTGTAAAGCACCCCTGGAGGGAAAGGGGGTGGGGGGGGGGTGGGTGCTTCTGCTCTGCCTCAGTTTCCCCTTTGGCTCCTTCCCCCCCCCCCCCGCAGGGCTCCGAGGATGGCTCCGAGCGGGAGAAGGCGGTGGGAGAAGGGCCGAGCGGGGGTGAGAAAGAGGAGGAGGAAGCCTTCCTCGTCAGCCTCTACAAGTTCATGAAGGACCGGCACACCCCCATCGAGAGGATCCCCCACCTCGGCTTCAAGCAGAGTATGTGGGTCCCCCCCCCTGCCCCGACCCCCCCGCCAGGGCCGGGAGGAGCTGCCGGTGGCTACGGTGACCACCGCGGTGACCGCCGTGTCCCCCCGTCCCTCGCCCATCTCCTCTTTATTTCCAGTTAACCTCTGGAAGATCTACAAAGCCGTGGAGAAGTTGGGAGCCTACGAGCTGGTAAGTGATGGCCACCCAGGGTGCCGCCACGGCCACTGGGTGCCAGGATGGCCACTGGATGCTAGGATGGCCACCGGGTGCTGGTATGGCCACCGAGATGGCCACTGGGTGCTGGGATGGCCACCGAGATAGCCATAGGGTGCTGGGATGGCCACCAGGATGGCCACCGAGATGGCCACTGGGTGGTGGGATGGCCACCAGGATGGCCGCTGGGGGCTGGGATGGCCACCAGGATGGCCGCTGGGTGCTGGCATGGCCACCAGGATGGCCGCTGGGTGCTGGGATGGCCACCAGGATGGCCATCGGGTACCGGGATGGCCACCAGGATGGCCATTGGGTACCAGGATGGCCACTGGGTACCAGGATGGCCACTGGGATGGCCACCGGGTGCTGGGATGGCCACCAAGATGGCCACTGGGTACTGGGGTGGCCACCAGGTGCCGGGATGGCCACCAGGATGGCCACTGGGTACCGGGGTGGCCACCGGGGTGGCCACTGGGTGCCAGGATGGCTACTGGGATGGCCACCAGCATGGCCACTGGGTGCCAGGGTGGTGGCCACCAGGATGGCCCCCCAGGTGCCAGGATGGCCACCTGGTGCCGGGAAAGGGCTAACCCGTCCCACTCCCCGCAGGTGACGGGGCGACGGCTGTGGAAGAACGTCTACGACGAGCTGGGGGGCAGCCCCGGCAGCACCAGCGCGGCCACCTGCACCCGGCGCCACTACGAGAGGTAGGGGACGAGCCGGGGGGTGGTGGTGTCTGTGCCTCAGTTTCCCCTCCCGGCGCCGGTTCTCACTGCCACCCCCCCCATCCCCGCAGGCTGGTCCTCCCGTACGTGCGGCATCTCAAGGGGGAGGACGACAAGCCTCTGCCCCCCAGCAAGCCCCGCAAGCAGTACAAGGTCTCCAAGGGGGCAGAGACGGGCGAGAAGAGCAAGAGGGGCAAGAAGGAGAAGGGCCGGGAGCAGGTACACGGCCCCCAATACCCACCCCCCCCATCCCAGAGCCCGGCTGCTGCGGCTCCAGTTTGGGAGCCCCACGCCAGTCCCCATCTGTCCCTCGCCCCGGGGGGGGGACCCACTGGGGGGGCTGGGGAAGAGCCAGGAGGGATGCGGTTGGGAAAAAGAGGGGAGTGGAAGTGGAACCAAAGATGGGGGGGAAGACTGGGGGGAGCCGGGACCCCAGCACGGGGATTCGGGAGACCCTGGCGCAGGGATACAAGGGACCCTGGCACAGGGGATGTGGGTGACGCTGGCACCAGGGGACGTGGGGGGCACCGGGGGATGTGGGGGGCACCGGGGACCCCAACACCCATACCCCGACTCCCCTTTTTGCTTGCAGCTGCCTCCAGACAAGGCGAAGCCGGAGGCAGCAGCCGTCACGGAGGACGCCAGGGACACCCCGGAGCGGGGCCGGGGGGCAGAGGGATGCCCCAGGCCCACAGGCCCGAGCCCCAGCCCCGCCGGGGGGTGTCCCAGCCCCTGCAGGACCCACCCCGAAACCTACAAGCGCCTTTTCTCCAGCTTCTACTCCAAGGGCAACCACCCCATCATGTCTCCGCTGGCCAAGAAGAAGCTGCTGGCCCAGGTGAGCAAGGCCGAGTCCTTGCACTGCCACAAACGCCACTGCCTCGAGGGCCAGCGGTCTGCGAGCGACGCTGGCCCCAGCTCCAGCCCCGAGCCCCCCCGGCTAGCCACCGCCCCCCACCTGGATGAGGAGAGGAGCCCGGAGCCAGCGGGAGCTCAGGATACGACTCCGAGCGTGGGGAGCGAGGTGGGACCCGTTGGCAGCGGGAGGGACAACCAGCCCTGCCCGCGGGCCGAGGACGGGGGTCCGGCACCCGCCGTCTTCACTGGCTGCTTCCATGCCTACCGCAACGAGGTGCTGAAGCCCGTCGGCTGCCACCCCCTCTGGGGGTATTTCTCCGGCTTGAAGGATTTTTTGGAGCCGCCTTCCGCCTTCCCGACGCAACCCGAGGAGCCGGAGCAGCCCCAAGACCTGCGGAGCAAAGCGGGGCAATCATGGAGCGGGGAGAGCCGGCGAGTGGCCGCCTGTGCCACCGTCAAAGCCTGCTGGGTCCCCCCCGGGGCCGGCTTCAGCCCCAGCGCGCCCAGGGGCAAGCGTGGCCGGGAGGAGGAGGGGGCTTTCGGCCCCAGCGCGAAGCTACGTGCCGTCTCCCCCTTCGTCAAGGAGGCCGATGGCAGGGACACGAGTGCCAGCTCCCCCCGGGGCCAGCAAGGGCTGGCCAAACCCAAGGCGGTGGTGGCCAGCCCTGGCTACGCCGCATCGCTGCCGCAAGCCCCGGACGTTTACAAGGGAGCCATGCTGCATTTCCCGGCCAGCTTTGGGAACCCGCTGGAGCACCTCAAAACCCAGGGCGTGCCGGTGGCACCATCCCTCTCCGTCAACCCCTTCGTCATTCCCGCTTTCCCCAGCCCTTTGGTAGCCACTTCCACGCAGCCCTCTGACCTGTGCCGGCCGCTGGCGACCGGCTCCGGGCACTACCCGGCATCCTACGAGAGCTCACTGCGGCACCGGCTCTACCCGGCGGCGCCGTGGCACAGCCAACCCACCTACGCGTCCCCGCACGTGCCGGCCTTTCACCGCCACACCAAGCTGTAGCGCTTCCATCCTGCTCCCCATCGGCCTCCTTCCCTGCGGAGGAGGAGGCGGTCGGGATGCCACGGTGGCTAAGCCGGGCAGCGAGGAGCGTGCCGGAGCCTGTCACCACTTCCGAGCCTGTGGCAAGGGGACTAAGAGGAGACAATCTGGACCGTGTCATTTTTACTCTTGATCTTAGAGCTGTTTGTATCCGACATCGTTACGCCGGTGACTTAACTACCAATATCACAAGGTCATATATATATATATATTATATATATATACATACACATAAAAAAAAAAAAAGGGAGTAAAATGACTTGTGGAGGTTTCTATTTTGCTAGTGATGCCGTGCCATGGCGCGGTTTCGCATGATCGAGGAGGCCGAGCCGGACGATGGTTATTCCCATTCCATGGTGGCCGGGATGCTCAGCGGCTCCCTGGTGCAGAGCCCTGGCTGGCTCCCACCACGCGTAATTATTTAATTACGTTGCCTCCATCCGGGGCTCCGGAGGTTTTTTCAGGGTTTCAGGGTTTGGGACCGGGGCTCCGGGCCGCTGCACACGCTGCTGCTTCGCACCCCCAAGAGCCGCTGCAGGGGAGGTGGGGGCAGAGGCACCATTCGAAATAAAACTGGGGGTGTTTGGGGTGTCCTTGGATTTTTCGGGATGGGGGCAGGGTTTGGAGGGCTCCTCACCCAAAGCATGAAGCCTCAGAGGCGTTTCGTGATGCTGCGGGGATGGGCTGAGACCTGCCTCCGGGGCCTCCCCGATGCCGTGGGGAAGGAGGTGCTTTTCTGCATCGATTTTGGGGGAATTGCAGCCATTTCCAAGAGCAAACCAGCCCAGCGACATCTCCAGGTGCTTTTTGCCTCCGGGAGCTCCTGTTGAGCTGTTGCGAATGACCCAAAGGCTTTGTCGGAGCCGCAGGACTCACTTCTCTCATGCCGGCTGCTCCCCACAAGCGCGTCCGCTCACCGCCATCCTGGGACATCGTCACAAGCTGAAGTGGAAAGGGAAGAGGGATGGTGGCACTCGCTTATCCCCGGAGAAGGTTCCGGCTTCAGGTGGAGCAGTACATCAGCTTTTAAGGAACGTTTCTGCTGTATCCATGGAAAGGAAAAGCTTTGGAATAGGAACTGGAAAAGGAGAATTAGCCCCAGGCAGCCCCGGTCTCTCCACGGTGCCTAGAGACTTGTTGAGAAGCTCAGCAGTATGGATCCAACCACTCCCGGATCCTCCGGCTGGACGTCGGGAAGGCATTGCACACGCTGCAGTCCGTCCCGGCTGCACCCCAAGAGCCCTGCTGCCAAAACACACACCATGAAGCCCAGTTTGTGAGCGAGGACGTGGCGGCGGAGCTCCAGGCTTCCCACGAAGAGCTGCCTCCACACCCGGGAGCGAGGGTGCTGGAGGTGCCGCATCCCGAAGGGTGTCTCAGCCGTATTGTTGGTATTGTGGCGGAGAAATGGGGATTTCAGACCTGGAAAAGAGAGTTGTGCTGCTTAAAAACGCTGCAGGTTGATGGCAGAGCCTTTGTACCGCACACGCTCGTGTCATCAAGGGGATGCTAGAGTGGAGCGTTACGTTCATCCCAGTTTTCCCATCGCTGTCAGTGCAGGGAGAAGGTTCCACGTTAGTGGCATCCCATCGGCAAACCCCCTGTGCCAGGGGTTAGCTCAGCCTTGGAGTTCAAGGTCATCCCGCATCCACAACATTCCCTGCGGGAAACTTCGCCTGGGCTGAACCCGGGCTGCTGGCAAAGTAAAAATCTTGCCCTTTTTTTTTTTTTTTTCCTTTTTTTTTTTTTTTTTTTTTCCACAAAACCCCAGGGAAAAGGGAAGCGCGGGGCTCGGCAGGGTTTGGGGTGCTGGCAAAGCTCAGCATCCTTAATGCTACTCACCATGGCGGCCGGGCGAAGGCCGGGGTGCAAGAGGGACAACGAAGGCAAAGCAGGACAGTCCCCAGAAAGCCAGCCGGCATCCGGAGCGGCGTGTGTATAGCCCAGGAGGGGCGGGAAGGGACTCGGAGCATCTCATGATGTGCAAATCCAGCCATCAAAGTGGAAAACGGTTACTCTCCTGCTCTGTTTTTGGGCTCCCTGTAACAAAGACCCTGCTTCCGCCGCGGTGTGTGCTGTCCTGGCCGAGCTGAGCCAAACCCAGGAGCTTCTCACCAGCCGGCAGGATGAGGAAGTGAGCAGGGATTTCGGAAGTGTGCCTGCCCTCGGGGGGGAACACGGGGCCACCCCGGCACCTTGGGTCTCTGTCCGCACTCCCCGAAAACATCTCAGCCAGCAAACGCTGCATCACGCCCTGCATCCCTCCAGGGAAGCGAGGGTCGAGGGCTCAGCAGAGCCGCAGCAGGGGACGGAGACACACTAGAGCGTTGAAACACAAGATGACCCACCAAATCCCAGCCCTAACCAAGTCCCTGAGCCCACTGACAGCCCCCGGGGGGGACACACTTGTCCTGGAACGCCGGGCAAAGCACCCCTGACAGTGCCAAATTCAGCCTCGCTTCACCCTCTCGGCACCCATTCTGTGGCTCAGCACCTTTGTGTTGCTCCTTCTGCCGCTTTCCTCCTTTCAAGCCAGGTCCTCGGCGTGCTTGTGTGCAAACACAACTATAAAAGTTAACTCAAGACTCAGAGCAGATTAACGCTGAGCCTTGTTCAGCACATATAAATATTCCCAATAGCAGGAGGAATCGGATGAAACTTCCACCCGGAGGAGGGAGGTACCGGCAGATGGTAGAGGCAGGAGGAGCTGCCCCGGTCGCTGCCCAGCCTGCACCCAGGACCCACGGCACCAATCCTTCCCTGCCTGCACAAAGCTGCTTTGTCCCTCCACGGCAAGAAAAATGAGCGCTGGACAAAAACGGTCGAGGGCTGGGCTACGACCGCAGCTGCTTTTGGAAGGGACATGCGCAACGAAGTCAGTAAAGAACAAAAAAAAAAAAAAAAAAAAAAAAGAAAAAGTTTTATTAAACAGCAACAAAACCAGGAAAACATCCCCCTAGTTTGCCCCGTGCCCACGGGGCTGCTCTTCTCCCACCCCGAGCTCAGTATCCCCGAAGTGCCCGGTGGCAGCTGGGGGGGTCCCCAGGGGTCCCCTACGGCTTTTGGCTGAGCGTGGGCCCCGCCGTGGCGATGATGGAGGAGCTGGCCAGGCTGCTGCCCAGCGTTATCAGCGTGGTGCCAGCCCCGCCGGGCATCACACCCTGGGGCAGCAAGTGTCTGTTGGCCAGAGCCTCTCTGGTGTGGATGATGGTGCTCCCGTCGTCCACCATGGAGGGAACCCTCCCCAGGGTCTCCACTGTCCCCAGAGCGTGGCCGAGGGCCGCGGCGCTCTTGGTCAGGCTGACCTTCTCCCCGATGTGGCCCAGGGGTCCATCGCCCTTCACCGCAGCCAGCGTCGAGGTCAGGATGACGGTCTTGGAAGCGGTTTGCAGGACAGGTCCCACCTTGGAGTGTACCAGGCTGCCGGGAGGGCTGGGGGTGCTGGCCAGGGGGGAGGTGGCAAAGGTGACAGCGCCAGTGGGAGAGGTGGCAGAGGAGGAGGAGGAGGAAGGCTGGATGCCCGGCAGTTTGAGGGGGACAGAGGTAGCCTCACCCATCACAGATTTGGTAAGCGCAGACAGCTTGGCATCCGACATGACGTAGAGCGTCTTCATGGGGCTGGTGGTGGTCACTGCGGAGAAGGGGAGAGGGCGGTCAGTGGCCGTGGGGACGTGGTGCCCACCCTGGGCTGCAGCCCCCAGCCACGACAGCAGAGTCGCAGCCTTCCAGATTGAACACACAGACCTGGCCACGTCTGCTCTCCAGAGCAAGACCCCAAAACAAATCCCAGCGCTGCCACAGCCTGGGCAAGGAAAGCACAACAGCCAAACTCCGTCACCACCAGCACCGCTCCGCTCTGATCCCCCAAGGAAGCCCCTCTCTTGCTTCCGTGTCTGATCTTCTCCCCCAGAACTTCCCTTCCTGCTGGGAATCAAGACTTCATCTTGCCCTGTCCTACCTGCCAGAGACCACACTGAGCTCACGCTGCTCTCTGCAGCCCGGCTCAAGGCAAGCTCTTGCTCATCTCTGGCATCTCCAGCTCCATCCCACCAGCAGCGCTGGGGGTGCTCAGCTCCTCATGCTCCACCCCAGGACATCGCTAAAAGACTTTAGGCTTCATGAAATGAAGCCCTCTGTGCTCTATGGCAACGGCAGAGGTTGCATCGTGGTGGTTACCTGGTCCAAGTTGGCTCCCCAGCTGGATCTGCAGTAGCCACAGCCCAGAGAGCAATAAAGGGAAGAGAGGCTTCACGGAAATCTAATCCTGGGTTTAGACGTGCTCAAGGGACGGGAAAAAGCCTGGAGACCCACTGCTGGTTGAAGAAAATGCTGGCCAGAAAGACCCCAACCTGGAGCAGCCCGTGGTTTGCCCCTGCAGTTGCCCACGGCTGCGACTGGCTCCGTCCCTCGGGATCCCGCACCGAGGAGCGGGGAGCGGCTCGCCCAGCCGTGCTGGGGCACCTGGCACCCAGCACCACATCCCTCCCATACAGTGGCATCAAAGACGCACCGCAGCGTCCCTCGCGCTCATCAGCGGTGACAGCGTGCCACAAACACCACCAGCGCAGCGTGGAACTCTCCGAAATGAAGTGGCTCAAGCAGGGAGGGCATGGAGCGAAGGCTGACGACCAACCCTCTAACCGGGATGGGACACCGACCCCACCATTGAGGGGTCTGGGAGGGCAGGAGGACGTCGGGAACAGGCGACTCCAGCCACCCCTATGCCAGCTGGGAAGCTGCAGACACGCAATGATGCTGTTAGGCACCAGCAACGACCGCTCCACAAAATGAAAAGCCTGGAAAATGTTCTGTGCTAACACCCCAGCAGCTTCCCTACAAACTGGTCCTCCCTGCTGGATGCAAAGCCAACCTCAACCTCCAGCGAAAGCAGGTAAAGTCCTCCACAGATCAAACTTCATCCCCCCAGCTATGGCAAATAACAAAAGGAACGTGAAAAAAAACACACAGAAGACGACTTAAGCCCCGGCTTAAGCACCTCCCTGTTGAGTCCTGGGGGAGAAAAGCCGAGTTCGAGGGGCTGCAGAGGACGGTTAGCTGGGTTTAATGCCTGCAAGGAAAGCCGGTGGTGGTAAAACAACGATGCTGCAGAGCTGCCTCATTCGCCCTTTGGGAAACTGGCACAGCCCCACTGAACTTCATCCACCAGATCCAGCCTGAGCGCTGGCTACCTGCTCACCCTGCCGCTTGCTCGGAAATCGGCTGGACCGAGGAAAACAAAAGCACCAGCTCGGCTGGCGGCGGGCTCTTGGGTACAGAAGCCTTTGAGGATGCAACGGACCGCGTCGCCGCGTTGTGTCGATTTTATTTTTTTTTCTTACATCTGAGGCCGGGTAGTGGCTCTGCAATATTTATTTAGCTGTAATCGGATGGGTGCGCTCTCCGCAGGCAAGGTAAATAAATCGGCAGCAGGGAAGAGTGCTTCGTGCTACGAGCGCACGACGGGGGGCCCTAAACACAAACTGCAGAAAACCCCTTCCGCGTTTGGGCTCCAGTTTAAACACCCTGCTCTCCATCAACGGCTCAGAACGGCTGCATGGAGCCAAAACTCCTTGTGCAAAGAAACCACGGGGGAACCTAACTTAAAGGGAGCCGGGGGGGGGGAGCGACGGGCTTAAAAATAAGCAACACTCAGGCAGTGAATTCCCCAAAATGACTCCGCACACGTCACCCGGCGGCATGGCTCCAACCCGGCCTCCGCTCTGGTCCCCCAGGCCGGCTGCCCGCGCCCCACGACTGCCATGCGCCTCACCTACGGGTGCTGCCGCGGCGGCGGTCAGGCGTGCGGCGGGGTCGGCGGGAGCCATCTCTGTGCCAGCCTGGGCTTTGCTGGGATCCATCTGAGACAGCAGCTTGCCAGGAGAGGCGGCGCTGGTAGCTGGGGCGGCCAGGTTCCCAACAGCACCGTCTGGAGCCTGGAAGGGTTAAAGTAATGGAGAGCTACTGGAAGTGCCCCGCTGACAAGGATACACCATCTGCGGGGGGCTGCAAACATTCCTCGGGATCTGTGCTAGCTCTCACCTAAATGATAAAACACCAGAGCGTGCCCTTTCCCTGCTTCTTCTAGCCTTGCTTTCGCTCCGACCAAGCTCGGGGAAAAATCTGCAGAGATTTGTATTTTAAAAGCGCGACGGCGTCATCTGCCAGCATTGACACCACTGTCTGTGCTCGGGCTGAGACCGGCACAAACTCATTGCCTTTTTCTGGAGCGGAATGGGATGGTTCTATCCCCACCTCTGGCTGTCAGGGAAATCGGTCCTGCTCTCGCTTCCTCTGCAGCAACAGTGAAGCAACAGCCCGGAGCTCAAGAAGGACGCCTGCGTCATGCAGACCCGCTTGCAAGAATGACGCGCTATTACCAGTGAAAGCCCAGCAAAAACTGGGAGCAGCACACACCGTCCTCTGCATCAGAAGAGCTTCCTTCTTGCTTGAGGAAGATCTACAAGCCCCTCTGACGAGAACCAGCTGGTTACACAGCACCAGTGTCCAAAAATCATAGAATCATCTAGGTTGGAAGGGACCTTTAAGATCATCAAGTCCAACCGTTAACCCAGCACTGCCCAAACCCCCACTACCCCATGTCCCTCAGCACTGCATCTGTCCGGCTTTTAAATCCCTCCAGGGATGGCGACTCCACCACTGCCCTGGGCAGCCTCTTCCAGTGCTTGACAACCCTTTCCATGAAGGAATTTTCCCCAATATCCATCCGAAACCTCCCCTGGCGCAACTCAAGGCCGTTTCCTCTTGTCCCATGGCCTGTTCCTTGGGAGAAGAGCCCGACCCCCCCTGGCTGCACCCTCCTTTCAGGGAGCTGTAGGTCTTTCAGGGAGCGAGAAGGTCTCCCCTCAGCCTCCTTCTCTCCAGGCTGAACACCCCCAGCTCCCTCAGCCGCTCCTCACCAGACTTGTGCTCCAGACCCCTCACCACCTCCGTTGCCCTTCTCTGGACACGCTCCAGCGCCTCAAGGTCTTTTTTTGGGGTGAGGGGCCCAAAACTGGACACAGCACTCAAGGTGGGGCCTAGTCCTGCTGGCCACACTGTTCCTGATACAGCCCAGGATGCTGTTGGCCGCCTTCTGATGTCCAAGACTGGGACAACTAGGGGTTTGGATTTGTATCCTAAGGTGGATGGCAGCACACCCTGGAGAGCACTGCCAAGCCTCAGTGAAATACTTGGACATTCCTCCATTTGAGGGGTTCTTCAAACACCTCTGGGTTCTCTACACTTGCCTGAACCATGTCCAGGTGCATCTGCAATCCGATACTGCAGAGAGCCGGCTGCATGTGCTCCTGCGCTCTCCCTGGGAGCCCTCACAGCCCCGAGGTGACACAATCCAAGCTCCAAAGCAGCTTTTCCAGCTCCAAAAGCAGAGACTCACCTCTTCGGTCAGACTTCTCTCAGCCGACTTGCTCGCTTTGCACCACCACTGACGAGCACCGCTTGAGCTCAAGTCTGAGACATCCCCCCCACCTGATGCTCGTGCAGGTTGCAGCCTGCTTTTCCAAGACTTGTGCAGCAATTTAACAGTGCGTCGTTAGCTATAATTAATATTTCTGTCCCTGGGAGTGGAAAGGATCAGACTTCGGGGAAAAAAAAGGGCCTGCTTGCAGCCAGCGAAGGCTGGAGTCAGAGATCTCCTCGTGCCGTCTAAGGGAGACCCTTGTCTGAAGCTCAAACCACGACCCCTCAAGCTTGCAGCTCCGGTCATCGCAGCGTAAATCTTCGTGCCACTAAGCAGAAAACAAGAGCGTGGCCCAGCATCACTCCCCACTTTCTGGAGCTGCTATCAGGATACAACCACGCGGGAGGGGGGAACCCATACAAAAAGCAACGTTCAAACCACCGCGGAGCAGTTTCTTGAAAAGAGAAGCTGAAGCTTGCTCATATTTTCACTTTAAAGCCACCCAAACACTCGCGCTTCTCCTTACTCTGCTACTCACAGAAAGCATTTGCACCAAACTCCCCAGGGAGATTCCTCAGTCTCCTGCCTCCCGTTTTAATGCCCACGGGGGAAGGAAAAGAGTTACCCACTCAAACTGCATCTCAGCTGCTACAGGCATCGCCCCAGCCCCCAGAGTTTAAAAATCACAGCGCACAGCTGATGTGTGGGCTTCACGCTTCCTGCACAGGCACAGCCAAGCCGTCAGCTGGAATTTCAAAGGAAAACTCAACCAACAACAGCTTTGACTACTGCTGAAAACACAAGAGCTTAAGCCCTTCGGAGTTATCCCCCAAAGCCTTTTGGAAATTTGCTCTTTTACAGGAAGCCCTGCTAGATTACGTAATCCTTATGTGCTAAAGGTACACACGAGCTGATGTCAAGGGCTATAATTAGTTACAAAAACACACAGCTCATTCCATTTCCTGTAAAAGCCAGCTTTCAGTTTGCTTTTCAGGCAACTCTCGCAGCCGGCCGCACAATGAAGCCCTACCTTGAACACACAAGCTCAGCATTGTAGGTAAAAGTCACAGCGTAGGATCCAACATCCAGTTCCAAGTGTCTTAAAACATTAACCCGTACATGAACCCGTTAACCCTGGAGTCCATCTGGCCCAAGTTTCATTACACTGCGGAGTTTCTGTTCTGCTGCGTATTTAGGGTCTCTCAAAGGTAACAAAGGACATAAAGGGAAGCACGCCAGCTCTGACGGTTTATTAAACGGCTTTTGAAGAGCACAAAAACTGCCTCCAAGGTGGATGAAGAGTTTCAGACCCACAAAAGCGACTCACCCGCTGCTTCGGTGGGAAACACACTGAGTGTCACTAGCTCTGTGTTTCCCAGCTCTACATTAGCTGGCTCTAAGCTCAGCTCTGCCAAGGCTCGCAGGCTCTGTCGCGCTTAGCAAAGTGACTGAAAGAAACAGAGAAAAGTCAAGGGAAAGACGCAGATGCTCCCAAATCCGAGCTGTAACCAGCCAGGACTCGGCGTGGAAACTACCGGCAACAGTGGACGCAATGCCAGCTCTAAAACAACGCAGAAGAAATTAAGGATTTATGGCTGCCGCTGTTAATACTTACTCAACTTCCACCCAAAGGCTTCACCCTTAAGGATAATGCCTCCGAAAATGCATCTCAGGGCTTCAAGCAACCTCAAGCAGCCTCTGCAGACAGCAACAAGGAATAAAAGCACTCTCCCTGCCTCCATGAAGCTGCCCGCAACTTCAGCCACCCCGGCAACAGGCACCAAAACTACAGAGCTTCATCCACAAAGCGAAGATTGCTCTGCTTCTCCCACCCCAGCCGACCTGCCCGGGACCCGCGTTAGTGCTAACACAAGTAGCAAAATCACACGCAAGAGGAAAAAAAAAAAAACCAAACAACCCAACCCTGTCAATCTGGAGTGATCCTGGCATCCTCAGCCTTCAGCGCCAGCTTGTTCATCCCTGTTGGGAACTGGAGCTCGGTCCCCACTGGAGATTCCACACTCGTCCGACTGGCCGCGCTGCAGCATTTATCATTCTGGGAGCTTGTTGACCTGTTCTCTGAACTACTTTCTCCCTGCAGACGCCTGCCTCAAATCACTACGGTCAGCATCTGTTGGGCAGGGAGTTATACCCCGCAGTACCCACTCAGGGAACCAGCAGCCCTTTTCCCGCAATGCCTCCTTCGGTCCCGTGAGGCAGATCACAGGCCTTGGGCTGCCTCTTTTCTCCTACACCCCCACATCACATCCAGGAAAACATCTACAGGAGAGGCCCACGTGCCGTACAGCGCCGGAGCTGGGACCCCGGGGAAGCCACCTGAGCTTGGGTCAACCTTGCTGATGGCACATCACAGCCACCGCTGGCCAGCCTTCCCGCACAGGGAGTCAGAGCCAACCTTTCCACCCTCACATTTATGGATCCAGCTCAAAATTGACAGTGGTTTAGGATGGAGCCGAAGGACACACCCGCAGTAAATTCACCCCTTTTGCTGCCTCCAGGATTTGGGGTTGCGAGGCCCACGTTACAGTACCCAAGACCACTGTGTTCACAACAAGAAACAACCCTCTCCAACTTGGCATCTTGCGCTTTCAACTCAACAGCACCAAGACTGAACCTAGGAAGCAGGAAGGCAGCCCGGATCCTTAAGACAGTACCTCGCACGCGTTGAGAGTCCAAATAGTAAGAGCGTTTCCTACTGTCAGTGATCCACCTCCAGAAGGAGATCTGTATTGAACAGATACAACCTTGGAGCACGCATTCAGCCCTCCATAAATTGGTTTCAACAGGACGGCAGTGAGAAAGAGCAGGGGCTGGGGACCTGCAGGAGGAAAGCCAACAGTGTCCCCAAACACACAGGGCCCAGTCTCACATCAGGGCTATCTAATAGCGAGTAGCAGCATTTTCAAGAGGAATACGGCTCCAGACAGCATGGCCAACCCACTCTCCTGCCTGAACAGGCAGGGGATAGACACTCTACGAGCAGCTTTCCTCCTCCCACCAAAACCCGTTACTGCCAAGAAAGCCTGGAGCTTCAGTAACAATTTCCATGCTGATGTCGGCTTTCCAAGTGCAGCCGGAGATTCCCTCCATGCGTGATATCAAGCATCGTCGACTCTGCCGCTAACAGGCATGGAGATGAACTGGACCCTCTTAACCGCCGCCTTGCAAGGTCCCTTTCTGTGTGGCCTCAGCAAGTTAACAAAGCTCATCACACCCACGAGATGCGACCAGGAACACTTTCCCCACGACAGCTATATCTACCCTTGACTGCGACGGTCAGAAGAAGCTCAGAAGAGCAGCAGCAGAGACTTGCTTGACAGAGAAGATGCCAAAAATTACCTGAGGTGCCTGCGTCTGCATGGGCTGTTCCTCCAGCTGGGGCTGGACCGTCCCCATCGCAGCCTGGCTAAGCGTGGTCACGCGGCTGGGCTGCCCACGCAGCGTCACAGTGATGGTCGTTGGGGCCTTCAAGCCTAGAAAACAGAAGAACGAGACGTCCCTGAGACACAGGGACTGCGGAGGCCACGGTCACCAACCGGGGGCTGCATCAGAAGCCTCTTCTTATTAGAGGCAGCTGCGCAAAAATCACCACCACATGCAGCTGGCCATAGCTACAGCCCAAAGGCAAAATAAGCTTTAGAAACACCACTCTCGGGGTGATGGGGTGCTCCCCGGGCCTGCATCACACGTCTGTCCCTTCTCCCTCACCTGCTGCCTGGTTGGAGATCTGAGCCAAGCCAGGGAGACTGCTGGCCAGCTTTGCCAGTCCCCCGTTTGTCAGCAGCTGGTGAATGGCCGTGGGCTTCCCGCTTGCTGAGGCTCCCAGAGACAAAGAGGTGGCAACCGGGATGGTGCGGACAATTGTGCCAGTGCCTGTGGTTATGGCACTCAGGTTCTGGATAGGCGCGGGTGTCTTCACAGCTGAGGTCTGGAAGGAGAAGCAGAAGCACTGAGCACCTGGAAGGAAAGAGGATGCCGGGATGGCACGGCCTCTCCCTCCCACAGAAACTAGAGGTCTCTAGAGGTCGGAGTTTCCACACTTCATTCTGGTGACCACAAGCAGGTCTAAAGGCAAGTAAACTTGTCCCTTCCAGTCTGCACATACTCATTTCAACTTGAAAGCATGACTGGGAGGAACTGGCTCCGCTTCTAATGAAGCCACCCATTCTGAAAGAGGTCGCCTCAACCTGCAGGGATGGGGAGCTCGCCTGAGAGGTCAGAGGCGTGTGTTTTCCCAGAAGAACAAGAAGAAGAAAAATAGCTGATCCCCGCCCTGTCCATTCTCCAACTCCTTCTCAGCCTCTTCTAAGTGGTTGCCTAGAAACACCTTCCCACAGCCCTGCTTCCTAGACCCCTTGCTACTTATGGGAGCCCCCGGCACACGGCCAAGGCTTGGCTGCATCATTTCAGCTGCAGTTCACACCCAGCATCCCTCATCTCTTCTAGTCCTGGAGCAAACATGGCCTGTCTACGTTCCCTCCGCCTCCTACTGCTTTATCCCCCACACACAGCTTCCCTCCAGAGAGGGATCTCTGACGCTCGCAGGCTGCGTACCTGCACGGGCTGCCCAGCAGCAGCCACGCTGGCAGGAAGGGCCGATGACTTTGTCCCGATGTCCTGCAGGCTGAAGCTCAGCCCTTGCAACAGGCTGCTGGCAGATGCTGCTCCTGAAAAAGTAAAGAAAAAAGAAATCAGGCTTGGAGAATTCCCCAGCATGAAATTCCAGGTCTGTCATGTGGCAGGTGTCTGCAAAACTGTTCTTTAAAGGGCAGCGTCCCAAGCAGCCTGCCTTGAGGTCGGCAGGGATCCTCCTAGTGAGTCCAACACATTTCACTGCCACAGCTACAAACGAGGTTAGCTGTGAAACCCCAGAGGCAAGAGGAGGACGGGTTTGGTGTCTCAAGGCATCGTTACACACAAGTGACACAATTAACAGGTCACCTACTGCGCCTTCAGCCTCCCTTTATGGTGTCCCACCGGATCTCTGCAGGCTCTGTGATCGCAAAGCACTGCAAATGCTGCCTCAGCCAAACCCAAAGCAACCAGGGAATGCAAGAAAGAGGATCCAGCAAGAGATTTTGAACCTGGTTTACCTTTTACATTCACAAGAGAGACATGGAGAGAGGCAGGTACCTTGGAGGGTACTGGCTGGCTGGGCCTGCATGCAGTGGGTGCTGCTGGCTACCAGCCTGCTCTGCAGGGCATGGAAAGCGCTGGGCACCGTGCTGCTGGGGATCACGGCAGACGGAGCAGGACTTGTGGAGGAGGTTTCTGCTGCCGAACTCAGCCTACAAAGCAAGCAGAACAGAAAGACTCCGGTTAGCGACGAACTATGCAGGGGCAAGGGGAGATGCCTTTGACAGCAAGCTGTCAGTGGCTTATTGCAACCCAGCGGGACTCCTGGAAGCGCAAGGCAGGGAGTTGACAAACTACAAAAACCCAAAGCAAGAGAAGTTTCACTATGTCCACTGTGGCAGCTAGAAAAAGGAGGAGAGAGAGTGTATTTCCAAACTGGAAGTGAGCTTGTTATCACACGTGCGCCTACCTAGGTGCTGCAAGGGCTGCATCACCCAACGCAACAACAATCTACTTTGCAGTGACACTTCTCCTGTCCAAAACCTATTTTGAGAACAGCTCTTCTTCCTCTCCCAGATTGGTCAGAGTCCGGCTCTCCAAAGCTTGGTTCGCATTAAAAGGGAGAACAGTGATTCATTCATTCCCCAAGAGAAATCCCTACGGCCAGTTAATCAACTTCATGAACTGATGTTGAAGCTTCTTTCCCCTATCTTTGGGAAAAAATGCTTGACTTTTAGAGGAAAAGGAGGGAAGGATTAAAGACAACGCTGAATTTCTGCTAAATACACCACAGTCATTCAAAAGAGATAAGCAAACTTGGGTTTGGGAAACCATATGGAAATATACCCCCAAGAGCCACAATACCTTCTACTTCTGCCCATTTCTGCCGATCTCCGGCTCAGCTGCCGGTTGACAAATAGTTTGCAGGAGCCTGTCTCCTGCACTTCAGAAAACTCCAGTCATAAGCAAGGTACTAGAAAGCTCCACATGCAGAAATCACCCCCTTGCCGTGCCTCCCATCAGCAGCCTGTCAAAAAGACCCACAGCTTATAAAAAACGAAGTCGCACTCACTTGGGGGTGGCGAGGAGTCCTGACAGCTCCTTTGCGCCCGACACAGACTGGCCGACAGCCATGGGGACCGGCTTTCCGGCGACGACTGCAAAAGAAAAAGAAAAAGCCTCATTTTCTCTCCTCCACGAGTCTTCAGGGATTTCCCCTCTCTCACACAACTACCCACGGGCTGCGGGCCACGGGCTCATCCTGCTCACAAAGCATCTTCTCAAGGAAATCTCCGCTGCAGCCACAAACACACGCTCCAGCCACCGCGCTACGGGAGACCGGGAGTATCAAACAGAGCAGAGTTGCGAATTAAAACCGGAAAGCTGTCATTGTGGAAGTGTTACCATAGACAGGATTGAAGGAATCAGCTTCAAAAACAAAAAAAAAAAAATCTGTAAACAGTGAAATCTCAGGCCCTCACCACCAAATGCAATTCTCTCTCCTACACGTTATCTCCACTAACCCCCTCCTCCTAGTCCAGGTTTACCGCCTCGACCGATTAGTTCGGATCTGGCTGGTTGCTTGCGATCGATTTTGTAAGTATTCTTTAAAGACACTTTACAAAATACACAGGGATGCGACGAGTCACAAGATTTGTTTATTGCGACATTTTGGGATACAACTGCGTTTGTCTTGTGCATTCCTCCTGCGCACACACGGTAAGAGGGAATTCTTGTTTTGGTTCATGTTTACTTCTGCAATTCATTTCCTTTCTGTGAAAAGAAGTAAAGTTTGGAAAATTAAAAAAAAAAAAAAAAGATTCCGGAAACCAGAGATTTTCAAAGCTGCCAGAAGATAAACTGTAACCTTAAAAAAGGATGTGGATTTATTAGTTCATTTTCACAGTTCAAAACAACTGTTAAATTAAGCGAGAGATGCCTGCAAAGGAGCAGAATTCTTTCTCAGCTTTGAAAAGCTCTAATTTCCCATCAGAATGGAGGCGCTGACCTTTCAGTCCTGCACTGCATCGAGCTAACGCTAATAACGAGCGACTGCTTTGCACATCTGGGGCTCTGCACTCTGACATGAGGAAGTGACGAGTAACAAGGCAACATCCTTCAGGTACAAAGGTGAGAGCAGCCAAAGCTTCTGGCTTCCTTGGAAAGGCTCAAGGGGAAGAAGACCGAGCACATCACCTCTTCTTGGACTGCAGGGACCTCTGGAACGCTCGTTGCGGTGGGTTTTCCCAGCCACGGAGGCAGGAGAGGAGCTGGAGTTTATTTATACACGTATCAAGCACATATTGTGCCAGACTTCAGGCCCAAAGGGGATCAGCGGCGTGGGGCACTCAGCTGAATCTTGAAGTCTGAACGCACAAAAGTCTTCCAGAGGAACGTCCAAATCGTTCCAGAGGAACATCGCTGTCATCCCTAAAGCAGGAGCATGTTCCAGGTGAGAGCTTGGCGCAGGAGCGGGCAGCAGAACCGGAGATGCACACGACCTACTCAAAGCAAGGGGTCCGCCGGGACCAGCATCCTGCTTCCAGCACCAGCTCGATGCCTCGGAAGAAGGTGTAAAATTGGCCTCGCAGCTCGCAAGGCTGCAGTTGAGCGTTTCGCTGGAGCGTGCGATCCCAAACTGCTATGGAAAACAGAGGCTCCTGCCAAGCTCCTATGTGCTGTCAGCCCCCACACTTCCCCAGCTCTCCCCGCGTCACTCACACCTTGAACCTCCGTCTGTTTTTTCTGCAGCTAACTCCTCCAAAAATTGTTTTAAAAAAAAAAAAAAAAATTTAAAAGTCACCGATCCCTCCCCTCCCCACGCCGTGCCCCAGAGAAGCGGGTCTGGGTGCAGCCACGACCTCGCTTTCTGGTTAAAAAGCAGCTATGCAGTCGCAACTCACTTTCTGCCTGGGTGGTGAGGGGTGCTCCATTCCCCACGCCAGCAGCATCTCCGTGAGAGACAATGGTCACCTTGATTTTGGCTCGTTTGGAGGGTTTGGTGCACTGGGTCGGGCTGGGGGTCTGATGCCTCTTCAGCTGCATACGCACATCATCTTTCTCAGCCCCTTCCGAGTGCTCTGAGGAGACTGGAACTAGGGGACACAGAAGTAGCTTTTTGAAAACTGGTGGCCAATCCCTCGAGGTCGGCGCTGCTCCACTGTGCGCACCAAGGTGCGGAGAAGGGACACATGCCCATGCACACTTCCACAGCTCCCTCCATGCCAGCCTTGCCCATCTCCCATGCACCAGGAACCCACACTCCTCCTTTTCACCACTTACGCTGACTTCCGCGTGCCCTAAGCTGCTGTCGTAGGGCAGGACTTAGCTTAAAATACTCACAGGCTAAGGCAGGACAGCATATAAAGCCTCTGCAGCAAAGAAAAATGGATGTCTATGGCGATACCACATTTCCACATACACGCTTTTCATTTCAAGGTGTGGCATAATCAATCCCGGCATCGGGCCCCTTCAATATCCCTAATTTCCAGGTGAGGGGATGAGGGCGCAGAGACTCGCGGAGCTGGTGCAGGCAATGCTGCCAGCGCTGGGATTAGGGCTCAGCTTGCCGGCTCCTCTGACACACACCAGGTTATTTGCACGCCTGTCGTTCGGCGAGTCCCTTCCAGCGCTCCTAACCGGCCCTCCGGGAGCTGGGCTGAAGCGTACAGGTTTTTCAGAAGCACTAAGTGAAGCAGCCGTGAGCACAAGAGGTGTTGCAGCAAAGCCAAGCCCCCACAATACCCTACGCTGCTTGGTGCTAGGGGAAAAAGAAACATGAGCTGTGTTTTCTCTTCCGCACCAACGGCTGGTTTTGCTGCCATGTCCTTGACCCATCACATCCGTTTCATCCTGCCTAGAGCACAAGGTTGCTGGGGCCAGGGCTGTTTGAAAAAGCACAGAGGACCCACAATAATCGCCTCTGGGCAGCCTAGGAACAAAACACAGTCACGAGCTGCCACATCATGCCCATCTGCTCTCCATGTTTCCCACCGCTGGCGTACGATCATCCAGCCCCAGCCTGAAATGCTGGTGGACCAGGTCGAAACGAGGGCGCACATCTGCCTCTGGCTGTGGTGTTCGCAGCCTGACAGTGCTCGGAAACACAGACGCTGCTATGCCCGAGTGCTGTCGTGATCTGCGGCAAGGGGGAAAGACCTTCATTCAAAGCTATGGAGAGCCCTCTCCATCGAGAGCTTCTGCAGAGCACTGCTGAGCCAGCTAACTCCCTCCTTACAGATAGTCCTGGGCATCTAAGCCGTGTATTCAACAGCCTAGAGGCCAAGAGGCACATACCTTTTTACTTATATATATCTAGATATGGATATATTATATAAAATCGATATAGATATAGAACCATAGAATCATTTAGGTTGGAAGAGACCCTCGGGATCATCGAGTCCAACCATCAACCCCACTCTACAAAGTTCTCCCCCACACCACATCCCCCAACCCCACATCTAAACGAGTCTGAAACACATTCAGGGATGGTGCCTCCACCACCTCCCTGGGCAGCCTATTCCAGGGTCTGACCACTCTTGCTGGGAAGAATTTGTCCCTCATGTCCAGCCTAAACCTCCCCTGCTGCAGCTTGAACCCATTCCCTCTTGTTCTGTCGCTAATTACCTGGGAGAAGAGACCAGCACCAATCTCTCTACAATGTCCTTTCAAGGGGTTGTAGAGAGTGATGAGGTCTCCCCTCAGCCTCCTCTTCCTCACACTAAACAGTCCCAGCTCCTTCAATGGCTCCTCATCAGATTCATTCTCCAGGCCCTTCCCCAGCTCCGTTGCCCTCCTCTGCCCTCGCTCCAGCACCTCGAGATCTCTCTCGTATTGAGGTGCCCAAAACTGGACACAATACTCGAGGTGTGGCCTCCCCAGTGCTGAGTACGGGGGGACAATCACCTCCCTCCTCCTGCTGGTCACACTATTTCTAATACAAGCCAGGATGCCATTGGCTTTCTCGGCCACCTGGGCACGCTGCTGGCTCATGTTCAGCCGCTTGGCAATGAGAACCCCCAGGTCCTTTTCCGCCGGGCAGCTCTCCAGCCACACTTCCCCAGGCCTGTAGCATCCATGGGGTTGCTGTGGCCCAAGTGCAGGACCCGGCACTTGGCCTTGTTGAAGCACGTTCCGTTAGCGTTGGCCCATCGGCCCAATCTATCCAAGTCTCTCTATATACGTGCATGTATGTATTTACACATATATATGTATTTATACGTTCCCTGCACACCACCTACATACCTCTGAACAGTGGGTGTAGGACAAGAGTGCAGCCAAACCCCTAAAAGTCAGGCGACTCAAAGCGTTTCGGGGCTGCTCTGGTCCCCAAGAGAAGTGACAAGCTCACTGCACTGCTATCGATGGACGGATTTGTGGCCCGAGCACGTTAACTTGTGACACTCGTGCAACGCTCCCGTGCTTCCCACCCACCTGCAAACATGCATGGTCCAAATCACCGTCCAGAGAGACCTCACCAGGCGTGCACAGACTGCAGGCACCAAAGCCTCCCCCCGGAAAGTGCCACCAGCCAAGCAGGACAGTGAAACGGCACATGCACAGGCAGTGGCGTTAGGTGACCCTCAAAGCATCGGCGAGCAGTGACCCAACGTCCCTCCGTGTCCCCACTGCATGACAGCAGAGCCTGCTTCTGCTCTCGCAGGGGCACGCAGGCCCCTGCCGCGAAGGGCTGGCTGCGTGTTTGGGAAGAGCATCCCGCTCCGAAAACAACAGCAAATGCTCCCAACACACGCACCCCAGCTTCCTACCTCGCAGCTCAGGCAGCCGAGCCAACACAGTAAGGAGCCCAGAGATCTTAATAGGTTTTTAATCTTATCGAAAGGCAGCCCAGGCTGGTGCCAGCCTCTCCACATCTTCCCACCAGCAGGAGAACCTCCACTGTGGTTTCTCTTCCCAGCAGATGCTGGGTGGGAGGACTCCGGATAAGCACAGGGCTCCATGCGTGCTCCCAGGCCAACCTCATCACTCAGGGGAGAGCATAAAACAAGGCTCAAGGGAGAAAGAAACCTTTAAACAAGGCTCAAGGGAGAAAGAAACCTTTAAAACAACCAGCTCGGGCCAATACTTGCCTCAGGAGTTTGTTACCACGGTTGTATACGTGCAGTTTGGACTGTATCTTGTGTATGTTGAGGGTAAGCAGAGAGTCTGTTATCTTAGGAGTCTCTACACGGCATGCCAAAATACCATCAGCTTCTCTGCATCTAGCGCTTGCCTGGTTGAGCTAGAAGTACTGGCACTCGGGGGTGTTGCAGAGAGGCAGTTATCACCCACATCAATGCTCTCAGCACCCTGGGGTCACCCAAACAGAGAACTGACACTGATAGCTCACAAGATGACACCGCAGCCTCCCAAAGCCCTAGATTTCAACCTCTCATCCTCTCCTAATCCCAGATCCACACAGTCACTCCATTCGAGACGTCAAAACACATCTTTAGATACACTGTGGATCTCGCCCCTCAATCCCTAACCCTCACAGCACCCCTCTGTGTGCTCCAGCACCCACCATGAGACCACCGGACTAAAGACTGCTCACCTCCGCATGCCTCCTGGTCCAGACAGCATCCTACTCCCACCACATCACCGTCTTCCCAAAGCCATCCCTCTCCCTGACCTCTCCGCTCTTCTCCAACTCTCTCTGGCCACAAAACGCTGCTCCACGTGTCTACATCTGCCCCTTCCAAGTCACTCGGCATTCCCTTGTTTCTGCTCCCGCTGACACGGAGCTGCTCCACCAGCACACACAGTCTCCCAGGCTGGTGTCCACATCCCCTTCTCAGCCCCAGCACAGGAAAGGGTTAAACTCACAATCACAAAAAGTCACCGTATCATCCACAAAGTTTTAGTCCGTCACAGCAAACCAGCTGCCAGACTACACGGCTCGAAGAGCAGTATTCACCTCCCCAGGCAGGGAAAGAGCTCAGGAAAAGCTAATGCTCTCAGCTAGCAAGTGGGCCATTTGCTTTAGCTTCAAATGCAGCAATAAGAAAGCAAAAAAAAAGCAGGGGGACAAAGGGGACACGTTGGGCCACATCCTCAAACCAATGCAAGGGAAGAGGAAGATGATGAAAGAAGACAGGAGAGACAGAGAGGAGGAGGGAGACAGAGAAAGAGAGAGGGAGAGAGAGAGAACGAGCGAGAGAGAGCAAGAAGTGAGGAGATACTCACCAAAGAGACATGAAGAGGTGCCAGGAGGAAGAGCTTTCCTCCCCAGCATGTTTTGTTTCAGAAAAGCAGCGAACTGAGCTGAAATGAATCAGAGAGAATTACAGTATCACAGCCCGGCTCTGAAGGGGGACAAGGAACTCCAGGAACACCACTGCGACCCACAGACAGAGACCTCGGAGCTGGCAGGCAGCGAGCTCCGGACATAACTCATCCAGCCACGGGGCACAATGGAGACACACCGATCTCCTCCGAGGATGGCAGCGTAGCACATCTGAGACTAGAAGGGGCATCATCCCAGCTTTCACCGAGCACACATCCCAACAGCACGAGCCCTCTCCAGCCCCACAGCCGTCAGGAAAAGGTCAGGCGCCCAGGGAACGAGAGCAGGCTTGGCTGCGAGAGGCATGGCTAGCTTGACCGAGCAGTTGCGCTGAGAAGCTAAGAGCAGCTGGGAGCCATCAGCCAGCACATCCCTGAACAGCTTGCGGCCACAAAAAGGCAGGCCAGAAGCCACGCTGCAGCAGCGGTCCTGACAAAACGAGGCGTCCACATCACACACCACTCCACCGACCCTCCTTCTGCCTCCCGCGTGCTATCTAGAAACTTCCTCAACTACAGCAAGAAAGGAATAGATTTCAGGCTCAAACTTCCCCCTGGAGCCTACCCTGCGTTAGAGAAAGACGTGAGAGAACGTGGAGGGTCGCACTATTGCAGGA